>BGNK01000670.1:135113-215955 GCA_003297005.1 Symbiodinium sp. clade A Y106 | reverse complement strand
TATTTGTCTTTATTTGTCTTTATTTGTCTTTATTTGTCTTTATTTGTTTTTATTTGTTTTTATTTGTCTTTATTTGTCTTTATTTGTCTTTATTTGTCTTTATTTGTTTTTATTTGTCTCTATTTCTCTTTATTTGTCTTTATTTGTCTTTAATTTGTCTTTATTTGTCTTTATTTGTCAAAATTTGCCGATCCTGTCGAACAAGCCCTGTAGATCTAATCCCTGTTGTTCTGGTTCGGTGCAAANTATTTGTCTTTAATTTGTCTTTATTTGTCTTTATTTGTCAAAATTTGCCGATCCTGTCGAACAAGCCCTGTAGATCTAATCCCTGTTGTTCTGGTTCGGTGCAAACGGTCAATGAATAACATCACATAACATAACATAATATAATATAATATAATATAACATAATATAATATATATATATATATATACTTACTGGACGGAGCTAGGGAACCCCAAACAACAAATACAGATGTCGAAGGATCACTCCTGCAACCGTCTCGACTCCCAAGATAGCCATCTTCTAGCAGAGTGGTAAGGTTTTAGTTAAGCCCGGTAGGCCCTGAACCCTCTTTACCACGATCCTTGCGTTTGTGTGCATGTTTGGGTACATACACGCGTCTGAACGATGAGTAGTAATGATTCCTTCTTGATTTTATGATGCACCCCAGACAACTATCTAATCTCGGTGTCGTTTTTAAGCACCACAAAAAACATAGTTAGGGCTCTATACTCAGCCAACAAGAAAATGACTTAGATAATATCCCGAATCGGTACCTTGTAATATTTAGAGGCCCCGACATGACCCCTAAAAACGGTAGGAAGATCCATCTGCACCGTTTACTTGGCTTGAGAACTACAGCTGCGGAGGCACAAGGGGTTACACGCTGCGAGGCTTCAAGGAGGCAATGCTTGTATGGTCTGTAAGGTATACTGTTTAGGGCCTAGCTAGACCCTGAAACACAGCTCATTCTTTTGGTTACTTTTTTTCTTTTCACGGGCTCAAACCATGGAAGCGGGTGTCCCAAAACAAGTACTACACAGGTAGGTTCAGTTCAAGGTTTGCGAAATTTACGAAGTTTACGATTTAAGACGCATGGCGGCTCCAAGATTGAATGTCTCTCCCTACCTTAACCCTGAAGAACCTACCTTTTTAAGGACTTATATAAGGAAATCATAATAAGGAACCCTAAAAAGGTAGGTTCTTCAGGGCTAAGGTAAGCCTACAATCCCAAAACCTACAACTCAAAAATCCCAAACCCTGAAACCCCTACGTCCCCGGCGGCCTTCCCCCAGTAGTGGTATCTGGCCAGGCTCCTCCACAGCCAAGTCATAGCGCTCTGCCACCTCTTGGGGTAGCTCCTCAGTTCTCTGCAAAAGGATACCCTAAGGTTCCATGTAAAACTTATGTAGTATATTCTCAGGCCATATATAGGAACCCCTGTATGGCCTAAGGAAACTACATGGGTGGTTGTCAAATTTTATGGTCCTTTTTTGGGTCCTTATTGTAGTACGGCACCTATTATTTAGAGTACCCCAAAAAAGGACTATAATGTTGACAACCACCCACATAGAGACTTGGAGCCCTAGGGATAAGCAAAGGACTACTTAAAGGATCCGGGGACTCAGCAGCTACGACTATGATCCAATAACCTAGTGTATCAGCCCATCCTGCCTGAATGCTCAGACCCCAACCCCTAAACCAAAACAACAAAAACAAATCTCACCCACTATATCGTTAACGATAATGGGTACTACGAGGGATGCTAGCGGAGACTGCAATGACTACTATACTGGATTCTATAAAGGGATACTCTCGGGGTTGCGAACGATTACTACATGTGTTGCTGGGACTACCGTAACTTGAGTTGGAATGTTATTTCTTCACGCTTCGGAAATGTATCGGACCGGCATCACACTCATCGTCACGGTCGTTTTCCAGGTCGAGCTCTTCGTCGCCATCGTTCTCGAGGTGGCGCTGGTGCTTGTGGTCGTCGCGTCGGATTAGGACTAGTACACGGGGTATGGTTACAGATGGCAGCAGCAATGACAATTCCAGTATTCATTCATGCTACTGTCACATGTCCGACTGTTAAAGCTGACCACCTCGTTTCCCAGCTTTATCGCTCCACGCCCGTGCGGCTGTAGGCAGAAGGAAGGAGCATAGCGGCATCAAGCTGGTCGTTGGGTTGTGGAGTTAACTGTGTGGTTCATGTTGTTTGTAATACTTTTTAAACTCCAGACCCTAATCCCCAAATCCGTAACCCCTGCGACCAAAACATACCAAAACCTTGATGTTTCTCGCACTTCTGCGTCTTCGCTCGTGTTGCTGATCTTTGGTTGCAGGATTTGCACTGTGAAAAGCCTAGAACGAGTCCGTGACAAGTGTGGGTCTTCGGATTTAATGGTCAGGCCAAGTCCTTTTTCAGCTGGCGGACTGTGCGATGTCCATCCCATCGGCGATGTCAACCAGGTGCCCAACAAGCACCCGAATCCCATGCAACATCTTAGCTTCATTGTTTCTAACAAGAATGGGCGCTGGCCCAACTCCAAATCCCTTGCGGAAAAGACTCCCACGACATGGTCCTGCAGAGAAGTTACTGTCCCCCCGCGGCCAGCGACAGATCCATCTCCGAGAACGGCAGCCGGCTCGGACCTACCGGACATTCTTGATCTGATGCTGCACAGCTCTAGAGTCACCGCCAAAGTCAGCATCACCCCAGGTCGAGACGGACTCATCACCAAGAATAGCGGCAAAAGATCGAGAAGAGGCTTCAATGTTCACCACCTTCTGCAGCTGATCCTGCACAGCAGTGCTGTCACCACCGTGGTCAGCACAACCCCAGGTCACGACCGATCCGTCGTCAAGAATAGCAGCAAATGCACCAGCCGATGCTTGGATGTGCTGAACATTCTTCAGCTGATGCTGCACAGCACTGCTGTCACCACCCAGGGTGGCCACACCCCAGGTAACGACGGATCCATCTCCACGAATGGCAGCAAAGGCGTGTTCAGAAGATTGGATCTGCTGCACACTCTTGAGCTGGTCCTGCACAGCACTGCTGCCACCACCAGAGTAAGTGCTACCCCAGGTAACGACAGCGCCATTAACAAGAATGGCAGCGAAAGCGCCGCTCGAGGCTTGGATCTGCTGCACATTCCTCAGTTTTGCTTGAACTGCACGACTGTCACCACCAATGTCATCATTTCCCCAGGTCACGACCGATCCATCGCCAAGAATGGCAGCAAAAGCACGATCAGAGGCTTGGATCTGCTGCACATCCTTCAACCGATCCTTTACCCAGACCCCCGGGAGGATCTAGAAAGTAGATCCCCTAATTTGGGGCCCTATACTACTAAGGGTACTTTATAGGAACCCCCATTAAGGGATCTACTTTTTGGATCCTCCCGGGGGNACCCCCGGGAGGATCTAGAAAGTAGATCCCCTAATTTGGGGCCCTATACTACTAAGGGTACTTTATAGGAACCCCCATTAAGGGATCTACTTTTTGGATCCTCCCGGGGGTCTGGGTACTGCATTGCTGCAACCACCATAGCGACCATCACCCCATGTCACGACGGATCCATCCCGAAGGATGGCAGCAAAAGCGCTTTTAGTGGCTTGGAGCTGCCCCACATTCTTCAGCTGATCCTGCAGAGTTGTAATCAACCCGCCATGGTAACGGCTACCCCAGGTCACCACCGATCCATCACCACAAATGGCAGCAAAGGCGCTGGACGAGGCTTGGATCTGCTGGACATTCTTAAATTGATCGTGTACCGCGCTGCTGTCGCCACCCTCACCAGCAGGCCCCCGCCCCCAGGTCACGACCGAACCGTCATTAAGAAGGGCAGCGAAGGCAGACTCAGTGGCTCGGATCTGTTGCACATTCTTTAGCCTTTCCTGTACGTCACTACTGTCACCGCCCTCTGCAGGCTCGCCCCAAGTCACGACCGGACCATCTGGAAGGATGGCAGCAAAGGCTCCACCAGTGCTACACACCTGAGTTGGGCTCACGTGCAGCCTCAGTGTTTTAGACTTAGTTTAAGAGTAAAGCTCTGCAGCAATTCGAGCTTCAGGTGGCTGCACACCATCGCGCTTGCTGTCAGTCCAAATCCTTATCTCCTAAGCTCCCGAAACAGAAGCCAAAGTCAATTTAAAATGGTGAACCTGTGGGTTTGAAACATGCGGATACCCAGAGCGTCCATATTATGGAGTTAGGTCCCCAAAACCATAATGGGGATGGTCTTTTAAGCCTTTTATACATAGCTTCAATACGACCTCCGTGGCCTTGGCGGTCTGGCCGCTCTCCACTTCTTCAAAAAGTGGCAAGGTAAGTTATAGCTTAAATATTATATAAACACTATATAAGGGCATAGTATGCGTAATTCTTCCGACCCCTACATTAGGGACATCGCCCCAAACCCTAAACCTTAAGCCCCTGAACCCCAAACCCCGAAACCCCTAAACCCTATAGATCCCTTGTAGATCCCTTAAAAGCACCCCTAAACCCTATAGATCCCTTGTAGATCCCTTAAAGGAACCCCTAAACCCTATAGATCCCTTGTAGATCCCTTAAAGGAACCCCTAAGGACTGACAACGGAGAGAGGATTTAGGTCTCGTCCGGCCGTTCGGGCCCGACGGATCCTCAACCCAGGAGACGCTCAGGTTTAGGGTTTAGGGTTTAGGGTTCAGGGCTTAGGGTTCAGGGTTTAGGGTTTAGGGTTCAGGGTTTAGGGTTTAGGGTTTCGGGTTTAGGGTTTAGGGTTTAGGGTTTCGGGTTTAGGGTTTAGGGTTTAAAGAGTTGAATTGTAGGGTTTATAGGGTTTGGGTTGGCTTTTACGGTTTATGCTTGCTTTGGGGGTTAGGGGTTTTGAGTATACACGTCTAAATCGTGTGTCAGTTTGGGCTTCCGTAGTTCGATAGATACACGTCTTTTTAAAATCCTTTGCAGCAGCTCAGGGGAACCTAACACGTTTCCCGAAGTGCGACATAGCTATGTAAAGACCCTAAAACCTAAATCCTAAACCCTGTTGCAAAATCGCAAGAAACCAAGGCCTTCGAAAGCAATGTTTCCTGAAATTCACACGCAGCTGAAGTCTTGCCACCCCTCCCCTCAAAATGAAGCAGTAGGTTATGACGCCTTGACGAAAGCCCTTAACATAGCAGGTAGCCGGAACCCTCAGCGCTAAAGAAGCCCTAAACCCTCGGCTGTAGGGTAAAAGCGGTAAAAGAATAGCAGCGTGAGCCTCAGGTAGCCTGGGAGAGGACTACCATGACTACAAGGCTTTAGAGTTTAAGTTTAATGGGTTGAAGGTTTAAGGATATTACCGACTATAAATATAATCTGGTAGATATTACACATTATATACCATGTACATGTATCTGTATACATATATATATATATATGTATATATATATATATGTGTGTGTGTGTGTTTATCAAATTGTAACCCCAAGCGCTAAATCCAAAATCCCAAGCCGTAAATTTACAAAACCCCTAAAGCCCTGGACCCTACATCCTGTGGTTTAAGGTTTGGCCTCGACTTACCCAGACCCCCGGGAGGATCCAAAAAGTAGATCCCTTGAATGGGGGTTCCTTTAAAGTACCCTTAGTAGTATGGGGCCCCAAATTAGGGGATCTACTTTCTAGATCCTCCCGGGGGGCTGGGTTGTTGTTCTAAACAGGACCCAGGTGCGAAGTCCATATAGGCCCCTGATGCAAGGCTGTGTCGGCTGAGGCTTTTTGCTGGTATTGGGCTTTAGGTTTTGGGGTTTAGGGTTTAGGGTCTAGGGTTTGGGGTTTAGGTAGGACTCCTGTAAGGGTTCCCTTCAAGCATTCCATAGCGGTTCCTTTGGTGGGGGAAGTTTAGGATGTAATATGCAATAGCTATATCCCCACAAAGGCAATACATAGTAACACTAGGATATTACTACCCAAACAACCTTTTCACACCTTATTGAAAACACTAGACGGATTCCTTCAAGGGGTTGTAGAAGGGTCAGCAAGGGTCTTGGAGGCTTTGCTGTCGGGGTTTGAAGGGCCCATGGACTATACACCCAGACCCCCGGGAGGATCTAGAAAGTAGATCCCCTAATTTGGGGCCCTATTCCAGATACTACTAAGGGTACTTTATAGGAACCCCCATTAAGGGATCTACTTTTTGGATCCTCCCGGGGGTCTGGGCAGTGTACAGTTAGGTCTTGAAGAGATTCCTGTTCACGACATTTAGGGCCAAAGTATGTACTATTCGGTTACACGGACTCGTAGAAGAACTTTACTCCGCCACATTCCCACATTACAAACGTAAGCTGTAGAAGTGATTTTCTAAGCCCCAGAACGTACTGTTGAAACCCTGACGCCCCCCCCCTAAACCCTAAACCCCTAAACCCTAAACCCCAAACTTAAACCCTAAACCCTAAACCCCAAACTCTAAACCCTAAACCCTAAACCCCAAACCCTAAACCCTAAACCCCAAACTCTAAACCCTTAAACCCCAACTCTAAACCCTTAAACCCTAAACCCCAAACCCTAAACCCTAAACCCCTGAACCCTGGCCCGAATACTAAAGCACTGAAGAGTTGAGGGCCGAACTGTCGACCTGAGCATTCCCTCAAAAGCGCGAACAAACAACTCAAAGCCGTAATGTAAGGGGCCTTAATTCTACACCTACAGTGATGTCTGAGATCCCGATCTGCACCTGAAGGCCTGAGGTATTCTCTCAATCAGGGTTATCGCTGGGTCTCTACCAGCACCCCCCAGGCACCCTTTACTAGAGCCCTCATGGTCCTTAATAGTGGGTATATATGGCATAAAAATGGAGTCTAGTGGGGGGTGCTGGTAAAACCCAAACCGTACAGTACGTCACCTATTTGCAAAGGATCCAGAAAGGGAACCTGATTTAGAAAGCTACTTGTCTGATGTTCCGATCCCGGAGCTAACAGAAACGGATCCTCTAAGGTAGCACATGGGTTGCTTCAAAGGCACTACAGGATACAACGGGCTATTTTGGGTTCACTCTACACCCTGAATCCTAAGGTCCTCAAATCGTCCGTTTAAGGTGCAAGGTTCAGGGTTAAGCACGACGCCGCTGAAGCTTAGTTACTGAGAGTTTCTGCCTCTCTCGGAGTCCGAAGGTTTGGCAGGCCGCCCAACCAATAAATTCTGTTGCTTAGTTCGGTAGGCTGTAGGACACTGTAGGATGCTAAGGCGGATCTGAAGCTGCTGTTTTGGAAAGCTGTAGACTTTCTGGTGTCAGGAGCTGCTTATCATTATTGTCATGCTCTGTTTCGGTGGGAGGTTTTGGAGCGTCACTTTGAGTTTAGGGTTGGGGCGACAGTGTAGGATCTTAGGGCTGTTACAGTGTTGCGAAGTTAGGGCGTAGAAGCTCCAAGACTTACGAGGTTTAGGCAACGCACCGGATTGTCACTAGCTGGAACAGGATCCAAGCGAACAGCTGCGGCTCAAGCAACACATGTTTGTTTGGCTGATGGTCGCATGTGAGACATGGCATGAAAGGCTCCGATGCCTGAACATGTCATCAATTAAAACGTGTTGCTCAAAGTGTGTTCGATTCGCTTTACTGTCCTTACTGTTTCTTTCTCGACTCTTGCTGATCTCCTGGTTCTCTCTTGGTGGCCCCTTGGTGGTCTCTTGGTGGTATACTGGTGTCTTGGTGGTCTCCTCGTGGTGGTCTCCGGATGGTTTCTTGGTGGTTTCGTAACCCTAAACCCTAAACCCCAAGCCCTAAGCCCAAAACCCTAAACCCCTGTTTTCCGTTGCAAAACCAGTGCGCAAGGTGCCTCCCCAAGGCTCCTCCAACTGCTGTGGTCGATATGTTGCGTGCCCTTTGAACTTGAAGCATTGTTCATCATGTAAGCATAAGGCTCCACGAGGGTTCCTCGAAGCATTTTCGAAGGTGTAAAAGAGGTCTTTATAGGGTTTACTGATCGATGTAGGTACCCTAGGGCTCCAAGTATACAAATAGCACCTACTTTGGGGTCTAAAGTCTATAAATGTACCTGCTCTTGGTTATTTCGTGCCTCAGGGGTGCTACAGGGTCAATATACCAGGCAGGTGCATGGACCTTTAGGGTAAAGCACCTCTCATGCCGCTGTAGGAAGACGTTGGCTTCCGGCTTGGGGGTTTAAGGTGCAGGGTTTAGTGTTCAGGGTGTAGGGTTTAGGGTTGGGGTTTAGGGTTCAAGGTTTCGGGTGTAGCATGTAGGGTTAGGGTTTTAGGATTTCGGGTGCATAAGCCATTGCAAAGGCTTTTGGTGTCGGGTTCAGGATGCAGCCATTTTGGCCTTCCCACCCCGAACCCCTAACCCGAAAACCAATCCCCTAGCCTTAAAACCCCTAAACCGACATCCAAAACAGTCAGCGCCCCAAACCAAGACCCCCCAGATCCGGGAAAGTGCCGCGCTTTTCCTTGAACTCCGATCTTCCCCAAACCCAAACCCCTATAATTAGCTTTATAACTAGCCCATAACCCTGAACCCTATACCCTTAACCCCATAACTCTATAACCCTATAGCCCTGTAACTCCAAAACCCTAAACCCCTTATAGATCCTTCTAAGGAACCCCTATACATCCCTTTAAGGAGCCCTTTAAAGGAACCCTTACACAGCCCTTTTTTGTCCGGCAGATTCTCCTTGGAACCGGGGAGATGAAGGTCATGGCTGGACCAGGCCCCGGCGACTTGCCTTTTCGAGGGTTTAGGGTTTTAGGGTTCAGGGTTTAGGGGTTTAGGGTTTCAGGGTTCAGGGTTTAGGGGTTTAGGGTTTAGGGTCTTAGAGTTTTAGGGTTTAGGGGTCTAGGGTCTAAAGGGCTTGTAGGGTTCAGGGTTGAAGGATCGTGGGACTTAGTAACCCAATGGGTTGCTTGAAGGGTTCCTTAAAGGGATCTTCAGGGGGTTTAGAGTTTAGGGATGAAAGGATCATCGAACTTAGGACGTGTGCTTATAAGTATTGTAACTCCAAACATCTTAGCACATTGGCCGGTGATGGCTCCACTGCGCAGCTCTTCGCTGGAAATGCGGCCTCTTCGTCGGGCGGTTGCTTGCAGCATGCTGATCAGCATGGGACAGCTTCTCCATTGAAGCAAAGACAAAGAGCTCCTGCAGTGCTCGCGGTGCATGCAATGCTCTCGGTATAGGCAAGGGTGATGCCTGCCCAACATCTCGACGGCCATCGCCAAGAATGGCGGATGGTGGCGCATGATAGAAGCCCCAAAGGTCCAAGTACCTAATAATCATATACTCACCAAAATACTAACCGAATCACAGAAGCGAAGGGGGATATATATATATATATATATATATCTGTGTGTGTGTCTGGGTGTGTATGTGTATATACATATAGCTATATACATATATATATATAGGTTTACTTATTTATCTTTTTATCTATCTATTTACCTATTTGTTTGTATATTTATAAACAAACCATGCGATTAAAACCTGTTGTAATGCTTGCAATGGGCTTACCAGTGGGAACGAATCGTGCAAAGCCAGGACTACACCTTTCAAGAAAACCAGAACACTCCTATTCAGTACCGTAAACCCTAAACACACACTTGCCCCTGTCGTCAGTTTTGCGAATACCTCAGTCCCCAGACCAACCCTAACGCATACATCCAAATCCGAGAAAAGACAAAACGCGACCCGTGACCCCAAACCCTACAAACTAGTAGGTTGTGAGCTCTTACCCTGACCCCCGGGAGGATCCAAAAAGTAGATCCCTTAATGGGGGTTCCTGTAAAGTACCCTTAGTAGTATAGGGCCCCAAATTAGGGGATCTACTTTCTCGATTCTCCCAGGGGGTCTGGGTAACTAGAGGGTAGAACCCTTAAAACGTAGGGTTTTGGGATCCCAGGTATACCCTCAACCCAGAGCCTTCGACCAGTCTCCGCGGTTTAGAGTTTTCCGGGCTTAATCCACAAAACAAAAAACAGTAAAGCATAAACCCTAAATGCAGCTAGTTGCAGGCCTGTCACTGGGCTTTTAAGTAGCCAGGGAGAAAAAGTATAAACTTTTATTTCATAATGGTTCCTTCAAGAAAAAAGTATTAAAGTATGGTACTCCAAAGCCCAGGTCAACAAGCCCTGCTACAGCACATAAGACCAATGCGGCCCTCACCCGGGATTTCAGCTGGAGTCGAGTCCCAAACCCCAAACATTTGGAGCCTAAAGCCATAACCCTCCCCTCGCGCCTCGCTTCCTAGCTTAACTCCCGAGCACAAGGCCTTAAATCATTCCCCTCAACAAACTTTATTAAAACCCTAAAAGTCTCAACTCTAGACCCTCCACCCTAAACCCTACCTGCAACCACAAACCCCACAAAACAGTAGGTTATGACACCTTTCTTATAGGGCACGGAAAACCCCGAAACCAGGAGGCTTCTGGACCCCCGACTAAACTCTAAAACCAACCCGCCCCTGAACCCTCAACCCCTTGACCTCAGACCCGAAACCCCTAAACCTTTTGACCTTTCCCGAAACCCCTAAACCTCAAAGCCGAAACCCCGAAACCTCTAAACCCTAAAACTCTGAACTCTAAGCTTAAAACAAACCTCTAAACCTCTAACCCGAACCCCCTAAACCTCAAAGCCGAAACCCCGAAACCTCTAAACACTTTAAACCCTAAACCTCTGAAGCCTAAACCCTAAACTTCTAAACCTCTAAACCCTAAACCTTAGACCTCTAAACCTCTAAACCCTAAACCCTAAACCCTAAACCTTAAACCTCTGAACCCTAGAGCCGAACCAAGCGCTTACTGGAGCCTCTCATCCCAGGCTCCCTGCACTACGAGCCAGAGGAGTCCTGATCACAGGAGGAGCCCTCTTTAGAGTTTAGGGATTAAGGGCTATAACCCTAAACCCTAAACCCTAAACCATAGGCTATAGGGTTTAGGGTTTAAGGCTGTCAGGTTTAGGGTTAGGGATGCTTTTTAGGTTACCTTTAGAGGGTTCCTTCGGTTTCCTTGAAAGTGTTTCTTGGGGTTCCTTTCGGGGGACGGCCCCTTTTAAGGAGGTTCTGGGTTTAGGGGTTCAAAGGTGTTTGGGAGATGTAGCTTTTCTTTCGGTAGGGTTGGTTTAGGGTTTAGGGTTTAGGGGGGTTGATCGGGCTTGACGAGATAGGGTTGAAAGGGTCAGTGGAATGATAAAGCATATGCTTTAGTCTTGAAGTCGTTGCTGTTTGAATGCTTCAGGGCTAAAGCGTCGGCCATACAGGCACGTGGATTCTTACTTTAGAAAGAGATAAGGTTTGCGCATGTATTCTGGCAGCGTTAAAAGCCTAAACCCCGAAACCAAAGAATTTCAGCCGAGGACTCTTCTGCACATGTCAAGGCAGTAACATACATCCTACAAGATAGTAGGTTATCACCCTTCAATCCCCTAGATTTTAGGGTCTAACTTAACGTTTAAAACCCTGCGCAGGCATCGTCAAACATGGCTTGGTCTGCAAGGTTCAAACTTTATAGGGGTTCAACAAGGGCTGTATTCAGTGTGTAACGGCTTTGAAGCAAAATCCTTCGACGGCAAGCCTCAAACCCTGAAGCCCAAGCTCCAAACCCGAAGCTATGTACAAGCTGTACACCATGTACCCTGAACCCTTAAAGCCTGCATTAATGCCGAGCAATCCACCTTTTGAGGACTTCTTTAAGGAAACCATGTTCAGGAACCCTAACGGTTGATGGACAAAATCCTGCATTACCCATTATAAGGAATATACCATAGTTCCCATAGTTTAGGGTCCTTAGGGTCATGCAGGATTTTGTCCATCAACCGAATGAGGGAGGTTTCTTGGGGTCCGGGTAAAGCAAGGATTTGCTTCCTCGAGCCCTCACCTGAAGCATCCTGAAGGCCTAACCCCAAGGTTCATGGGACTTAGTAAGTACAGTTATAAGTACCTTAATTGGGGTTATAACCAATTATAAGTATAGTTACCTTGTTTATAACTATAGTTACTAAGTCCCATGAACCTCTAAGTAATGTAAAAACCCGATCAAGAAGTCTTATGTAGTCCTACAACCCCAAAATATTGGAGTTTCCGAAAATAGGGGACCCCAATATAGTACCCTAAATAGTAGGATCCTTATTATAAGGACCCCCAATTAAGGCACCTCTAATTTTCGGAAACTCCCTTTTGACGAATGCTGAAAGAACCGTTATAAAGACCCAGGGTTCCTTAATCAACTTCCTATATTAACAAGCAGCAGCCAAGCGACGGCTTTGGGTTGCAGCCTCTCGCGGGCCCCTTGAATGCGTTTTTCCTCCATGTCCTGACAGTTCCAACTGGTGCTCGGTATGCAGTGTGTGCATATGGACATGTACATGTAGTTATTTATCTATGTATTTTTTCATTTGTCCATACATATACAAACCTGCTTATACAATGGTGTGTTTATCTGCTGTATTCAGTGTTTTTGTTTGCATAAACAAAAACTTTTATGTATACCCTAAGACTCCCAGCATATACATAGTATATCAGACCGGGCCGAAAACATATCACTCTGCACATGCGGGGTTCAGTTTTTTGGCACCTACACTACACACTGTTAGGCATGCAGCCGTAACATCCCAAAACTTGAATCCCTGAAGCCCTGCACCCGTGAAGCACAGACAACATATCCTGAAGCCTGAATAGCTGAAACCCTAAATCGCCAAGCCCAAAGCACAGTGTACTGTAAGGGCCTGGGTAGTTTGAAAGGGTCATGGGGTATATTTCAGGGTGCCACTTACAGGAAGGGTTTATGGTTTGGATAACTTCAAGGGCTTCATAGGATTTTGCAGCGGTGTTCTAAAGATTGGGGGTAAAGGGAGGTTGGGGTGTAGAGGTTCGGGACGTACATAATCAGCACATGCCGAAGTTCAGGATGTGTCAACTACAATACACCGATTGTAACCTCTGACCTACGCAATTTTCACACAGCGCGATGCTCAAGACGCAAAGTATCAACCTGCCTGCTTTTCTGCAGATGTTCGAAATTTCAGCTGCCCAAATCCCGGCAACACAGAACGCATTCTGCATCAATTGGGCTCAGGAGACCTGCAAATGTCTACAAGGAAGTCCTTTGCTTGTGGCTGGTTGAGACAAGGGTTTCCAAAAAGTAAGGGGGGAGTCGTTGAAAAGGGCACATATAATCCGGAGCATTTGCATTAGGATTCTACCACAAAAATCCCAGTTTCGGAAACTCCCGTCTGTCGGGGAGGATCTACATCTCCTCCTCTGGCATGTCGGGGAAGAGCCCTGAAAAGCGTACCTATCGTCGGCCGCTCATCATCGCTGTCGCAAACCTCATCAAGCTTCTCATCCGATTTGTGCATCCTGGTGGGCACTACCTCGGCCATCGCATTGCTTGCTTCGTGTTTTG
The DNA here is from genome assembly GCA_003297005.1 of Symbiodinium sp. clade A Y106. NCBI lineage: Eukaryota > Dinophyceae > Suessiales > Symbiodiniaceae > Symbiodinium > Symbiodinium sp. clade A. The sequence continues at coordinate 202,576 of BGNK01000670.1, read as the reverse complement.
GGCTTCGGGTTTCGATTGAAAGTCGAATCCAACACATTAAGGGGATTCAACTAGGATGTTTAAACTTCAACAGTTACTGACATCTCATCCTTATGAAACGCACCCATGTAAATCGGCGCACATGCTGGCACCAACGACCCCCCAACCCGGCGTGTTCCATCACTGCTCTCAAATCCAGTGATGCTTCTAAGGCGCTTGAAAGAGGGCCCAAAACCTAGACGCCTGAAGAATCTCGCCGAGGATTTGGCTTTAAACCCTATACAAACCCGAAAGCCTTTAACCCCAAATCCCAAACACTCTAAACCCCCAAAGCCCTAAATTCAAACCCTCAGCCCTCTAAACCCCTCAACCCTTGTTGCTCTTTAGTTTTGATCGAAGGCCCACTCGGTGGCGCAGTCCTAAACTTTAACTTCCTGGAACCCTGTAATATAGGTGCCTTGATAATTGGAATAGGGTTTTGGGGCCCATTTTACTCGAAGTCGAATAAGGAACCCCCAAATAGTATAGGTAGTTATTTAGGCCCCTATATTATATTGCCAAGCCTAAGCCTTAAATCCTAAACCCAAATTTGTGTGTGGTGTCCTTGGGGAACGGTTTTCCGAACCTTAAATTAGAGTAGGATCCCGAAATGAATGTACCTGAAAGGGTTCCTTAAAGGGATCTATAAGGGTTCTAAGGGGAATTCAGCAATATACCTTAAAGTAGGGTATGATCCCGAATATGGTTTAAGCAATATTCCTTCATTAGGGGAGATATTGGAGTCTTTGGGTATACTGTCAGGCTGAACGATTAATCAGGATCAGGCTTCGGGTTTAACACACACACACAGAGAAGAAAGCCCCACGAAAACGCTTCAGGTGGGCTAAAAGCGAAGAAGATAAACTTAAACATAGCCGCGAAGAAATTGGAATGAATAAAAACGTCCTTTCCAACACACAAGACCCCCCCCTTCGTCCAAATCCAAGACTACGACCCCTCCCCCCTTATAGTCCCTAAACCCTAAACCCTAAACCCCTAAACCCTAAACCCTAAACCCCTAAACCCTAAACCCCTAAACCCTGAACCGTGTCCCTAAATCCAGAACTACAAGGCCCCCTCCCCTCATAGTCTTCCCAAGTCCAGGACCACAAGCCTCCCAAAATCCAGGACTACAAGCCTTCCCCTCATCATAATTGGGTTTAGGGTTTAGGGTTTAGGGTTATCATAATGATAGAAAGACAAGCATAATAGTCATGACCATAGAAGATAATTATCGCGATCACAGTCCCACAAGAAGAAGAAGCACTGACATAAACGGAAGACCAAACTAAGTGAGAAGAGTCGTAAGAGAATAAAACCAGGTCCAAACCCAGGTTAAAACCCGGGCTTAGGGTTTCAGGATTTCTTTAAGGGCACGGTTTAGGGTTTAGGGTTTAGGTGAATACCTTTAAGGGTGCCATACGGCTCCAAAATATACTTTCTTTAAGGATGCCATCGAGGTAATAAAGCGGTACCTGTAAAGTGATATTTAAGGGCTATGGTCCAGGTCATAACTTATCTTTTTCTAGGTCGTTGATATAAACCCTGATGTTGAAATTGCAGGGACCCTACAAACTAAAAGTAGGTTTTTAGTCGTTCCCGGCTGGGTTTAGAGGAGTTCAGGGTGTTAGAGCTATACGGGTTTAGACTTTAGGATTTCGGGTTTAGGGCTTACAACAGATTAAAACCCTAAACCTAAAAAACAAACCGGACGAACAATTTAACTAATTCCCCTGCAAACGAAAATTGCCTGTGAAGGCAGTGCGACCCTACTCTCCCGCTGACAGAAACCAGGAAGCCGTCTACTATCCATAAGGCTCCATGGTACCCATATAGTATATGCTTAGGCCTTAAAGTACCTATATAGGGACCCCTTCAAGGCTTAAGTATCTACTATAAAGGTACATGGAGCCTTTGGGTATGGGGGGACGTAATAAGTAGAATGGGATTTGGAGGTTTACACGTAAGTAAATTACAAGAAGCGATGGCCTTTAACCCTAAACCCCAAAACCCTGAATCCCCGAACCCTACTACCAATTCTTGCGATCCCTAGAACGACTAGACCCATTATTTCAGAAATCTCAACGCCAGTAGCCACATCATGAACAGAAACTCAATATGCCGTTGAAACCCTCGAAACATGCTAAAAGAATGCATATGGGCCCTGTACTACTTTAGGGGCCTTAATAGGTTAGAATTGCCCCCAACATAATATAAGTAATTACTAAGGCCCCTGTACTACATCCTCACCCTTCAACTTGCAAGTTCCCGGACTTTTGGACGTTGCGTTTTGGTGATGGAAGGGGGGAGGGGGGGGGAGGTTGTGGCTTCATGTGAGGGCTCAGGAGGCATTAAGCTTCAGAGTCTATAGAGTTTTGGGGTTTTGCTGCTTTGCGGAATCTTGGACATTGGGTCTTGCGCTGTTGTTAGATTTTGGATTGCTGGCGCAGGCCCGTTCAAAGTTTAAGGTCTGGAGCAGCAACCCACCCGCCTGCACAGCACATGCCGAACCCTGGCAGAATGGTAGCGGAAGAGTCTCCCAGTATTTAAAACCCTGCACAGGGGGCTTGCAAAGCCCTCCTATAAAGCCTCCACAAGCTCCGCTAAACACCTAAGCCATGGTAAACCCCAAACCCGTAAACAACATCCCAACCCCTCAGAAAAAGCAACTACGTCCTAAACCCGGAACTCTGAGGTCGTCAAGCCCTAAGCCGAGCTGCAGGTCTGGGTGGAGGTGAAGGAGTCCTCTCATTCCACTTCGACGAACTCAATTTGCGCCTGCAGCTCTGTTCTTAACTTGTACGGGTGTACTGTAGGCTTGCTCACAGCGGTCGCAAGGGCAGCCTAAACCCTGAACCTTACACCTTTAACCCTAAACCCTAAACGTTGCAGGCTGCCATATTTTGCTAAGGAGCGAGGATCGGGGGCTTTGCTTGTAAAAATCACGAGACATAACAGGTAGGCTGACAGGTAAGGCAAGCATAATAACGGTTCTGTTCTATCTTCTTACAGCCACGATCAAACACTTACATAACCCTACTGTACCCTACGTCCAAGTCCCATGACCTTGAATTGAAGTAGACCCTAAACCCTCAGCCCTAAAACCTTAGACCTTCAGGGCTTACGTTGGAGCTAAGGTACAGGCCATGGCCTTTCCCGAGAGCCGAAAGCCGAATAGGGTGTAGACTTTCGTGTATTAGGGGTTTAGGGTTTTAGGGTTTAGGCGACTTTAGTGTATTACCCTAAGGCTCAAAATAGCCGAAAAGCCCTATATAGTATGGTCTTCGGGCCCAAGAGCCTTAAAATAACAGCCCCTGGAGCCTAAGGGTTATGGGTTTAGGGGTTTAGGGTTTAGGCCGCAGCCAGCTCCAGGCAGAGGGTCTTCGGGTGAAAATGCTTCCTGAGTTCTTTGTCTGATGAGGTTTAACAAGGCTTTCTAAGGTCTACAAGGGTTTGTAAGGCTTTTAAGGTCTGTATAGTTTAACCATGCTTTCTAAGGTTTCTCTAAAGGTTTGTAAGGCTTTTAGGGTCTGTATATAAGCATGCTTTCTAAGGTTTCTAAGGGTTTGTAAGGCTTTTAAGGTTTGTATATAAGCATGCTTTCTGAGGTTTCTAAGGGTTTGTAAGGCTTTTAAGGTTTGTATAGGAGTTCTTTCCGATTTTAGAAGTGGTGAGAGTCAAAGGGCCTGAACAGTTCATCAAGGCTTGTGACCAGAGCCAGGGTTTAGGGTTTAGGGTTTAAGGGTTTAAGGGTTTAGGGTTTAGGGTTTAGGGACAAAGACCCACTATGTAGTCTTATAGGGCGTAATTATGTACAGGGCCCGATTCAGGAGTTTAGTTTTCCCTACTTGGGAGTTTCCGAAAATAGGGGAGCCTAATTTAGCACCCTAAATAGTAGGATCCTTATGATAAGGACCCCGAAATAAGGTACCCCTTATTTTCGGAAACTCCCACTTCGTCACTCTGAGGCACCTAGGTTGTCACTGTACGGGTTTGCAGATGTAGGACGCAAGATCGATGAAGCTCGGTGTCGATACCGTCTCATCCCAATACGATCGAATAAGGGCAGCAGACAAGAGAACGCCTCGTGTTCATGGGTTCTTCCAAACCCTACACCCAAAACCATACGCCGGAATTTCAACTCTGCTCGAATTCCGCCCACACTTACCGCCGTACCCTAAACCCCCGCTAGAAGAACTCGAACCCCTAAGGCTCTGCAAGCCGGCCACTACACCCTAAAGCCCCGAACCCTAAAAACCCTAAACCCTTAAACCCTTAACCTCTGAAGCCCTACAGAAACCCCATGAAGCCCTACAGCCCAAAACCCCTGATACCTAAACCCAAAGCCCCTCGATCATGGGGCCTCTTGGGCGTCACCGGCACAGGCAATGTTGATTTGCGGGCCGTGCGGCCGTTGCAAAGAACCTGCTGGTAGCAGCGATGCGAAGAGGGGTCAGGGGTCGGGGTTTCCGTGTTTAGGTTTCCCCAAGAGTCCATGTACCCATATAGTATGGTAAATACTCTGGCCTTAAAGCCCTAAAGTAGCCTCTACATAGCGGCACTGTAGGGCCACAAAATATATACCATATGAGCACATGGACTCGTAGGGTCGACGGGTTTGCGCTTAATCAAGGTTTAAGGATTGAGAGTTTTTGGGTTTAGGGGGTCAGGGTTTCCGATTGAAGGGGTAGTTTACCGGGCTGCAACAGGGTTCACGACGAAGGGTTCGCGGTTTCGAGGTTGCCATTTGGTTTAGGATTCAGTGTGGTGCGGTTGCTTTCTTCTTCAGGGCTTTGCGTCTTAAGGTGTCGGGTGGTGTCCGTGTGGAACAGTTCCTGTACTCGCCTCGGCTCAGTCTGCTTCTTTCGTCGAACCACTCACTAGCCAGCATCACCCACCACCCTAAGGATGACATGAGCGCTGAAAGGGTTTCATTAAAATATACCATAGTATTACTGTATATGGCTACAAAGCCCCTTGTGTGGGTCATTCAAACCTTCGGTTCGCAATGTACATCCAGGAGAACCTTAGTACCCCAGCCCTCGAACCATGAACCCAGAACTCACAAGCCCTGACTCCTGGGCCTCAATGCTATACGGGGTTTAGAGTTGAGGAGTTATAACTTGGCTGACTTCTGAACCCCCCTTCTAACAGTTAAACTTTTGGCCTTCTTCTTATAATTCATATAGAAACCCAAAAAGTTAAAGTCCTAAGTGGCAGCCAACCAGAAGAACGCCAAGATAAGGTTAATTAATACAGATCCGAGCCTATGCAACCAGCCACAACTTCAATCCAAACAGCATGGACCCCTCCGGACTCCTGACGCAGAACAGCTAGGCTAGGATTCCTTGCAATGTCAGGCCATACTCCTTTGCAGCTATTGGTGCCTGGAGCCCCAAATATTCTAAATCCTACCTAGAGGCTCATACCCTACCCCTTTTTTTAGAATACCTAGTTTTATGGCTAAGATCTGGTGTAAAGAAAAGTAGACACCCTAAAAAGGGGTAGGGTATGAGCCTACACACCTAGGCCTAAACTCTAAACATACTTGTTCTCAACCCTGAATCCCTAAATCTACGAGCCTTCCGCGGCAATGCCAAGCGTGCTGGCCGATCGCTTGGAAGCAATGGCAGTGAGCCCAAGCAAAGCTCGCAGCTGTCCTATGGCTGAACGTTGCAGCCCTGAGGGGTAAGAGTTTCGGATTTCGGGTCAGGGTTTAGGGGTTTAGGGTTTAGGGTTTAGGGGGCTGTCTTAGGGTTGACTAGTAAAAACGGCGGTATATAAGCATACTACATACTCTGACAGCTAAACTATAGTGCTATGCTATTCATGCGATTGCTACTGCCATCGCTATCGCTATTGCTGCATGAGATAAAAGATAAAAGGCCAGCATGAGATGCTATTGCTACATGCTGTTGCTACTTCAAACAACTACTATAACAATCACTGCCGGTATCACTAGATGACTACTACCGTGATTAAAACTGTTGCTACTACTAGTGCAAATTATAATGACATTACAGTTTCAAAAACGGTTGCCACTACTACTACTACTACTACTACTACTACTACTGCCACTGCCACTGCCACTACCACTACCACTACCAACTACCAACTACCAACTACCAACTACCAACTACCAACTACCAACTACCACTACCACTGCCACTACCACTGCCACTACTTACTACTACTACTACTACTACTACTACTACTACTACTACTACTGCTACTACTACTGCTACTACTACTGCTACTACTACTACTACTGCTACTACTACTTCTGCTGCTGCTGCTGCAACTACACTTACTATTACTACTACTATTGCTTTGATTATGACGATGATGATGACGGATAGTTTTTCGATATTGTGATAACTAGATATTCAGATGGGTATAATCCAGACTTGGCCTCCATCTGAGGTAGTTGTTGAGCCCTAAACCCTAAACCCTAAAGCCAGACTTGGCCTCCATCTGAGATCCGACGTCTTCCTTGGAAAGTCGCGCAGCGACGGCTCCCACCGGAACCGCCGTGGAGGATTCGCAGCGAAGTGCGCGGGAGTGACCAGGAAGCACCACTTCCATCCTTGGGTTTCTGTTTACGTATAGGGCAGTAGAGGGCTTAATTTAGGGTCTCTAGTCTCAGCTGTAGTTCAAGCTGAAACTACGGCATCACTATTGCGGAGATAGCAACTATGGCACGGGGGAATCCATGGTAAGGACAAGCAGTTCACTCTATGGCAAGCCCTGGTCAGCCATTTTACTTGATAGGCTGCAGCTTGGCGTCCTTAGCCGCCTCCCTGCGCCACCCCGTCGTAAGGTGTGCGCGCAAAATGCCTCGTAGCGACGCCGGGCACGATATAGCCTCTGCTCGCTTCGGAGGAGCTCCTGGCAGAAACACAAGAGCCAACAACGAGGTGCGATCACATACCGGGTCCCCATCCTATAGTATTGGTTGTCTGACTGCCTTTCCCGGTGCAGTCCTGGTATAGACTATAATTACCAACATCACCACCACAGCTGACAACCAGCGACACAACCAAAGGCACAAGAACAAACAGACGGACTACCTCAACGATGGAAAGCAACGACTACCATCGCCGCCACCACCTCCCACACACTCCCGCCACCCCGGCCCTCGAGCCCAGACGCCACTGCCAGAACTACCACAAACGCAACCACAACGAAAGCAGCAGCAGCAGCAGCGCCAGCGCCAGAGCCAGTGACAGCACTGGCAGCAGATGCATCATCAGCCACAGCGGCTGTGGTGGCAGAACCGATGGCTACTGCGGCGACAACGGCGGCGATGGCAGGAAAAGCGACAGCTGCAGGCTGCAGCAGCGGCAGCATCACAGGCAAAAGCTTCGGCCAGCACTGTTTCCGTTCATCATAGCAACTCTTAGTTACTATACGCAACGACAGCAACGGCAAAAGGAACATAACTGCTCATCATCAACAACAACAACAATCCCACCACGACGCCTTTCACCACCGCAACAGCCGTTAGTCAGAAGAACACGAGCAACGGCAGTGTCACTGTCATGACATAGAGGAGCATAGACTATCGCAACAGCAATTACAAACCACAACAACCCAGACAACAGCAATCACGCAAGCAACCGTAAAACTAACCAACATATCAAAGCAAGCGGCCTTAATCGTGAGAATGGGGTTTTGGGCTCCTTTATAGTTATAATAACGCACCCTACGGAATAATATTGTTACTGGTTTTAGGCTTCCATTGTATATCAAGCAAATCTGCAGGGTTGAGGGACTCAGGGTTCGGAGTCTGAAGAGTTGGTAGGAGCTAAAATTGAAGGGTAATTTTGGGGCTATAGACCCTCTCAGTAAGACCCCTTTTAAGAGAGCCAGAAGTAGGGTTCCGAAGGGTCCCCGTTTAAGGGGTCTGCAAAATACTACCTAGGAATTAGGCCCGGAGATCAAGGACTGCCAGGCCGACAAGTCTTGCGAAGTCTTATAGCCAACAGGTGTATCACCTAAACCCAAAACCCTCAACCCAAGCCCTCAACCCTAAACCCAAGCCCTAAACCCAAAATCATAAACTCCGAAAGCTAAAGTGGGCCTTTATGCGGGGAGGCGTTGTTGGCAACGGGAAGCCCAGCTCGACCAGGAGCTTTGCGTGCGGGGACTGCGGGTTGTGGCCAACGCTCCAGCCACGCAACCTAGGAACTATACTGAGCTCAGACCCCTAGCAAAAATTATACTTGTAGCTGTTTCTTAGGGATTGTAATTACCAAAGATTAAAACTTACTTCTACGTGCCGCTTAGGGAAGGGAATATCCGCAAGGGCTTGTTAAAAGGGTTTTCGTAAGATTTCTTTTGATAGATACCCGAAGGGCTCCAGGATACACATAGTACCTACATTGGGGTCTAAAGTGTATGGTTTAGGGTTTAGGGTTTAGGTTTAGGGTTTAGGGTTTAGGGTTTCGACTACTTGAAGCCCCAGGGTTAAGGGATCGGATGTGGAAACCAGCGGAACATTGGACTTTAGGGTTTAGGGGTTGGGGGGCTTGGATCCTTAGGGTTAAAGTTAAAGGCTAGGGCAGTCGACTCAGAGCATGGCAACGCAGAAATCAGAGCATTATAAATGTATTATATATCTGTATATACATACGAATGAATATACATACGTATCTGTGCATATATATATATATCCCCTTTTTGGCAGGTTCGTCCCAAGGCCCTAAAACTATCCTAAGACAAAAGCCTGTCTAGAACCCTTCAAAATGGAGGTTGTGAGTTTCCTCGGACCTTTCTTGTTCAAGCCCTGCACAGCTTTAGGGGTTTTAGGTTTTAAGGTTTAGGGTTATCACCTCGAAGAAAGTAGTCCCCATGATCACCCCCTTAACCCTAAAATTGCCAGAAACCTGTAACCCCTCAACCTCTAAGTCCCTGCTGTAAACCATGAACCCCCAAACCCATAACCTCATCTTTAAGGACCACATCAGCCTGCAAAGTAGTAGTATGAATCCCTATATGCCCTAAACCCTAAAGCCCCGTCAACCCTAAACCCCTAAACTCCTAAACCCCTACACCCTAAACCCCGAACCCCTGAACCCCCGAACCCCTAATCTAAACCCTAAATCCCTAAACCCCCTAGACCCCTAAACCCGAAGGATCTGGGCGAGGCAGCTTCGAGAAATAGACGAGGGTGTACCGGCGGCCGCTGAAGGGAAGGACCTTGAGATGGCTTGGGTTTGAGGTTTGGGCTCCTTGAAAGAGTTCCTTAAGGGTTCCTTTAAGGGATCTATAAGGGGTCTTTGGGGGCTTGGGATTTGGGGTCTGGGTTTAGGGTTTGGGATTTTTTACCAGGACCCCCCAGAGCCGCTATGGTCCTTAATAATACTGGTTATTTAGGGTAGGTGGGGGTCTAGGTAGGGTTTAGGGTTTTAGTTTCCGTTTAGGGTTAGGGTTAAGTTTTGAGGGTTGTGATAGGGACTGCTCTAAAGGGGTGAGATGGTTCCTGTGAGGCTTCGGGTTTCAGGGATGTTTACAGAGTTTTGAGGGCTTGGGGTTTCAAGTTTAGGGTCTATAATTAGTCTAGGGTTTAGGGTTGAGGGAGGGGTTTATGCAGAGATTGCATCAGGTTTGTAGAAGGTCTTTTAACTAAGGCGCATTTGCTAGACACGGAAGATACAATCGAGGGGCGCCTTGCGCCGCCTAATGGGTGCAAACGGATGTTCTCACGAGAAGCTACATAAACAAACTATAACTAGATGAGAGCATGAGAAACTACAAGCACTCAACTGGGCCAACCGCCCTGGGTCCTCAAATAAATGCAGCACCAACCCTATAAGCCAACCTAGGCAGTCCCCTGAACCTTTAAGTAGGCTCTGTAGACCGGCGCCTTGTGTGGGAGGTTGCCGTCAAAGCCAAGCCAGCGACCTAGTCTTTAGCTCCCAAATAGGGGGGCGGGGTTCGATTTTTGGGTTTTAGGGTTCAGGGTTGGTATCCCTCTTCAGAGATCATACACAGTTTTAGAAGGGGCATGCTTTGGGCTGATACGAATTTCTGCTAAACTTTGTCTTTGAGCTGGGGTGTCTTAGAATTCAAGGGCATTCCTTGTCTAAGTGTCTTCATACTAAAGGCTCCTACTACTCGTGTCTATCATGACCTGTTATCGCCGAAACTCTCGAACATGCAGAGCCCGGAAAAGCCCGAAGTGAACAAGGTACAAGGTCGAGAAGTTGAGGCTCGCGTGTATGGCTTATACCTGTGACCCCAAGCCCTACAAAAAAGTAGGTTATGACCCCTTCGTTACTAAGAGGGCATAGCCCTTAAAACGGTAGATTTTTGGATCCCAGTTAGATGTTATTAACAGTCATAATTCAACTGCGGCCACAATGGCAGTGGTTTGTAAGTTCTATAAAAGGAATCTCAGCAGTTGCGACCAACACAGTAGTAAGGAGTATTGGCGAGGATAGAAACAGCACTACTTCCACCAGTCAAAATGCAGCTTGATGATAGCAATTTAGTCGTGCGAGCGGAACAATAGTTGAGAACGTACAGCACAGAATGGCTTGATGAGCCATCATGGGCGGAAGATAAGGCTTAGGATTGCCCGCAGTATCTTGTTTGCCATGTCTCAGTCTCAGTCTGACCGGCGCAGCCCTATGTAACTAACCCCCAAGTCAAGATGAGTATGCAAAGGTGACAGCCGATTGATGCGGCCTCATGTGCAGGGTCTGGGATTCTGAAATGCGACACTCTGGACACGTAGACTTGTGAGCCTTTGTCGGAATGTAACACCCAAAGAAACCATATCCAACCCCGGACCCCCAAAACCCGAAACCCAAAACTTCCTTCCGACACCGTAAACTTTAGGCCCTACCTTCATCTACCAGAATCTACTTTTGTAGGGTCCCCATAAATCCCATATCAGGGTTTATAATAAGAACCTACAAAAAAGTAGGGTTTAGTAGGTCTAGGTAGTCCCTTAATCGTACACCCAGATTGCAATCCAGGCATCCCCGGATATCTGCGATGCGGCCACGCTGACCATGACTCGCCTGGGCTCTGCTCCTTTAGGAGAACCCATAACGGTTCCAGAAGGGATTTATAGGGGTTGAGGGTTTATTGTGGATCCGAAGACCGACAGTTACAAAGGCTCAGACCCCATGATTGAGGTCATAACCTACTAATTTGTAGGGTTTAGGGCTGCAGGTGTCTTTGAAAAATACCTGTAGGCTCATGCGCTACCCCTTGTTTAGGGTACCTACTGTTCTATACACCAGACCCTAACCATAAAATTATGTTTCCTAAGAAACCTGTAGGGCATGAGCCTCGAGGTATTGCAGAGCCCTACTATAGAATCCTTTTATAGAGCCCCATTGTAGTACCCCATTAAGGAGAGCTAGTATTGTATCCTTATAGAAACCCTAAACCCCTAGACCCTAAATCCTAAACCGTGTCTGTTAAACATAAGTTCTGATCTAGAGGCATCATCCACCCAGAGCTGCCCACCGATGTAGCTGCCCAGTCCCAGAATGCGCGAGTCCCCGGCATCCTGCTCACTGGGTCGCAGGAGGGCCTTTGCAGGGTTCCTTTAAGGGATCTACAGGGGTTCTTTTAAGGGGTCCCTTAAGGGTTCGAAAGTCAGGGTTTGGAGGGGGTTAATTCCTGTACGGGCCTTTGAAGGGTTCCCATAAGGTTTCGAAAGTCAGGGCTCAGGGTTTCGGGTGAGTTTAGAATTTAGGAGGACGTGATAGGCTTGAAGGGTTCAGGGTGGACATGGGGGCTTCAATACGTCGAATCTCAGATCACTGAGCTTCGGCTAGGACGGCGCTGAAGGCAGAAGTTGCTGGCTTACGGTTTCCGGGTTTAGCCCTAAGGCTCCATGTACCCATATAGTATATACTTAGGCCTTAAAGTACATATAGTCACCCTAAACCCTAAATCCTAAACCCTAAAACTATAGAGGGACCCATTTAAGGCGGCTTAAGTATCTACTCTAGAGGTACATGGAGCCTTTGGGTAGGTCCCCCCCCAACAACCCAAATCTGGGGCCCAAGCGCTGCTCTAGGTCTTACAGGGGCTCCGCAAAGACTACCCAGAGACTCCTATGTCCCTTAATTAAGGAATATACCTTAAGTTATAGTAGGAGCCCTAATATGATTTAGGGTATAGTCCTTAACTAAGGGATACTGGAGTCTCTGGGTATGTAAGGGAGATTCCAGGGAACCCTAACACCATGCTTTAGGGTTCTACGAGTCTCCATTGGCTGGGTAATTCTATACATGCTCATCTATCTAATTCCAGCCTGTGCTGAGGGTGTGATGGTTAGCCCAAAGGCTCCATGTACCTTTCAAGTAGATACTTAGGACTTAGGCCTTAAAGGGGTCCCTATATAGGTACTTTAAGGCCTAAGTATATACTATATGGGTACCATGGAGCCTTAGGGTAATGTGTCTAGCTTACATAGTCCCTTGACATACCCTCAGGCTCCAAGTGGGTAATGTAGGAACCTGATTAAGAAACCCTGGGTCTGTATTAGGGTTCCTTGTATGAATCCTACTATTTGGGGATTATCGGGCCCGGGTTGCTTAATCAGGTTCCTACATTAGCTTGCTAAAGTAGGGTCCCCTTTTAGGTCCCAAAATAGTACGGCAACCTTATGCAAAAGGCCTCTAAATGGGATCTTAATTTGGAGAAATTACCCAAGTGCGCAGAGGACTTGGACATTTAAATACAACAATTGACCATACATCTGCTGGATTCGTGTCGCAGCAATCCTGAACCCCTTCGGCAAACTGTATAGTAGAAGCCAGAAAGTTGGAACATCAGTAGCCTCATGCCCTTAAAGTAAAGTAAAGGGAATCCCAGCATGAATCATCCTAAATCGATGTTCCAACTTTCTGGGGTTCACTGTAGGTTGTACCTGGGGATCCAAAACCCTACAGTCTTCAGGGCTCTACCCGCTCACAACCTCCTATGTTGCAGGGCTTGGGGTCACAGGTAGGTTCTGTAGGGCTTTGGGCCCTATTATATGATCCTCAAAATCTCGAATACTCTCCTCAACCCTGGATCCTAAACCCTTACTTACAGATTCAAGGGACTTAGTTACCCGGCTCATAAATAAGGTAGCCAAAATTATAAATACTTATGGCTCCAATTAATACGGGTACTTATACATGTACTTACTTAGTCCCATGATCCTCCAAGTAACTTAACCCTGTCAGCCCATGACCTAAAACCTAAACCCTGTACTGCAAGCTGCCTGAATACTTAGACTAGGGTGTGGGGGGNCGGCCGATAGAGCTGGTGAACAACCGATACGTGAAAGGCTGCCAGTGTGGGACGGGGGGTGGGACGGGGGGTGGGACGGGGGGCGGGGAAGGTACACGCCTTTTACATTAAACCCTAAACCCGACTCTATATTAAACCTTAAACTTCCGGAGCTAAACCTTAAACCCTCCGGAGCTGCAGATTCCTTCTGGTCGACATGCAGCTCTGCGGCGTAGTCTTTGTTCACCTTAGCACATCGAGGCGTATCTGGCCGAAACAGCCTGGGCACTTACCCAAAACGTCCTAGGAGGTTTAGGGTTTAGGGGTTTAGGGTTATAGGTACTGTCATGGGGGATACTTTCCCAAATCATAATAGTACTTCCTGCTATACAAACCCTACATTCTACTATAAAGATACTTAGGACCCTTCGGGTTAAGTGCTCCAAAGCCTACACTCCCTAGCCTAGACTTTAAACCCCTCGCGAACTCTGAATGCCTAAAGCCAAGCTCTAACTTACCCCACACCTACATCCTAAACCTGCAATGCAATCCTGCAGAACCCTAAGCCCTAAATCCGACAAACTCCAAGTCGGCAACGCTAAACTACATCCCTTTTGAAGGAGCAAGAACAAGTACATGCATATATATATATATATATATATATATGTACATATATATATACATATATATATATCAAGATATCCATGTCTACCCATCTTTTTGACTGTTTGACGATCGATCGATATCCCTTTAAACGAAAAAGGAACAAACCGAACAAGTCCCTAGCCAAGAGCCTCATAGTAAACCCCAACCTATTCCTCAAAAGACTAAACCCCCTAAACCCTAAACCGCAGACACTCTGCGCAAAGGTTCATGGGACTTAGTTTTAAGGGGTACTATAGGGTTCTACACTGAGGATCCCTTTAAGGGTTCCTTAAGGTTTTAACATCTACTTAAAAATTCATGGGACGACTTGGTAACTAGAATTATAAAGCAGGTAACCATACCTTTCTTTTGCCTTATAACCCCTATGAAGGCACTTATAACCTTACTTACTAAGTCCCATGACCCTCCAAGTACTCTTATAGAACCCTTATAGCAACCCTTTGAAACTCTTTATATAAGGAGCCTTCCAGTTACCAGGTCCCACGATCCTCCAAGTACAGCCCACACCCTACTTGGAGGATCATGGGACTTAGTATGTACATTTATAAGTACCCTAATTGGAGCTTTAAGTATTCATAAGCACGGCTACCTTGTTTATAACCCTAGTTACTAAGTCCCATGAACCTCGAACTAGTCCCTAAACCCTAAACCACCATAGATCCCTTGTAGAACCGCTTAAGGAACCCCTGAAGGAACCCTTTTCAGTTGCTAAGTCCCGTGAACCTTGCAGTAGACCCTAAACCCTAAACCTATGAAGGGAACCCTAGCATAGAACCCTGCAGCACGCTTAAAAGGAACCCTCAACCCTAGTTGCTAAGTCCCATGATCTGAACCTGCAAGTAGACGCTAAGCCCTGAAAGGAACCCTCAAAGGGAACCCCACTGTAGAACCCTATAGTACCCCTTAGAACTGTCCCATGAACCTACCTGTAGCCCCACACCCTACAAAATAGTAGGCTATGACCCCTTAATTATCGGGTCGAGCCCTTAAAACAGTAAGCTTTCGGATCCGCAACAAACCCTAAACCATTCTGAATTCCTTATAGAACCCTTATGGGTTCTCTTACACTGTTTATAACCCTAGTTACTAAGTAAGTCCCATGAACCTTTAAAGTAAGCCCCTCTTAAAGGGAGCCCTATTATGGAACCCTATAGCACCCTTACCCCCCAAAGAAACCCTAAATGCTAGTTACTAACTGCCATGAACCTGTCAGTAAACCCTAAAACCCCTGAAAGAACCGTTTAAGGAACCCCTCAAGGAACCCTTGAAGTGACTAAATAACCCTAAACCCTAAACCCCTAAACCCTATACCCTAAAGCGTACTTGGGGAGTGCCCCTAAACCCTAAGCCACTAAACCCTTAAACCCCGAAACACTTAACCCTAAGCCCCTAAACCCTTAACCCTAAGCCCCTAAACCCCGAAACCNGGTTTCGGGGTTTAGGGGCTTAGGGTTAAGGGTTTAGGGGCTTAGGGTTAAGTGTTTCGGGGTTTAAGGGTTTAGTGGCTTAGGGTTTAGGGGCACTCCCCAAGTACGCTTTAGGGTATGTTAGAGGGTAGTTGCGAGGTTCGTATTTTAGCAGCAGAGTAAAGGCTCGGGTTTGGGGTTCCCTGAGAGCTCCTTTAAGGGATACCCTGAGGGTTCCCTTTAAGGGATACCGTAAGGGTCGAACAGGGTGAGGGTTAGGGTTTAGGGGCTAGGGTTAACCAGCACCCCCCAAGTACCCCTTTATAGCGCCCTGATGGTCCTTAGTAATGGCTATTTAGGGTATATTAGAGGATAGTTGGGGGGTCTAGGTATTCAAGCCCAAGAGTAACGGGTTTAGGGTGTAGGGTTTAGAGTTTAAGGGATTCAAGCCGACTAGTAAGAAATTAGAGTTAAGGGTTTAAGATTTGGAGTTTAGGCTTCGGGCGGCTGCTTCTAGGTTGGTCCTGGAAGGCCCTTCCGAAATAAGATCCTCGGAGGCCCAATAATGCTAGGTTCCCCAGTAGCCCCTTAATAATAAGGGTACCCTTTTTCCTACTATTCGGTTTTAATAAGGGAACCCAAAAAGAAAAAGGGTAAAAGGGTACTACTGGGGAACCTAGAATGGAAAAGATGGGATAGCATACCCGCGTTGTGGTGTTGAACTTGAGTGCTTCGGGTGTTCAGGATTTGGTTTTTAGCAGGTCCCTTAACCCCAAATAGCATACCTTCTTGAATAATTTAGCAGACGAAATCGTGATACGGGCCATTCAGGAGCCCCAAAAAGGAAGGTGTTGTAGGAACCAGCCCTAAACCGTTGCCTAAACCCTCAAACTACAAGCCCCCGCGACCCCCCCTGTTCAACACGCCCTTGGGGTCTACGCTCAAACCAACATGAGAAATACTTCCTAAGAGAACCCAGCAGACCCTGAACCCTAAACTATAAATTCTGAAACCCTAACTTACTACCCCAATAAGCCACGGATATAAAAGGTTCAGCTTTCTGATTCCTACTAAACTCTAAGAAACCAAAAGTCTAAAGGATAGGTATTGGGGATCTAAGCTGAACACTACATAACCAAATAACCCTGAAACTTCAAATCCTACACCATACAGAGAACCCCAGAAACTGGGAACATAGCTTTAGAAGGATTCATGCTGGGATTCCCTATACTTTACGTTAAGGGCATGAGGCCAATGATGTTCCAACTTTCTGGCTTCCACTTTAAACCCTAAACACTAAAGTCTAAACCCTAAACCACAGCCCCTTAGAGCTCTCAGGGTCTCGGCAACTCTACATTAACTCTATAGTAAAAGCCCTATCACAGGTACTGTGGCTTCGAGGGGCTTAGGCTTTAGGATTTGGAGTGTAATCAGAATTTTAAGTCGAGGGCTTAGGGTTAGGGTTGAATGTGGAGGTTTCAATAATTAGTAGCACTATTCCCCTATAGTCCGCGCATAATCATAGTAGCATTTATCCCCAAAACCTATTGCAGTTGCTAAGACCGCCCCATATTTGGGATAAGGTGGCTTGGGGTTAAGATCTCTCTGGAAAGAGAAAGCTGCATCCAATATAGGCCCTTCTATTCTGGCAAGTAATTATCTTTTTAAGAGGAGACCTAAGAATAAGTATTCAGGCTTCTCTATTGCAGCCCCAAACCCTAAACCCTGTAAACAAAAAAGGAACTATTACAGTAAACCCTGTAAAACATCGGAACTACGGTTGATGATATACATCCTGCATTAAATTAGAACCCTAAACAATCGGAACTATGGTATATTCCTTATTATTGGTAATGCAGGATCTATATCATCAACCGTATTGCAGTCGGTTTAGGGTTTAGGGCTTACCTTAACCCCAAAAAACCTACCTTTTTAAGGACTTATATAAAGAAATTATATTAGGGAACCCCCAAAAAAGTAGGTTATTTGGGGTCCAGGTAGTCCTGTTGAGCAAGATCACAGAGAAGGCGGCATAGATTCGGCCTCCAGGGCTTGCCGATCTGGATGAATTAGAAGGTTTTAACGTTTCGGGCTTGGGGTTATAAGGTTTTGAGGTGGTTTTTGAGGTTTCGGGTTTAGGGTTAGTTATATGGTTTTGAGGTTCGGGCTTGAGGTTTAGGGTTATAAGGTTTTAAGGTTAAGGGTTTGGGGTTGAGGGTGTAGGGTTTGTCGTTTAGGGTTGTAGGGGTTTGGTGTTTGGCGTTTAGGGTTTGGGCTTCGGGGTTACAGTTTAGGGTTGGGGCTTAGGATTCTTTCAGGTTCTTTGCGTTGTACAGGGCTCTACAGGCCAGGTTTGTTGTCTAGATACACCCTAATCCCGGTATACTTGTCCCGTTTGGGGCGGCTTCGTGTTGAAATATTTACAGCCATAGAACTGTAACCAAGAAGAACAGTAACAAAAGCAACCAGAATGATCATGATGATAGGAAAATGGCAACGGGGTACTAACAATCTGCATAATCGACATCATGCTCACAGTCATAGTTGTAATAATAACAATAGTTGTCACAACAATTAGAACAATGAGAATAATACTCAAGTTGGTACAAATAAAAGCAAGAACAGTGATAGTAATTATGTGATAATCAGAGCCATCCGAATAATCACAGTAACACTCGAAGAACTCGTGCAACAAACACAGCACTGCAACTCTAGATCACTCAAAACAGCCCGTGCTTCAGCCTAACATCAAAATCCTGAAAAAGCTTCGTAACGCCACCATTGAAAAACTGACCTTTGTATCTGCATGTGTGTATACGCAAATATGAACACCCCACATACATATACGTGTGTATATATATACACACATATTACATGGTGCCTGTAGGTTGAGTAGGTAGGACCCTGAACCCTAAAGCCCTGAACACCAAAACACAAAACTCCAAGCCCTTAATTCAACTACTGAAAAGATATCTATGTACACACAACCCTATAGTAATATCTTATGCCAACTCTCCAGATCCCTCCAAGACCCTCATGAAACACTTCGGAAAAAACTTACAAAACACTTCATACTTCCATCACGATACCCTGTAGACAAGTCATCCACCATTCAAAACTCCGAATCCCACACCCTAAAACACCTTTTTCGGGGAATATCCCCGAATGTCTGCCTTTGGCGCGTGTGCCGCGATGGGACCGGACCCTTCACGTAGCACTCCGTCATGCCCAAGCACTTAGGGCTCCATACTTGGAGGATCATGGGACTTAAGTAAGTAAGGTTATAAGTACCTTAATTGGGGTTATAAGTAATTATAAGTATGGTTATCTTATTTATAACCCCAGTTACTAAGTCCCATGATCCTCTAAGTAAGGGATCTACACGGGTTTAGGGTTCCCTTACTTGGAGGCCCTTTTGACTTAGTAAGTAGGGTTAGTAAGGTAGGTTTTGGGGGATTATAATAGGGTTTCTAAGGGATACTAAGTAGACTTACTAAGTCAAAAGGGCCTCCAAGTACTATGATGGAATTAGGTTACCAAAACCATAATGGGGATGATCTTCTAGGGCCTAATTCCACAATAGTAGTGTATATGGACCCTCTGGGTAAGGTTATTGTTTTTAGGGTTCCTTTCAAGGGGTGTATACGGGTTCAGGGTTTGTTTGTGGATCCGAAATGCTATGGTTTTGAGGGATAAACCCTATAACTAAGGCGTCATCACCTACTATTTTGTAGGGTTTGTCGCTACAGGTAGGGGATACCGCGGATTAGAAACCGTCACACACTGTCTCCGAACCTTTTATGGCGACCAAACAACACAAGCCTGAAGCCCTTAAGCCCAATCTCCAACAGGCCCTGGCCTATATACAGGAACCCAGAAACCTTAAAGGAACCCGAAAAAACCCTCAATCCCGTCGAGGCCTGCTATCCCCCCAGACCAAGGCACATGCCCAGGATTTCTCCTTTGGCCCCTTCTCGCCGGACATTTTTCCGTGAGCTGGCCGGGAAGGAGATGCTCTCAAGAGCCTGGGCATCATGGGAAGTTTAGGGTTTATGGTTTTAGGACGTGGGCTTAGGGTTTAGGCCGTGGTATGGAGGCCACAACAATTTGAATAGGGTTTTGGGGGCCCATTATACTATAATTATAAGAAGGAACCCTAATTATTAAGGCCCCTATAGTAAGCGTCTTGGGGTGCAATGTTTGGGGCATAGGCTTTTTTGTTGCTTGGTTTTGCTTCTTCTCCTCAGTGTCAGTGTATTGTGCCTCCCGAGCACATACCCTTGGTGCATTGTAGAGCCTGTAACTATCTTACCTGGAGGCTCATACTCTATACCACTTTTAGGATACCTAGTTTTATGCTTTCGATCTGGTGTATAGAAAAGTCGGTACCCGAAAAAAGGGTGGAGTATGAACCTACAGGTAGGGTAAGCCCACCCTAAGCTCTCACCATAGAGCAGGGTAGAGACCTAACCCGGCAACCATGTAGAACACCTGTCGAACTCAGATCGACCTCTGATAGAGGCTTTATAGGGTTTAGGTTTAGGCCTTATAGAACGTAGAACCCTAAAATCAAACACTAAACCCTGAGCTTTAAAACCCTGAAGAAGTCTTAAAACATGCCCGCGGCCTCAAGGATGGTCGCATGATCTTTCTTGCGCTGGTATTGCTCCTGGGCTTTAGGGTTAGGGTTTAGGCGGCTTCAGAGGAGGGATTCATGGTTTGTCTACACCTGTAGCCTTCAACCTTGCAGGGAAAACACACATGTCATGATGTCTTAACTCCGGTGAATAAACCTTAGAAGAACAGCTAATTTAAGCCAAAGCCAACCAACCCTAAACCCTAAACCCCTGAGCCTTCAACCATGGAGGTTTGGATCTGTGGACGCCAGCGGCTTGCGGGCTAAGGGCCTCTGGGTTGCGATTGGGGCTTCGCTATTGGGGTGGAGGGGTTCTTAAAACTAGGGCATCTTAAACAGAGGTCGTTGAACTGAAATGAAACATGCTAGTTGGGGTGTAGCATTCTGTGTGTGTGTATGTATCTAGCAGGCGGAGGATTATTACTTTGAAGGCTTTATAGGGTTTAGGGTGTAGGCGCTGGGGTTACAGCTCTTCTCCCGTTACCGTTCGACGGAGATCCAGGTAAAGCAACTGATGAACAAAAACAATAAACAAGAAGCCACGGCCAGCCTTAAACACAGGGTTGTGGCTTTAAGGCTTTGGAAATTACAAATTTGCATATGCCGCTCATAAGCCTCTTATTCAAATCTCGGTAAGCAAAACCATGTACGATCATATGAACGAGGCTCGAGAAGGCATGGCGATACGTCTCCATGATCCATGGCTCTCATCGGGGCCCAAGATCTTGAAAGAAACAGTAATTAGAGTTTAGGGTGGGCAACGGCTTCTTCTTTGTCAGTTTGCGAAGAAGCGGGACGATGAAAGAACTTGTAAACGCCTAGACATACATTGCGGCAGGTGACGGCCAAGAAGAACATCTTGGCATATGCCATACTATCCTACATTCGGACTGGAAGCCTTCGAGAAGTCATAGATATTGAGCTCTCGGTTTTCTAGGAATTCTGGGCAGGGTTTGGGGTTTAGTTTGAGTTTAGGGTTCACTGTGTAGGCTCGAGAGGTTGGAAAACAGTGAAAAGCCAGGTATTGTCAATTCACCGGAACCCGAGATCCCGTGATTCAGGTTCTCGTCGCCTAGCAAGTTGGAAGAACTGGCTGATGCTAGGTCCGACTCAATATAAACGTGGTGGTTCGATTCGGTTTGGAAACGTGCCATGGGCTTCTGGACTTCACGACTCTTTCTGGACGCTCTCCTAGATCGTTCTCCATATCCACGAGTGCCTGAGTCCTAACCCAAAAGGTCCGAGGCACTGGAGGATACCTCCCCAAATCATAATTGTAATTCCTGATATAGAAACCCGACTATGAGAAACCCCAAACCTAAACCCTAAACCCTGAACCCTAAACCCTAAACCCTGAACCCTAAACCCTGAACCCTAACCCTAAACCCTAAACCCTGAACCCTAACCCTAAACCCTGAACCCTAACCCTAAACCCTAACCCTAAACCCTAGGGTAAATGCTGAGCCACTCAACAGCGGCCTTAAGACTGGAAACAGTCTTACGCCCGTACAAGTACAACAAGCCGTACTTGGAGGGGCGGGGGACTTAGTAAGGGTTCTTAAAGGGCTCCTTAAAGGGATCTATAGGGTTCCTTAAAGGGATCTATAGGGTTTAGGGTTTAGGGTCTACTTGAAGGGGCAGGGGACTTAGTAAGTCGTTTATAAGTAGGGTTATAATTGGGGTAACTCCATTTAGGGTACTTATAACTGTACTTACAACCTACTTANGGGTTTAGGGTTTAGGGTCTACTTGAAGGGGCAGGGGACTTAGTAAGTCGTTTATAAGTAGGGTTATAATTGGGGTAACTCCATTTAGGGTACTTATAACTGTACTTACAACCTACTTACTAAGTCCCCTGCCCCTCCAAGTAACCCCAAACCCTAGTCTCTCAAGCACGTGCCTAGGTCCAAACCCAATGTCCCGTCGGAGGTTTATGTTTCTAAACCCTAACCTTAAAACCCTAAACCCTAAATGCTAAACCCATTGTTTGTTTGTGTTTGGAAAAGGGTTTTATAGGGTGTTGTTCGGCTGCCTTGCGGATCTGAAGTGTCTGAAATTTACAGAAAATGAAGGGCTCCTTTGGGGAATCCTTGCACTGAGGGATATTGATAATATATTAAGGTCCTGACGAGTGGTTCCCTACTTTCAGAAACTGCCCCTAGGATTCAAAAGGATATCACGCCTGACCCGGGTTGTATCTATATTATCTAGCACGCACTGGGGTTTAGGGTATAGGGAATATGGTTTCGTACTCATACGCGGTAGGTGTTTCGATCCGAAGGTAAGCCCTAAACCCAACTAACTGGAGCCCTACTCGAAGCCTTGTAGACCTCTTGCCTTATTGAATTTATAGAGCCCCGCCCTAACCCCTGAAAGAGCAATTGCCTTGAAGAACTCTTCGCCAACAGGGCCCGACAAGTTCAACATCGTCGGATCCTTGGTCAAGACATGGGCAAGCCTTACGCACGAAGCCACAAGGCCCACAGGCGAGGGGTTTACGATTCATGGGCTCTGATTTTTGGCTTATCAGCCCGTTAAGATTCAGGTTTTAGGGTCTACCGTGACCTGCCAAAACCTACTTTTTTGTACGGTCGCTAGAAATTCCATATTCGGGTTTCTGCTAAGGAACACCAAAGAAGCCCGAAGGATCCATGTACCCATATAGTAGGTACTTAGGCTTTAAAGTACCTAAATAGAGACCCCTTTAAGGCCTAAGTACCTACTATATGGGCACATGGAGTCTTAGGGAAGTAGGCTAGGGTAGTTTAAGGTCTCGGCCGCACAGGCAAGGTACTGTAGGGGACTTGGTAAATAGAATAAGATTTTGGGCTCTTTTATAGTACAAGAAGGAACCTTCAGGAATAATGTTGGTAATTATTTGTAGGCTTCTATATTCCGCGGTGATGTCTCCGATGCATCTCCTGAGAACCGCATCGGCCCAGGTCCAAATCGGAACACGTGGTCGGGCCACGGGTGGGGTAGGCCCTGGTCTGCACCGGCTTTGGGGCGCCACTCGTCCGTTAAAAACCCCAACAGCTACATTAATATGATTAGTAGTGCGTAGATAGTAAAAAACGAACTATTTGCTTAAACATCTTTAGTACGTAGCAACTAATATCAGCTTTCGACAGAACATCGAAGTCCTAAGCTGTCAATCCAACGCTTAAACCACCCCAAGAGGAGAATTCTCACACCCTGCGAGCTCGCAATGCCAGAAAGGACATGCTGAACAAACCCTAAACCCTAAACCCCTAACCCCTAAACCCCTAAACCCCTAAACCCTAAAACCTAAACCCTAAACCCTAAACCCCTAAACCCCTAAACCCTAAACCCTAAACCCTAAACCCTAAGTCAAAACCCTGGGTTTCGGGTTTTCTGGTCTTTGGAGCCTGAGGGTGTTAGGGTTTCGTAAGGGATCTACCTAGGGTTCCTTTAAAGGGATCTATATGGGTTTCCTTTAAGGGCTCCTACAAGGGATCTATAGGGTTTTGGGGTGTTAGGGTTTAGGATTTACCTGTGGATCCCCAAAACCTACCGTTTTAAGGCTTCTACCCTCTAACTAAGGGGTCATAACCTACTATTTTGTAGGGCTTGGGGCCACAAGTATGATCTGGGCTTCATAGGGCTTTGGGTCAGGGTTCAATCTTGCCGAGGAGTCCCAGGCAGTACATAGCACACACATAGGTCTGAAAGACTGGGTTCCTGTCAAGCAGTCTTAGAGCCCCAGTATACCAGTACTTTGAGCTGCCTTAGCCTTAACCTACTTTTCGTCGGGTCTTTATAAACTCCAGATTGGAGTTTAAAATGAGAACCTACATACAGGTAGGCTATGGTAGTTTAAGGTATGCTGTCAAGTTACTACATGGACTCTTAGTATCCTCAACTTTAACCCTAGACGACAAACGGTAACGAAGGTTTCTGCACTCACATGCCTGAAACCTCCAAACCCCAAACCAAAAGAGAAGCACCCATCAAACTTCTTTGAGTTGCTCTTTAGACTGTGAAGGTCAGGATAGGATGTAACTAACTTACTGCACCTAAACTCTTAAACCCTAGACCCTCAACCTAGGTACCCAAACCCTAGAAGCTAAACCCCAAAGCAACCTAAACTCGTAGCCGTAATCCTGAGACCCGCACGAATTCCGTACCTCGGAAGGGAGAACCCGGTGCGTTCCAGGCATCCTCAAACGAACTGCACGCGGAAAACAAAGGAGCTCCAGCAATGCTCATGACAAAGCCAGCTTGTAGGGTTTTGCAGAATTTCTTGTGCAGACTTTTTATACGTTTGATATAGGGTATCAGCTGAGAGCTTGGGTGGTATACTCCTGCTATGTACATCGGGGACCATATTGGGATGTCACGAAGTACTCAAGCCCTCGCTTCACTTGCATCAAGAGCCCTACCACATGCATGCATAAAAACATACGTACATACGTACGTACGTGCATACGTACATACATGCGTACGTATATGTATATACATACGTACATGCATACACACACACACATATATATATATATTGTGTAAACAACACACATATTCATTGGAGCCACAAGTCCTTCATCATCTCTGCTGTGCGGATTTGATCCGAGCTGGGCTTGCCCTGGCCAGCAAAAATCGCAAGGCTCGGAGGTCACGTTGAGAGCGTAGGGTTTTACAGGGTCGGAGCGTTTAGGGTTTAAGGTTAAGGCTTCAGGGTTTTAGTGTTTAGGGTCGAAAGGGTTACGGATACTGATGCATAGTTTCTGATAAATATACTGGCTTGTGAGGGTTTTCTATGTGTGCTTAGGGTCCCTAAACCCTAAACCCTAAACCCTAAGATGGAGGGCGCAGTTGCGGGAGGCGATGGGGCTGAGATTGCTATAAAGGCCTCAGTAGTTGTAGGTCTTACCATAAACTGAGACAGTAGGGTTTTGGGCTCTGGCCCTAATTCCCAACGTAATCAGGACTCTTCGACGGGAGATCTCGGCAGCCGGAGTTGAGTCACAAGGCTTTGGGGTCTTGGGACTTGAAGCTTCGTGATGAAACTCTACCGGACCCAAAGGCTCCATGTACCTTTATAGCCGGTACTTAGGCCTTAAAGGGGTCCCTATACAGGTACTTTAAGGCCTAAGTATACTATATGGGCACATGGAGCCTTAGGGGGGTTTAAATCGGCTTTCGTGTTCGAAAAAAAAGCCAGCAGGGATGGATTCGGATTTCGGCTTTGGGGGCTTGAGGTTACAAAAAGCTGCAGGACCAAGGCTAACAGGTTCGACTCCGAGCCTGGCTTGGGGGCCGTAATGATCAGCAAAGGGTTGGGTATATTATTAAGCCATACCTGTATCCCCAAACCCTACAAAATAGTAGGTTATGACCCCTTAATTAGAGGGTAGAGCCCTTAAAACGGTAGGTTTTCGGATCCCAAGGTATGCATTGCCTAAATAGGGACGATTAGTGGGGTTTGGCCGGATCCTGCTGAAACCCTAAACCCTAAACCCTAAACCCTAAACGCTTAAGCCCTAAACCCTAAACCCTAAACCCTAAACCCTAAACGCTTAAGCCCTTGGGCCCGACACCCAAACCTCGAAGCCGAAAGACACCTTGTGGGGATCTGTGCTTGGAGGCCCTTTTGACTTAGTAAGTCTACTTAGTATCCCTTAGAAACCCTATTATAATCCCCCATAACCTACCTTACTAACCCTACTTACTAAGTCAAAAGGGCCTCCAAGTGGGGATACTTGGGCAAGGCGAGGAGGGAAGTAGTCAGAGCTGACTATGCCCAGCTTACGAATCGCGCCGAGCTGGATGTGTTACGATAACATCGACGGAATCGACGGCTTGTTGGTTGCAGCTACGTGGCCTTCTCGCTGATTGCGATGTGCAACAGGACGCACAACTGCTCGAGGATGGCAGCGAAGTCATCTCACAAGGACGTGGACCATATGCTGGGCACAGTCTGTGTGATCTCAGCCAGAAGTGCGCAGCCCTCGCGGTCAATCTGATTCAGAACCTGCCCCATGAAATTCTTCAACTCCGACACATCCGGAACAGCTGCTGGAAGCTTCTCTGCCACAACGAGGAGCTCGTGAACGCTTTTACAGAAAGGTCCGTGATCACGGAGAGCCTTCTGCAATGATGCTTGCTCCTCACCAGAGTGGGGTGGCCACAACTTGGCATTTTCTCCGCAGCAGGGGCATTAGCGAAGCTGCAAACTGGCATGCATGAGCTGTCTTGGCGTTTAAGAGCTCTGCCGTTCGGTTTAGCGCTTTAGGGCCTAGGATTTAGATGTAAGGAACATGGGTCTGGTGCGTTATGTTGCAGCTTCAAGGGGCTCTCACTCTATCCCAGAAACCGATAAACGTCAAGGCTGCCTTTTGAAATGCCGTCCCCACCTGTAGGCTCATACCCTACCCCTTCTTTACGGCACCTACTTTTCTATGCACCAGATCCTAACCATAAAACTAGGTATCCTGAAAAAGGGGTAGAGTATGAGCCTCTACCCATAGGCCCCAAAGTAGTTCCTTTTTGGGGTTCATATTTCTATAAGGCAACCCCCAAAAGGAACTACTTTGGGGCCTATGGGCAGGTAAGGCTCGTGGCATTCTCTGTGGTCAGCCCAGCCTCGCGCTTCCGGGCACTTTCATCAGTTGAAAAGTCGGCCGGCCGCAGTCTTCAAACTCCTTACCTTTGGTTAGTAGGGAATGGAGGAATGGTAGTAATAGTAGTTATAATTGTACCCCATTCCTCCATTCCCCACTAACCAAAGGTAAGACTCTGCATGAGTGATTTGCCGATTCTTCCAGCGAGGTGTGCCTCAACCCTGTTCGTACCACCTGACGGGCAAGCGCATCTGAAGCCTTCGCAACTTTGACAGCGAAAGCTGTGCCAGTGTCGCAGTGGCTGACAGTCGGCCAAAGCGTCCGGCTTTGATAATGCCTTGTGGCTTAAGGTCCACTGCTTCCGCAGGGTCCCGCGCAAACTTCCAAGCCCAAGCACAATGCTCCAGAGGGAGAACAATTCTTAAGCCGGACAGCGGCCGCATTCCCTACAAAATAGTAGGCCATGACCCCTTAATTATATAATTAGTCTAACCCTTAAGACGGTAGGTTTTTGGATCCACAGGTAGGGCTCAAAGTATAGGTAGTTCAAAGATTTCGGCCCAATACCGGCACCTTTTAGCTGTTTTAGGGCTTAGGGTTCGGGATTCGAACACGATTTGAGGATACATTCTACTAGCCCTAAGCAATAACATTGTTACTTACTCAGGCTCTCATGTTATTTCAAGCTTAGCGATTAGGGACGTGAATCTTCGGGTTGGCTCATATATAAGTTCAGCGTTTTGGGTTTAGGGTTGGAAATTTATGATTCTGTAGCTGTTGGTTTGAGTTTAGGGCTGGGTTTATTGGTTCGAGGTCCAGCCCCAGTATCCTGAGACCTGATACCCACAAAACGGAACACCACAACACCCTCATGAATAGCTCACTGTCCAATATCCCTACAAACCCGAACCCGTGGCATTGAAATCCTAACACCCGACCCGGAAGCCCCACCTCCTGAATCACCCGTACCAGATGTACCAGTGGACCTTGACGCATGAAGAACCAAAATCGAAGCCCACGAAAACTTCAGCACCTCAACTCCAAAAAAGAAACTTAGAATAGGTTTCGGTGTAAGTTACACAAAAAAAGCAATAGACACCTCTAGCCGCCTATAGGAAATCCTCAACGCCAAAATATCTGGGGTGAGCTATTGGTTTCAGCGCCCCTGTGCCTGGACCTTCTGGTTCTGGTCGAACATGATCTTCCTGCATAGGATTCCTATTAGGGATCCTACTCTAACTTAAGGAATCCTCCTTAAGTAAGGGATATTGGAGTCCCCTAAACCCTAAACCCAACAGATCCCTTAAAGGAACCCTTAAAGGGACCCTTATAGATTCCTTTAAAGGGATCTTGGAGTCTTCTGTGTTAAGGGAGTTGGGGTGTAAGCGACGACGGTCGAGGGCCGAAACCCAAAAGAACAGTAAGCAATAAACCCGTACCCATAGGCCCCAAAGTATTTTGGGGTTCATATTTAGAATTCTATAAGGTAATCCCAAAAAGGAACTACTTTGGGGCCTATGGGTAGAGCCCTAAAAGACCCTAAACCCGTGGAGGCGCTAGAGAAAAGCTGGATCACGTAATATGCGTACCTGCCTTAATCTTACTTGTAGAACCCAGAGAGTCCATATACACGACTATTATGGAATAAGGTCCCAAAACACCATCCTTATTATGGTTTTAAGGACTTAATTCCATAATGGTGGTATATATGGACCCCCTGTAGAATAGTGGTTTTTGGGCTTTACTACGGGGTGTAGGGTTTCTTGGCTGAAGCAACCCTAAACCTTAAACCCGTTGTCATTTGTTTGCTGGGGTTTGCCCCTCCGCTTTGATTGGCCTTAAGCCTCGGAACGATCTACATCGTGCTTGTAGGCTTGCGTTTAGGGTTTAGGGGTTAGGGTACTGCTTCTAAGCTTCTAGGTTGCTAGTAAGAGGGCTTGATCCCTAAATCCACGCTAAACCTAAATTTCAGTTTGGACTTCAGGGTTGGGCATGCAGATGTCTTTTGGTGCATGTGTTTTTGCGGGATCTTGGATGTGGTGTCCTTTCTTTGAGTACTGAGATTCCGAAGTCACGCCCCTCAATATTCGTAAGAACTACTAGGCTTGAGCTCGGCATTTCGGCACGGGTGCAACGGATTCTCATTTTCAGATTGAGGTTCCTCAAGCGGCCTCCTCTTCTTGGACTTCCTTCGTGGTGACCGATCACCGGCACGAAGCCCTAAACACAAGTCCCTTGACCTGAGCAGCAACCCAGAGGGTCCATATATACTACTATTATGGAATTAGGTCCCCAAAACCATACTGGGGATGGTCTTTTAAGGCCTAATTCCATAATAGTAGAGTATACTTGGAGGCCCTTTTGACTTAGTAAGTCTACTTAGTATCCCTTAGAAACCCTATTATAATCCCCCATAACCTACCTTACTAATATACTAACCTGACTTACTAAGTCAAAAGGGCCTCCAAGTATGGACCCTCTGGGAACAAAACGGAAGCTTTAAAGCTTCCTCGAAGGTCAAGCCCTGAAACCTTGACAAAGGCCCCTCCCTAAACCGCAAAGCTTGAAACCCAGCAGTATCGTTGATAAGCCTAGAAACACCCAATTACAGCCCTTTCAACCCTTTCAAAATAAGATAAAACCCAATATAACACCCAAAACCCCCACAGCCGTGTGTGGCCTTATAGCACCCTGCGTTTCGCCATCGTATTCCTCCATCTTCCGAGTCGACTCTACCTCACGGCGAATAAGATATTTTTAGGGTTGCGTTTGTCCGGGCCCTTTTCCAACTGCTGTGCTAACGAAATCCCGAAAGTAGGGAGAGCCAGTTTGCAATAGCTTGAACCAGCACAACCATAACTCCTTAACTTACCAACCTCACACAGGCTTTCAGGCTCAGTGCAAACTCCAGTATGCACGACTTCAAGTACTCACCTATCAAGCTGGCAAGGGCTCCCATCATTGCAATATCACTCACATTCCAAGCTGACCCAATCAAGTCCATCTGCCCTCAACCAGCTGCTGCCCCCGATGGGATAACCCTGAGTCTTCATGCGCACAAGGAAACAAGACGAGATATCTAAACAACACAGCTAAACCGACAGTACACCTCTAGACGTACAGTACACCTGAAGGTTCGGGACCACGAAGACTCTGTGTCCTTGTTTTTTCGAAGAATCACTCGAAAATATAGAAGGCATTGTGACCGCCCATCTCAAAACAGCAATGCATCTGGGCGAGTGACAGAGAACGTTAGAGCTACAGTGTAAACCAAACTGTAGGGTTCGTGGATTGTCCGCACTTCGCTTGCGGTGGCTAATTCGTGCTCCGTACGAGTCGCCGGGCGGCCCAAAATTTTCGGGCTTACGGTTTGCGATTGGGGTATATACACCTGCAACTAACCCCGAAGCGCAAACCCTCCTCTGCACCCTAAACCACAGCCGCAAGGCGCAAAAAAATTGAAACCTTATAACCTCCAAGCCCTATCGTCTCGACATCCAAAGACCCGAAACCCTGAATCCTACAGTACATCCTCGGCCCTCTACCGTACAGCCTACAAACACGAAAGTCACTAAACCCTACATAGCTGCGAAAACCACGTAAACCCCGTAGAACAAAACAACACATAGCTTATCCCGCTACTCAACCTGGATGGGGCCCAGCCTTCGTCGTGTCGATTTCCTTGAGGCTTTGGGGCAACAGTTGCTGATCGACGACGTCGCATAGATACATGCATACTTACGTACTTACTTACATGCATACATGCATACATATACGCCACATATGTTATATATACACATGCACATACACATACACATGTACATGTTCATATACACATACATATACATATATACATATACATATACATATACATATACATGTACGAAGACACAAAACGTCGCATGTGCATACATAACATACACATATACATACATACATACATACATACATACATACATACATACATACATACATACATACATACATACATACATACATACACACACGCACGCACGCACGCACACACATGCATATACATGTACGGACATATAGTACAAACACATACACATATGCACTTATGCATGCACAATTACCTCCATACACATCTATACACATACAAATACTTATCCTTATATGTACACGTACATAAAGATGTGCATGTAGACATACTGATACATATACTGTTACATGCATACATGTGCATTCACATGTACGATTGTATACATATGTCACATCCATGCATGCATGCATCTAGCTTGGGGCCTTCTCGGGTCCTTTATGGTTCAGGTTTTGACCATGCGTCCTTTATTGAGATTGGGTTTAAGGGCGTTGAAAGGGAGGATTGTGGCTCAAGGCGAGGTTTAGGGTTTAGGGTTTAGGGCGTGTTCACAAGGCCTTTGAATACGAAGACATCCAGCGTTTCCACAACAGATGCTAGACCAGATCTTCCTTCTTCATCTGGCTGGTTGTCAAAATTATGGTCCCGTTTCGGGTCCTTACCATAATACGGCACCTAATATTTCGCGAGAACCCTCAAGTCTAGCCCCTGAAACCTCATCGTGGAACCCCCAAGAACCCGAAACACTGAACCTTCAAGCTTAAAGCCCTATCCCTAAACCCGAAACTCCCTAAACCCTTAATAGAACCGTTATAGCAACCCTCCAAGGAACCCTTACGAGAAACCCTTTTAAAGGTTAAAACTTAAAGTAACCGTAGAACTAAACCCCAAACCCTGAAGCTCTCTTCCGCCACAGCACCGGGTCGCCCTCGAGGACGCACTTCCACCAGGTCTCCCTGGACTTCTGCAAGGACAGCATGACCTGGTTTAGGGGTTTAGGGCTTAAGGTTTAGGGGTTTAGGGTTTTAGGGGCTTTAGGGGTTAGTGGATTAGCGGTTTAGGGGTTACGGGTTTAGGGGTTTAGGAATTCATCAGGGTTTGGGGTTTAGGAGTATTAGGGTTAGGGGTTTAGCGGCTTCAAGGATCTGCAAGGATTCCTTCAAGGCATCCTTATAGCATCACCTGACTGAGGTTTTAGAGGGCTTACGTTTTAAGGCTTCAGTTTACGGCTCAGGGTTTAGGAAAAGATGATTGTTGTTCTGCATACAGGGTGCGGGTGCAGGTCGGTTGAGGGCTGAGGTAAAGTATAAAGCCGAGGGTTGTGCTCAGGGTCCTGGTTTGGGGTTTCGGGCACGGCTTTCTCGTTGTTGTTGGCTCTGTCGTGTTAGGCTATTCCCTGTGCAAGCTCTGCTAGAGTTCTACTTTTACGTCTTATGGTTTAGGGTTTAGGGTTCTTTGTAAAAGGGCCTCTATATACGGTTTCATGCTTGGCCTGAGGGGTTTATTTTTTGTTGGAGGCTTTTGCAGAACCAATCCAGACACTACCCGGTTACCCTAAGGGTCCGAAAAACCCATTGATTAGGTACTTAGGTTTCGGATAGTAGTCATGTAGGTTACTGTTTGGGAGAGAATATGACTATTAGGTACTTGGACCCTTAGGGCTAGTTCAACCCTGGCCCAAATCCTGGGACAATCAACAATCAACTGCTGCAAGCCAAACCTGAATCTCTGGGAAAGTCCTAAACTAAGATTTGGCGAGGAGGGTCTTTTTAGGGCTTTAGGACTTTCGGTTTAGGGTTCAGGGGTTCTTAAGTTGCAGTCTGCAACTTTAGCGCTGCAATGGCACTGCTAGCCCATGGTCATGCCTGATGCTCGTCCTCAAGGTGCCACACGGACTCCTCCAGCAGCCGTTGTACACAAATCTTTCAACAAAGGCTTCGTGTGGCACCGACCGTGGGGTGACGAAAGACGAATCAATTTGAGTAGTTCTCCAAATTGGGGTCCCTTTTCGGATCCCTGTTATGAGGCTGCCATGCTATTCGAGGGGACTTAAACTGGGACCCAATTTGAAGAACTACCCCGGTTCAGGAGTTGGGGTAAAATCCCCCAAGGACCCTTTATCAAACCATCAGTCTTCAATCTCCAATGCAGAACCCTCACTCCCAAGCCCGATACCTTAAAGCCTGAATCCTAAATCACAAACCCATGCAGAGACTCCAACATCCCTTGATTAAGGAATATTCTTTAAACCTTCTCAGAAATCATACTCTACTTCGCGGTAGTTTCCTGAATTAAGGGATATTGGGGTCTATGGGAACCCTGAACCCTGACGCCTCTTGAGGCGTCCATGGTACTGCAGAGGGTTTAGGGGTCTAGGGCTCAGAGGTTAGACTTTGTAAGACCCTGGACTACAAATCCTCAAAACCCTACACAAACGTAACCCCTAAACCCTAAACCGAGAACCCGAACAGAAGCAGCTTGGAGACGGTGTTGGGTTCGAAAGGGGGTTTAGGGCTCAAAATGGGTTTGGCTCGACTAAGCTGGCCCTTTAACACCTCCGAAAGAGATTCGTCAATGAGGTCCTCCTCAATCCAATGAGGGAAAAAAGTAAAACGTCCCACAGCCCTACCTAGTTTAGGTTAACCCTAAGCCCTTAAACCCTTGACCCTAAACCCTAAACCCTAAAACTCTCAACCCTAAACCATAACGGGCTCCAAGGCGCTTATTAAACTCCAGAGAGGCTTCAGGGTTCAGCATGCAGCTCCGGGAACTCAGAAACTTCAGAGAGTGAAGCCGAACTACCCAAACCCCAAGGGTCCAAAGGACCCAATAATTAAGTATTCGGTTTTTGGATAGTAGTTATGTAGGTTAGGATTTCGGACAGTATATGATTATTAGTTACTTGGACCCTTGGGGAAACCTTCCAAAATCTCCTAACTGGGGAGTATACCTTAATCATCTGGGATCCTTGTATAATTTCAGTATTTAAAGGTTTTTTCCATTATTCCAAAACTATGGTAGTACCCAGGGGATTTGGAGCCCAAAAATCCGAAACCTGCACGGGAAAATCGTCCGAACATGTGGAACTTTTTTCGAGGGTCGCAGGCGAAGATTCATTGAACAACGGTGATCCTTGAACCCTAAACCCTAAACCCTAAACCTTAAACCCTAAACCCTAAAAAATGAACCCTAAACCGAACGATAGGTTCAAAACCTGCAACAAAAGTGTCCATGTCGGACGCAGGACCCCAAACCCTAAAACCCCCAAACCTTAAACCCTAAACCCCCTGAATCCTAAAACCCTAAAACCCTAAACCCCAAACCCTAAACTCCTGAACCCTAAACGGTCCAAGCAAACCAACGCCGACCCTTGGGGCTAAAAATCAGAGCTGGAACAGGTAATATAAGGGCCTTAATAATCAGAATAGGGTTTGGGGGGTATAATATGCTATAATTATTAAAAGGACCACCCCCCCCCCCCAAAAAAAAAAAAAAAAAAGACAATTAAGTATTGGTTTAAGCTTTTAGGGTTTAGGGAGGCTTAGGGATTGCTTCTAGTCTACCTAGACCTACTAAAAACCCGATTTCTTTGTAGGCTCTTATTATAGACCCGCCCTGATATGGGATTCATTATAAGGACCCTACAAAAAAGTAGGTTCTGGTACAGTAGGTTGTAGTGCTGCAGAGAATTACCAACACCACCTAACGGATGCTGAAAGATGGAGAACCAGCAGCAGACCTGCTACATGTCCTTCAGCTGGTCATGCACGGCACTACTGTCGCCTCCATTCGTGGCTGCACCCCAGGTCACGACAGCACCATTGTCAAGAATAGCGGCGAAAGCGCGGTCAGAGGTCTGAATCTGCTGCACATTCTTTAGCTGATCCTGCACAGCCGTGCTGTCAGCACCAGACGGATAGAAATCATCATGTTCGGCACCCCAGGCCACGACGGAGCCATCACCAAGAATGGCAGAAAAAGCACCATCAGAAGCTTGGATCTGCTTCACATTTTTCAGACGATGCTCAACAGCACTACAGTCACCTCCAACGTGAGCAGGTCCCCAGGTCAGAACCTGGGATCCCCAGAATCCCCAGTAATAAAAAGGACTCCCTTTTTGGTATTTTATAGTTTTTTACAAGGAGCCTAAGGGTTTTGGGTTGGGGTTTAGGGTTTAGGGCCTAAGACTACAAAAAGGAAAACAGGACCGACTGTGAGACTTAGCAACGGAGCCATCGCAAAGAAGCGCGGCAAAAGCGCCCCGTCCTGTGGCCTGGATCTGCTGCACATCTATGAGCTGATCCTTCAGATTCACATCATTGCTGAAGTCGTGATCAGAGCCACCACCCCAAGTCACGACAGATCTATCGCCAAGAATTGCAGCAAAAATGGAGCCATTGGTTTGGATCTGCTGCACATTCTTCAGCTGATCCTGAACAGCACTGCTGTCACCACCATAGAAAGCATGACCCCAGGTCACGACCGATCCGTCAACAAGGACGGCAGCAAAAGCATGCTCAGAGGCTTGGATTTGCTTGACATTCTTGAGCTGATGTTGCAGAGCACGACCGTCCCTACCGCAGTCATCATCAGGGCCAGCCCAGGCCACGACCGATTCATCGCCAAGAATGGCTGCGAAAGCGCGGTCAGAGGCTTGGATCTGCTGCACATTCTTTAACTGATCCTGCACAGCACTACTGTCACCACCACCGCGGACATTACCCCAGGTCACGACGGATCCATCGCCAAGAATGGCAGCAAAAGCGCTGCCAGAGGCTTGGATCTGCTGCACATTCATCAGCTGATCCTGAACAGCACTGCTGTCACCACCAAACTCAGCATTGCCCCAGCTCACCACAGTTCCATCACCCAGAATGGCAGCAAAGGCTGAGTGAGAGGCTTGGATTTGCTGCACGGTCTTCAGCTGATCCTGCACAGCTGTACAGTCACCACCATACACATCCTTCCCCCACGTCACGACCGATCCATCGCCAAGAATGGCAGCGAAGGCTGCCCAAGAGGCCTGGATTTGCTGCACATCCTTAAGCTGGTCCTGCACAGCACTACTGTCGCCACCCCACTCCTGAAATCCCCAGGTCACGACAGATGCGTCGCCAAGAATCGCAGCAAAAGCGGCATTCGTGGCTTGGACTTGAACTTGGCGTGTATGCAAGGTCAACGAGTCACCATTCTGCACCCCGGCTTCTCTAATCGGTGCAGATATGTCCAGAACTCTCCCAGATGAGTCCAGTAGCCGTCCCCTTCCGACTCCAAGTGCGGTCTCTGCCCGACCTTTGAATGCTGCAACTTCTTCATCCAAGTCGCCTTCCACAGTGGCTGTCTTGCCACTTAAGAGACCAACTTCCACAGCAATCGACATCTGCTTGGAAAACAGGTCGGGATCTAACTTCGGTTTATTTAAGACGATTCTACGTATATCAGCCTGTATTCTACTCTATTCTGTTCTTCACCATTATGTTAGAATGTGTTGTAGTAACATTCTGCGCTAATGGCGTTCAGCTTTCTAGGAACAGGGAGCCCGGTATCCAGAGTCTGTGGAGATTCGTTTGGGTAGTTCTCTAATGAGGCTTTGTATGTCCCCAAATAGTACGGCACCAATTTAGGGAACTTCCCATTGAGGTCGGTGGGGTTTTGCCAAATGTTGACGCACATGACAAAAGACTCAGCTAGGGGTTTGGGGTTGAGGGTTTACCTGCATCTTTCAATATCCCCCGGAAGGAGACTTGCGCAAAACCGTCGCTGAAGGAGTCGTGGCCCATTTGGCTTGTGATTGATGTTGGAGCGATTCGAAGCTGCTTACGGTTCAGAAAAGCATCGGGTTTAGGATCAAGGCTCGAGAACTATAATCGTGGGCTCGCGGCCTGTAGAGCTTCATAGGAGACCAGACAAGCACCGAAACATGTAATTCCCGCCGTTAACGCTTTGTTGGTCCTTCTGCCCTACCTGCAACCCCCAAACCCAGGAAGGTAGTAGCCTATGACCCTTTTCGTAGCGGGGTTTATAATGTCTAGGGTTCAGGCTATGACCCTTTGTTATAAGGTACAGCCCTTGGGTTTGAGATCCCCAAGTGAACCATTAAACCTATAGAACCCTTATAGTAGCCAGATAGAAACACTTCAAACCCTTACTGTTGATGGTCAAAATCCTGCATTACTCATAATAAGGAATATACTATATACCGTAATTCTCATAGTTTAGGGTCCTTAAGGTAATGCAGGATTTTGACCATCAGCCGTATGGAGCCCCTTAAAGATGCCCTTTAGGTGTTGGGCTCCCCCGGGTGGACTCCTTAAACACGAAACCCTCGACTCCTTAAGCTTCCAATAGAGACCTTATAGAATCCCTTTTTCATCTCCTTCAGGAACCCTTTAAAGGAACCCCTATTCTAATTATTAAAGCCCCTACATTAGACTTCTTAAGCTTCCGAGCTCCTCGGGAAGAACCTTTTCATGTAGCTTGCCGGAGAGGATCGTCTCCTCTCCCCTCTTGACAACGAGCCTCGATGGAGGGCTTCATGCCTTTAGAAGCTCTAAACCCTGAGCCCTAAACCCTAAGCCCTAAACCTTAAAGCCTAACCGCTGAACCCTGAACCGTATTATGGGCCTGAAGAGTTTAGGATAGTGCCAGTGGTAGTACTGAAATCCTAAACCTTAAACACCGAAAGCCGAGCACATTAGCAGCCGCAGGTGAATGGGGCTTACGAAGAACAAACCATACAGGCGCCTGGAATGAAGGGGGGTAAAGCATAGCTTACTTACATCGGGTCCAGAAGCGGGTAGGCCCCTATATTACCTCTACTATTTTGGGGGGCTCCTTGTTATAACTATAATATAACGGACCTAGAATCCAAAAGCCAGGTGTGTTCCATTTTTCAGAGATCCTTTACCGCAGCTGTGCAGGACAAGGGCTGGCCGTCCAGGGTCCAACACGGTGTCACAACTTTTACTAGGTGGGGCTTTTGAAGCTTCTGAAAAATATTAGTAAATATGATCCTCTTAAGCCCAATAAGGGAAAATATAAAATGTCCCAAAGCCCTACCTAGTTTACGTTGGCAGAGCTTCAGTCCTGTCGTCCTGCAGCTAGAAATCCTGTCCCATTCTTCGCTCTCTCAACCCGGCACCCTTAAACCCTATACTGCAAACATCTCCAAACCCGAAACCCTAAACCCTAAACCCCCTAAACCCCTAAACCCCGAACCCCCTAAACCCCTGAGCCAATTGAAATTCAACTGTCCATCCCCGAGCCGAGCTGTCTTTACCACACTGGCCTTGTCGCAGTCAATTCCACTTTCAAGTCCGCAGCCTTCAAACACAAAAAGGAGGGGTTGAGGGTTTAGGGTGAGGGCATGCAGAAGGACAGTCATCATGGCAGCCTTCACAAAACTGTTCGAATGCATACTAGGCATGATGATGACGATAGCCAAGACGAGTACCGCGATGCTGGTGACAGATCAACAACATTAGAATGGCAATTAACCCTTGAAGCCTAACTACATGTTTAGGGTTCCTTGTAGTGAGTTCCTGATGTAACACCTTAAGAATGTCAAACCCTTGACCTGCAGATCGAATTACTGACACTCCAGGATCAGTGGGTGTTGTTGAGAGCCGAAAAGCAATGGCTGCAGTTTGCTTGGTCATAAACCTAACCACAACATGTAAGTCCCTAAATCGTCAACCACCTGTGTGATTGGCTAGTGTCGGGAGTACATTATGGTACCACTAAGCAGGGACGATTAAAATAACTGAATAACAGCACGCTCTACCCTCCCCCCCGCAAATATACATACAGTCATATGTGTACATACACCCATACATATGTACATATATACAAACACATATCCACATACATATGTATGTGTGTATGTCTGCGACCTGCCGCAAACATACATACACATATACAAATACACATACATAACGAATATACATATACAGATACATACAAATTACAGACAGACAGACAGCCAGGCAGGCAGGCAGGCAGACAGGCAGACAGACAGACAGACAGACGTACACAAAAACAAGCATACATACATTCATACATTCATACATAAACATACACACATACATACATACATACATGCATACATACATGCATGCATGCATACAACCATACATAAATACATACACACATCCATGTATGCATACATACTTCTTTGACAATGCAAGTGTATTAATAGTAACAATAATAACAACAATAAGACCAGAATCATAATCACGACAACAGTTAGTTATAAAGAACAAATAAGAAAAAGATAATGGTATACTTATACACCATTAAGAATAACTCAGACAGTAATGCCAATGTGAAAGATAATCTTAATGCTAATGACAATGATAACTATAATGACATTGATGATGACGATGATAACGGTAATAATGAGGATAATGATGATAATGATATTCACATTCATAACAATAGTAGGTAATAGTAACAATAATTAATAATAAAGATCAGAAGGAAAACATTATGAATCTTATAGCTTCCCAGCCGCTGCCTTGCAGGTGCCAACTTCCACCTCGATGGTCACCTGCCGTTTGACTCGTACAGGGAAGCAACGAACGGGTTTAGGGGCTTTACTATTTAAGGCTTACGGCCGCTTAGGGTTTAGGGTTTTCGGGCCGCTTAACTTCGGGCTTTGGGTTTAAGGCCGTTTAGGTTTAGGGCTTACCTGCGGATCCGAAAACCGAATACTGTTTTGAGAATTAGACCCCATGGCTAAGGGGTCATAGCCTAGGATTTCCCTGCGGTTGGGGCCATACAGTAGGAAGGGGTTAGAGTTCAGAGTTTCGAGTTTAAGGTTCTATAGGCCACCGGGTTTAGGGTTTTAAGTTCGAGTTTAGGGTTTAGAAGGAAACTAATGTAGCTTTGGGATTAATGGGATTAAGACCCCACGTACTCCAAAACGCTCAGAATACGGATGCCCCGCTTTTTGCATAGGTTTTCTGGTCAAAAGAGGTTTAGGGCTTCACGTTTCAGTTGGAGGCATGTACGGGCTGCGGAACGTCGTGCTGTTGGGGTTTAGAAGTTGCAGTTTTGAGGATCGGGCTTTGAGTTCGTGGGTAGCCTTGGCTATCGCTGCAGACTCTGAAGTCCCAGTCGCAGAGCCGAGTTCTGAGCGTTTTAGGGTTTTGGGTTTTAAGGTTTAGGTTTAAGGTTTAGGGTCTAGGGTTAACGATGAATGAACCTGCATTGGGTTCTGACGCCAAACTCACGCGTGCTACAACACGACCTGCTGTTTTTGTTTTTCATCCGGTCTACGAGTACTCATATTGATCAGAAGAAACTTACCAACCCCACCCTAAACCGTAAGCCCCAAACCCTAAACCCTAAACCCTAAACCCTTAACCCTAAACCCTAAACCCTTAACCCTAAGCCCCAAACCCCAAACCAAGCCCCAAAGGTTGCCAAGCCCGAACAGCCAGCCTCTTGCAGCGACTGTGACCAGTAGTACTTGTCGGTTCTGGCCTTGCCGAAAGAAGGTTCAGGGTATACCTAGACCCCCCAACTACCCCTTATTGAAGCCCCTAATTACCTCTTAATGAGAGATAGCATTTCTCTTTGAAGGGTACTCGGGGCGTCCTGGTAGGGCTAAGGGTTTAGGAATCAGGGTTAGGGCTGCTCTCAGCCGCGATTGTCCCTAAATTCAGATTCCCAAAGCGGGCGGTCTTCAAGGTTTCGGAAGCCCAGGACGACGCAACTCCGAGCTCAGTAAAGCTTCATGATTGAAGGTTTCAGGTGCAGGGTTCAGGAAAAAACGGAAGACTAGACCTTAAAAGCTCTAGCATGGTTTTGGTAGAGGTTTGGGGCAAGAGTCTCATTGTTTTCGGACATAAAGTCCCTCCATAAGCCATAGTTTAGGGCTTTGTGTGGGCAAGCTATCGCAAGCAATGGTTAGGTCCTCTACGGCTTTAGGGGTCTGGGGAGTGGGGGTTAGGGTTTACGGAAACCTAGTTTAAACCGAAAACATCAAGGCCTCATCCCAGTTTCGAGATTTGGTGTTGGGGACTGAACCATTGCTGTGACCTCTTTTCTTGCTGTGGTCAGTGGTTGCCATTGCACATATGCGGGCCCTAAAACCGTAAACCCTAAACAAACTAAGCCCCTAAACCCTAATCCCTAAACCCTAATCCCTAAACCCTAGACCCTAAACCCGTAATAGCTAGAACAGGTATTCAGGGTGTGATCGGACAAAAGTCTGTTCGGGCCTCGCCTGCTTCAGGGCTGGGGTGTTGGGGTATTGTACTCTATAGTCATCTATTGGATAATGATAACAAGGAGCCGGGGGGATATGGGACTCAGTAAGTAAGGTTATAAGAAGCTACACTAACTACGTTACATTATTTGCTATCCTGATCGCCCCGGATGTGCCGTGTCTTGAGTGACCAGGGTTTAGGGTTTAGGGCCTTCCTTTCCAATCAGGAATTCTGCATGGGGGTTGGCTTCCGTCCATCCGACATCTGACGTTGGCTTCTTTGGCCGATTTTCCGACCCGGATATCATCCAGTTCTTCTCCCAGAAAATGATTGTGTCGAGTGGGGTGGCAGCTGGAGAGGCCCTGGCCACGACAGGTTTCAGGTTGTTAGGGCTGAAGGGGTTCTAGGGTAAAGGGTCTTAGGGACGAGTCTACAGTACTGTTCAGGCACTCTTATGATAGTATTGTTATAGGTCGATGCCAGATCTGAGTATTCAAAAAACTGTTGAACTGGTGTCTATGAGTAGAAAGGGGAGATTCTCACGATTGCCACCACCTTGCTGGCAAGCTGGAACGCTGGCAGCACGTCCAGCTTGACGATATCGGCTAAAGGTAAACGGTAAGCCCTAAAATAATTTTTCTTCGAACATCCCCACCCTACCAGGTAGTCTCATGGTAGTCTGTGGAGTCTCACGGTAGTCTGTGGGGTTGGGCACTCACGATAGTCTGTGAAGTTGGGCACTCCGGGCAGTCTCACGGTAGTCTGTGAAGTTGGGCATTCCAGGGAGTCTGTTGGGATTGGCCACTCCAGGGAGTCTCACGGTAGTCTGTTGGGATTGGGCACTCCAGGGAGTCTCACGGTAGTCTGTGGGGTTGGGCACTCCAGGGAGTCTCACGGTAGTCTGTTGGGATTGGGCACTCCAGGGAGTCTCACGGTAGTCTGTGGGGTTGGGCACTCCAGGGAGTCTCACGGTAGTCTGTTGGGATTGGGCACTCCAGGGAGTCTCACGGTAGTCTGTGCGGTTGGGCACTCCAGGAGGTAGTCTCAGCGGGCGAGGAGTAATAGCTGACTTTAAAATCTAACAACCCCACACCGAGCGTGGGGAAAAACCTAACACCAAAACACCAAGTTTAGGATCTTCCGCGTAGGGCTTTAGGATGTCCCGAGGACTTTTGCATTTGTTCCTCGCATGTTGAAACTATATCAGAAGATTCAGCTCAGCTTCAGAATCTACAGCGCGCACACTAAACCTTAAACCCTACACCTTAAACATCCTTAAACTCCAGATTTGGGATCTATGGCTTCAGAGTACCTCGGCCGCAGGTCTGAAAGAACATAGCAACATAGGGGCCTTGGTGATTCGAACAAAGCTTGGGGGGAAGGGACTCTACTACAAGTCCCATAGTTGAAGTATGGAGAAAGTAGAGGAGTATTAAGCATCATTCAGGCGCCTTTTGTGGTATGGGGCTCAGGGCGCAGCACCGAGGTTTTGAAGGCTTCTTGCATTTGGGGCCTTCGAGTGAGGTTGAAAGGGCATATTAGGGCCCCGAACCCTTTAAACCCTAAACCCAGAAACCCACACGGCTTAGCACCACGCCCCGTTCCAGGTACTGATGTGCCTGGGCCCACAATGGAGCGGGGCAATTGGGATGTAATGTATTAGGCCTTAATAAGAAGAACAGGGTTTTGGCTCCTGATCATAGTTGTAGTATAATATATCCCCAAACCCTATTCTAATTATTAAGGCCCCTACATTAGGGCGTGTGCAGTTACTTGAAGGATCATAGGGCTTAGTGACTAGGGTTATATACAACCTCAATTTTAGGTTCCATGATCCTCCAAGTAGACTATAGCAGGGCACCGGTCTCCATCAGGCAACTACTCTGTCAACCGTGAAACCTCAGACGAAATCATCAAGAAACGACTTGTTTGCCATGGCCACACGACGTTGTACTGGGTACTTCTGAGTGTGGTTAGGACAAGGGCAACGCCCTCTGCAAAACCGGTCACATTCAAAAACGTATAGCTGTCGTGCTGCGTTCAGCCCTTGAAACACAATTGCCCCAAGCCAAATATGTAGGTCTGAATAACTAATTGTAACTATAAGTGGGGTAATTCCACTGGGTCCCATGTCATGACTATATTAGAACATTGCCCTGAACCCTTAATTTTATAATAAGTGAGATAATTCCACTGGGTCCCGTGCTATGACAAATATCAGAACAATACCCCAAACCCTTATTCTGACTGACTATTAAGGCGCCTGTGTTAAATGCTGACAACCCCTAAAGCCTTGAATCCTTCACGCCTGTATGGCCCTGATTCTGAGAAGCCCAGTCCCTACCTTCTGCCGGCAACCCGCCATCCCGAACAAAGAACTATGAATATAGCCCTATAAACCCTAAACATAGCACCCCAACATGGCGGCCTGAATAGTTGGATAAGCGTTTTGGGGCTATATGATATGATACGGTTGATGGACAAAATCCTGCATTACCCATAATAAGGAATATACCATAATTCCCATAGCTTAGGGTCCTTAAAGTCATGCAGGATTTTGTCCATCAACCGTAGTGTAGTAACGTTTTATTAAGCATCCTAAGGAGTAGCTTTGGTAACCACACAGGCTTGTACAATGGCGCAAAGGATATCCGAAAGCCTGACACTGGCCGAAGCCTAGGGGAGAAGAGGGCTGAACCCGAAACCCTGACCCCTGAACCCACCTTAATATATAATGAGTCCTTAGATCCTTAAACCCTATATCCCTTTTAAGGACCCCTTATAGATCCCTTTGAAGGAACCCTATATGAGTCCTTAGATTTCTAGGGTATTGTAGGATAAGATGGACGGAGTGTCCAGAGATTTTCGGGCTTGGCGTTGAAGGCTTTCGGATTCGGAGGTTTTGGGAGCTGGGGGATGTTAGGATTCCATGTTAGGGTTTCGGTTTAGACCCTAGGGGTTTAGGGTTTGGGCCTCGAAACAGCCCAAAGTAAGTACTATTTCTACTTATATTACATACTTGGAGCCCTCGGGTAAAATTTAAAATAAACCAAAACCTCTACCGTACCAAATCAGTGAAACCATAAACCCAACCCTAAACAGAGCCTAGCTGCTAGCTTTGCATTTCTACTGATTCTGCTGTACCGTTTTTCCTCTTGTCGTCTTACTAAACCCTGCCGTACCCGGAACTACCGGACCATAGCTTACTTTTGTTGTAGGATCTTCTTACTTCTTAACACATCTTACGGTAGTGTGTGCAAGGACCCTGCCGCAAGTAGACTTGGGGAGTTTAAAATGCACCCTAAGCCCTAAACGCCATGTGGCCACCTAAGTCTTATAAACCCTGAAGCCCCAACCTTTTCAACACTAAAAAGACCCCGTGGTCACAAGCTGAGCTGCTTCATCTTCCTGTCCGGCAGGATTCGGCTTTCGAGGGTTTAGGGGTAAGGCTTCGGGTTTCAGTTTAGATGCTGCGGGTTCAGAGTTTGTTGTCGTGACTATCGTAACTCGAGGGCCGCGAACCCTAAACCCTAAACCCTAACGTAAGAAGCTTCTGAGCAAACATTCCCTCATACGAAGCCTAAAATACCAGCTAAAGCCCCTTTCTATCCCAGAGGCATATAACTTTTAGGGGTTCTGTCGTGGCCCAAAGCGGTCTCATACAGGGTTCAATACTTTGGCCTTCAAGAGGTTCTTAAATAGGAAATTTAGGGCCGCAGCATGTACGAAACCTGTACGTGGACCGGTCTCGTATGTCACACTACCGTGCCGCCTTCCGTACAATGCCACTCCCTCCACCACCTCGCAAAAAACTAAATCCTTTCGGGCGTCCAAAAGATGAATTACACTCGAGCATCCTGAATCCAGCTCTACCTTATGGCCGGTAGGTTTGGAACCAGCAGCATGCAAAACTGCTTAAGAGTTTCGAGTTTAGGGTCATAACATATTCAGGGTTCGACGGATGGCTGAGGGAGCGTCGCCATATAAAACAAGTCTCAACTTGAGGCAGACGGCGCTGAAGACAACATGTACTCTTCAAGGACAAAGGGTCCCCAATTTCAGAGCTTTCTTAGTTTGGAGGGATCGTTATGTCCTGAACCCTGAACCCTACAACAATCCAACATACCGTCTCAGTAGCACCTCATGTGCAATAGTGGGTTTGTGTACGACACCTTACGAGACGTGTCCGTCGGTACAAAACGAACTACACACATGTTGCCACCCTAAGGCTCCATGTCCCCATGTAGTATATACGTGACGTAGGCCTCACAGTATCTATATAGGGACCCCCAAAAGGCAAAAGCATCTACTACTATGGAG
The DNA here is from genome assembly GCA_003297005.1 of Symbiodinium sp. clade A Y106. Taxonomy (NCBI): domain Eukaryota; class Dinophyceae; order Suessiales; family Symbiodiniaceae; genus Symbiodinium; species Symbiodinium sp. clade A. The sequence goes on along the minus strand of BGNK01000670.1, from coordinate 157,652 downwards.
CCTTTGGGCCAAGGGTCAAGCATCCTGAGTCTCCGTCAACCTCTCGTCAAGGAACATCTTATGAAATGGACGACGGATAATTTAAGGGACCCTTCTCCCAGGGATATCGGAAGCACGGGGAAAACCCCCTGAGCCTAAACCCCAAGCATCAACCGCCAAAAAAACCCTGAAATGCAAGCCCCCTAAACCCTAAACCCTGAAGCCCTAACCCTAAACCCCAAGCCTTAAACACTGAAACTCCAACCCTCAACCCTAAAACCTGAAGCCCTAACCCTCAACCCTCATTGACAACTCTGTGAAAACAGTGCAAGACTGAATCTCCCAGGGACTCCAAAACCCTTGAATATTTAGGAACAAACCCCCTCAAGCGCCTTGTATAACCTTCCAATTACGGTTTAGGGTTTAGGGTTTAGGGTTTAGGGTTTAGAATTATGGTAGGGTTCTATAAACCCTGAACGGTTAAAGGTTACCTACTCAGCTACTAATTAAGATATTAAGTTACCACAAACCGTAAAACACCAGTCGGAGCTTTGGAATCTTTGGGCAGCTCCCCTAAAACGCTGAACCCTGGAGCCCCAAAACATCAGCCCCGTAACCTCGTCCCTAAACCCCTCAAAACCCCTAAGGGTACCTTAATCTGCCCCCCTAAACCCTAAACCCCCAAACCCTAATTAAACCCTAAACCCCCAAACCCTAAACCTTAAAACTTAAAACCTAAAACGGTAAAGCCCTAAACCAAAAACCCAACAACCCTGAACCTCCAAACCCTAAAACCCTGAACCCCTTAAAGGAAGCCCTATAGATCCCTTGTGGATTCCCTTAAAGCACCCTTAAACAAAGCCCCGCCCCCCCCCCCAAGGCCTGGTGATTTCTTCCGCCTCGGCATCTGCAGCCTCGCAAGGCGCCGCGGGCGCCGCCGCGGCCGAGGGCGCGGAGGGGGCCGAGGGCGCTGAGGGCGCCTCACCTCGGCTCGAAAGGGCTCCTTTAAAGGGCTCCTAAGGATTTATAAGGGATCTAAAGGGCTCCTTTTAAGAGGGCTCCCAGGTTGTCCCTTAAGGGTTCCTCCAAGGGATCCATGTAAGGGATCTAAAGGGCTCCTTTTAAGAGGGCTCCCAGGGATTATAGCAGGGTTGTTCCTTAAGGTTTCCTCCAAGGGATCTATGTAAGGGATCTAGAGGGCTCCTTTAAGTGCGGCTCAGGTCCTAAGTTGTAGTCTGGGGCCCTGAAAAGCCCATAAATCCTTCTGACATAGCGTCGCGTGCTTGCATGTTGATATCCTACACCCTAAAACCTACCTATAGTCTCCAGTGTAGTTCCTTTTTTGGTTAACCAGTTTTATGGTTAGGATGGAGACTATAGGAAAACCCTAAACCCCATAAGACCCCAGTCGAAGGCCGTTGGCAAGACCAGAACAATGGGACTCTCCCAAAGTAGGTGACCCTAATGTTGGCTACTGCCCCCACCTTGTAACGGTCTATACTAGGGATCGTTTTTCGGGCTTAGAGATTTATCTAACTGTGACAGGGGGGCAGTACCCAACCGTAATGCACACAGAACGCTACGAAGCAGGTTCGTTATTTCAAAGCCCACGGCAAAGAACATCCCAAATACGTAGCGGCTCTGCCCAATATCAAAATGTTGGAAGCTTCCTGCAGCCCCCCTACATCCCAAAACGGACAAGGGAAATCTACAAAGCCTTAACCCCATGCCCTAAAGTCTTAAAACCCAGCTAAACCCTAAACCCTAGACCTTGCACCCTAAACCTTAAAGCCCTAAAATACAAAGCCACGAAACCATCAAAACAGCAGGCCTGAAACCCAAAACTGCCGCCAAACAATGAACACCAGTTAGATCCAAGCCCTGGGCCGCTTGATGGTTCGGAGTCCGGCTCTCGCAGCAAATGAGGCCTTGGGTGTGTTTGTCGTTTAAGGTTTAAGGTCTTAGGGTTTAGGGTTTAAGGTTTTAGGGCTTTAGGGTTTGAGGTTTAGGCCTTTAGGGTTTAGGGTTTAAGGTTTAAGGTCTTAGGGTTTTAGGGTTTTAGGGTTTTAGGGTTTAAGGTCTTAGGGTTTGAGGTTTAGGGTATAGGGCCTTAGGGTTTAAGGTTTAAGGTTTTAGGGTTTTAGGGTTTAGGGTTTAAGGTGTTAGGGCTTTAGGGTTTGAGGTTTAAGCCTTTAGGGCTTAGGGTTTAAGGTTTATGGTTTTGGGGCTTAGAGCTTGAGTGCGACATGAGCCATCAAGATCGCAGTGCTCGTCCAACCCGAAGTGGGTGCTGCTGAACTCCGCGAGGGGCATTGTATCTGGAGCTACGCCACACTTGCGTATCTTCATATTGAAGCCCGTACGCTTCCAGAACGCGCAGAAGTTGCTGTGTCATCAGTGGGATCTCCGAAAGGCGGTGTGGTTCTGCAAGAGAGTCGTCACCTTCAAAAACGCCTCTCCGCCACCTCCGCTTCCCGTCGATTCCTTCGACCCAGTTGCATTCGCCGTTCAGAAGAGGAATAGGGTCATCACCACTCGAACAAATCCAAAAAGCAAAATTCACCCACCAATTGAGGCAGGAAGTGCCGCGATGCCCGGATCTGCGAATAGACCGGGTTCTCCCAGGACGGAATACATCCGCCCAAGTACTGGGTTCTCAACTTAATCACTCAACTGCTGGGAACAACACGAATCCCACGCAGAGGCATCCCCCCCGACCAACCTAGGGTCTAGGATTTGCCTTTGTGTGAATTTTGCTGTCGGCTCAAGAGTGGCGTTCGGGGTTTAAAGTTCGGGGCTTCGGCGAGGGGCCTACAGTTGATGTTTATGGTTCTACTAAAAAGACTTTAAGGATTGCACCAGGTTCTGTATTGGTACCGGAGGGTTTTGCTACTTTTGTAATATGGGGGCCTGAATAAAGTCAAGAGGGTTTGTGGCGTCTTGCACTATGGTTCCGATAACGAACTCTCAAGGACAAGATTTTAATCTGGCCCCTAGACTATGGCTTTTATGGGTTTTCCTGCAACGGCTTGACACCCCAGGCTTTTGACTTGAACGGTCATCGGCCGGTAGTTGTAAAGTGGGTTACTGAGAACTATCATCCTAAACTCTACACCCTAAACTCCAAACTCTAGACTTGAAACCCTACGCTCTGAACCCTGAACTCTCAACACTAAACCCTATACCCGAAACTCTGCACCCTAAACTCTAAGCCCTATACAACCAAAACCCTGAAATTTAGTGGCCTTGATGACAACCCCAATCAGACAAGATGTGGGTAGTTCTCTTTTTTAGGCCTCTTTCAAGTCCCAAAGATAGTACGGCACGGTTATGAAAAGGACCCTAATAGGGACCCTAAGACCCAATAGAACTCGTTGTAGATCCCTTTAAGGGAACCGAAAACCCTAAACCCTAAAACCCTAAATCCCTTTAAGGGGCCCGAAAACCCTGTAGAACCCCTACAGAAACCCTATAGAAACCCTTATAGATCCCTTTAGGGGTCCCTGAAAGGGACCCTAATGTAGGGGCCTTAAATTACCTATACTACTTTGGGGGTTCCTTAGTAGAATTAGAGTATAATCGACCCCAAAACCCTATTCCAGTTATTAAGGCACTTATATCAAAGAGCCCTTATAGTATCCCATATAGATGCCCTTTTTAAGGAACCCTAATTACTAAGGCCCTTAAGTTAATTTGTAAAACTAACCTACAACCTACAACCCTAAACCCCTAAATCCCTTGAAGGGACCCTAAAACCCTATAGAACCCTTTAGAAACCCTTATAAACCCCTTTAAGGAACCCTAAAAGGGACCCTAATTTGGAGAACTACCCGTGTGACGGGAATGCTCTTGGGCTGCTCAGGAAGTTCGCCATTGAGTAGCCATGAACCCGAGAAACCCCACTGAATGGTTCCATAGGGTTCCTTTTAAGGAATCCCTTAAAGGGTTCTATAGGGTTCCTTTAACGGAATCCCTTAAAGGGTTCTATAGGGTTCCTTTAAAGGAATCCCTTAAAGGGTTCTATAGGGTTCCTTTAAAGGGATCCCTTAAAGGGTTCTATAGGGTTCCTTTAAAGGGATCCCTTAAAGTGTTTAGGGTAGTTAGGGGCCTAGGTTTTGGGGATTAGGGCTTCGGGTCTAGGGTTACCTGTAGCCCCATACCCTACAAAATAGTGGGGTAAGAGTTAGGACCCCTTGATTCTCGGGTCTTATCCTTAAAACAGCACGTTTTCGGATCCACAGGCATATAGGGTAGAGAGTCTAGGGTTTAGGGCTTCAGGTTTAGGGGTGCAGTTTAGGGTTTAGGGGGTTTTCAAGGGTCGGAACAACCAATTACCAGTAGTTGTCCCTTCTGGTCCTTTGCAATCATAGTAATAATAACAGAAGAAAAATTACACCCGCGAACCCTATTCTACTCAGTAAAGCCCCTATATAACTGACGGCTATCAGACAAGTCATATTCGAGAACTCGCTGTGCAGAGCTTCAAAGCAACGTGTGCAGGAAACCCTGCAAGCTATTAATGTCGTTACCCTAAAACCTAAACCCTAAACCGCTATAATGGAACTATGGGTTGAATACTCACAATTCCAAACACACCCAGTAACCAACCACCCAGTCTCCTCGTCCTCGATATTCATCCTACACTCAGAGCCCAAAGCCATCAGCACCAACTTGACCCCCGAATGAATGATGGCTACCCCCTTCCTTGCCTAAGGGTTCAAGTACCCGATAGTCATATTCAAGGGGTTCCACGATTTGGACCCCGAAACACAAAAGCCCTGAACCGCCACTTCTAAGTACCCTTATGATTCTCTTAACTGGGGTTGTAATTGCATATAAGTATAGTTGCCTTACTTATAACTTAAACCCCCCTGACTAAGTCCAATGAACCTTTGAGTAAACACTCGCCCTTCCAGATTCCTACAACTCTAGATGCTCGGGCTCCGACTGATGCTCGGCCAGGTATCTCTGCTGACCTGGGGTGTGATCTGGTGGCTGAATTAATCTCTAGGTTCCCCAGCGTCCCTTAGATAACAAGGGTACCATTTCTCCTTATTCTCAGTTTTCATGAAGAGAACCCTAAAATAGAAAAGAAACAGGGTACTACTGGGGCACCTAGATATAGGGTTAGCGTTCTTTTGCACATGCCAAGCCTCCCCTACAGTCGAATCTCCTCTCCTGCAGAAACATGCGAGACAGCAGGGACTGTAAGGATACGGTTTAGGGTTTTAGGCTTTAGGGTTTAGGGTTTAGGGTTTCGGGTTGCGGGTGTCATGTGGGGCTGAACATCGGGTTCTTCATAATTGGACTAGGGTTTGGGGCTATTTTATAATACCCTAAACCCTGAACCCTAAACTCTAAACTCTAAACACAGGCTTCCAAAGAAGGATACCCTCACCTTAGGAGCCTTTAGGTTATTTGGGATTGCTTGTTCTTATCGGGCCTTCGCTTTTTAGGTGCAGGGTTCTCGGATTCCAGGGTCCTAGGACTTTCATTTAGGGACTTTCACTTGTGAGGTTTATGCTGCTTCTCGTCTGTGAGTGTGTGTTCATGTATTTGTCTCGAGAAGGTTAGGTTCAACAAGGTCGTTCGTGCACGGGGGCTTCTACCTGGACACTAGAATGTAGTACCCTTTCTCTGGATGGCCTATATCTTGGTTAGGATCCTGTAACAAGAAAGTAAGGCAACCAAAAAAAGGTACCTAGGTACAGAACTCTGACAGAAACCTTATAGAACCCCTTCGAGAACCCATCCAAAGATCCCCTTATAGAACCCCTGATTCCCCTAAACTCTAAACCCTAAACCCTATAAACCCTAAACCCTAAAAGGGTTTACCAAGCAGGAGGATCCCCCCTAACAAATCCTCCGAATTTGATGTGAGGGCCCGAATGAAAGAGTTTAGGGTTAGGGCACGGTTAGGGGGTTGAAATTGGTAGTGTAGATGTAGGGCACTATGCACAAGGGGAATCATACTGCGATGTATTTAAACTCTCATATTCTACTGGAAGCCTGTAAGCAAGTGGGTTAACGCTCTGAGCCCTAGAAGCCAAACGCCCCCAACAATAAAATCAACAACCCCCAGCCAAGTTCCCTAAACCCTCACTCACAATAAATCCTAAACTCTGACAATCCACATCCTAAACCCTAAACCCTAAAATCCAAAACCACGAATAGAATAAAACCTCACAAAACATCGAGGCCCATACAACCTTGTGAACACGTGTGGACCGCTGGTGCTAGACCCACTTACCAGGGCCTACACCCCAAAGCGAACCCTACTTGAAGGGGCAGGGGACTTAGTAAGTTGGTTATAAGTAGGGCTATAGTTAGGGTAACTCCATTTAGGGCACTTATAATTCTACTTATAACCTACTTACTAAGTCCCCTGCCCCTTCAAGTAAACCCTCATCTATGGTGGCCGAAGTCAGGGCTCGGGTAGTAGGTGGGTCTTGGAGATCTTTGCGGGGTGGGAGCCGGTAATGTAGCCCCCAGAACAGGGTTCGCTTAATCTAAATAGGCTTTTTGGATGCATGGTGCTTTCTGCCCTTAACGATTGAATTTCTGTTTTTGAGCTTTTAAAGCTTGCGTATCGGGGACTGGCTTCCAAACAAGACCTTGAACCCACAGGACAACCCCCAAACCCCTCAATCTTTGCTGCAGCCCCAACCCCAACATAACAGTTGGTTATGACCCCTCATTTATTCGGGCTAACCATTAAAGCAGGAGTCTCTCGGATCTGCAGGTTGACGCTGCCCAAGGTCTGTTTAGCGCGTAGAGTGTAGCTTCAAACTGCAACAAACATCCGCCTAAGTTCGGAGCCCTGAACCCTAGAAAGGGAATCCGAGGCATAGCGGTTTCGAAAACAAAGGGGATCCTTATGTAAACCCTGACCCCCAAACCTTAACCCGCAAACCCTCAAGCACCCCGAAATCCAGACCCCCAGTCTCAATAAAGCCTACGAAAAAATTGCAGGATCCTTCTTCTAGAACCCCTGAACAAAAGAGATCTCTATTCGCAACAGCTTTGCATATGCTCAAAACTGACACCGTGTCTGCCGTACGGCTGCTCGCGCTTCAAAGCTGGGTTAAAACAATCTGTGCCCGTGCAGGAGGTTGTCAGCAATGGAATCCAAAAAAGACGGGCGTCTACGGTTCGCTTCAACGCTCGTGGGACTCAGTGAGGAAGGTTGCAGGTAAGGGTACATTTAAGGATAACCCTACCTCGGGCATTTATAACCCCAATTATACTATACCGAACTTAGACCCCTAGCAAAAATCACATTTTTCGCTGTTTCTTAGGGGTTATAATAGCCAATGACTAAAAACTACAAAAGTATTTCTAAGTTCCCCTAAGATAACCCCAATTATACCCCTAGTTACGCAGTCCAGTGAGCCTTTTAAGCAAGGCTTCCCATAGGGATCCTTAGGGAGGCCGGGGGAGGGGAGGTAGGGGGCCTTAATGCCCATGATAAGGCTAATAAGGTTTATTTAACCCTTAGGCTCTAAGGACTCATATTTCAAGGCTTCTGGGCCCAAAGACCATACTATATAAGGTTTCTGGGCTATTTTGAGCCTTAGGGCCCCTAGCCCCTTCGATCTTACCCCCCTAAGGGTCCATATGGGCGTCGCAGGGTTGAGGCTTGAGGGTTTAGGACTGTAGTCAGTCAAGCAGGGTTTAGGGTTTAGGGCTTAAGGTTTAGGGTTTAAGGCTTAGGGTTTAGGGCTTAAGGTTTAGGGTTTAGGGCTTAAGGTTTAAGTTTAGGGCAGTTTAGGGTTTAGGGTTTAAGGTTTAGGGTTTCAGGCAGGTAGGCAGGCAGGCAGGCAGCCGGCAGGTAGGTATGCAAGTCTTTAGTGTGCATAAGCAAGTGTGGTTAGACAGACCGGATACTGTCCTGTGCTGTGCCACTATTAAGGTGCGTGGTTGTTATGATCAGGACCCTAAACTGCAAAACCCTAAACTCCTTAGACCCTAAACCCTAGGAATCGCGCAAGATAGCAGCGTGTTGAGAACCTCCGGTGATCCGAGCGAGTGGTGAGGGTGCATCATGGTGCACTCATGGGAACGCAAGACCAGACCGCCCAAAACCAGGGAGCACACCCCGCTTTAACAAAGGACCGAGTAGAAGGGATCCAGTTTTCATCACGTCCCGTGCTACCACTATGGCCACTATGGCGCTATCTCGATATTGTATGTGTTCACTTACTTTCGTCAAGGGCATGTTGGACAGCCACGCAGGACTCGCGGAAAACTTCAGGATAAGAATGAGGACTGTGGCGCGACACCCCGAGCCCAGCGGGAAAAAGACACCCGCCCGAAGTAGCTAGTGTATAACTCTTATCCTTAATGCCGTAATCCTTGGAAACAAAAAACCAAAACGTATACTGTATACAAGTTTAACATCTCCCACCTCGTGGTGTAGACTACACTACATATGTAAAAATCCGAAAACAATATGACTAATGTTTCCTAGCCACTTCTCTGCATGGTCAATATTCGGGTCCGCGTGTACAAACCAAACCTTGTCGTTTTCCCTGCACCCTTTGCTCCTCAACCTACCCAGACCCCCGGGAGGATCTAAAAAGTAGATCCCCTAAAATGGGACCCTAGCTACTAAAGGGTACTTTATAGGAACACCCTTAAGGGATCTACTTTTTGGATCCCCCCGGGGGTCTGGGTAAACCTAAACCCTAAACCAGTTTCCGATGGAAGTGACCTGTGAGCCCAAACCCTGCAAAACAGTAGGTTATGACCCCTTCATTAGAGGGCCGAACCCTTAAAACGGTAGGTCTTTGGATCCCCAGGGACACCCTTTACCCCAAACACCTAAAGCCAAACTTGGTTTGTAAGTTCTTTTCCCGAGAAACGAAACACTGTTCCTTCAGGCTCTTCACCGATTTCCTCAAAAGCCCAGACACTTTGCCCTAGACCCTAGCCAAACTCTAACCCTTAAAGCTCAGAGCAGTTTAAAGTTTGATAAACCCCTACAACACCGGTAGCAACTAAACCCTAAACCTTTTGTGTCTTGTCGTTTTTCCCTTGCAAGCTCGGAGCATGACAGCCTGGCCGCGGGGGATTCCCCTCGTTCTTCGATTTTAGGGGTTTTCAAGCAGCACTTCAATGCGTTTCGCTGGGCTTTCTTTATCAAGGGCCATGGTGAATTCGGGTTTGGGTTTAGGGCTCCACATTCCCTGTATCCCAAACCGTACAAAATAGTAGGTTATGAGCCCTTAGTTAGAGGGTAGAACCCTTAAAGCTGTAGGTATTCAGATCCCAACGTATTTTCTAAACTCTGAACCCCAAAGATCCATTATAGGAACCCTTAAAGGAACCCTTATAGATCCATTTAAAGGTCTTAGGGCTCTATGTGGGAGTTCAGAGTCGGAGCTGATTTAGGGTTGAGGGGTTTAGGGTTTAGGGTTTAGGGGTTTAGGGGTTTAGGGTTTAGCGGGGGTTTGATAAAGGGGCCTGATAATTAGAAGACGGGTTCCTTTAAAGAGCTCCTGAAAAGGAATACTATAAGGGTACTATAAGGGATATAGGGATATAGGGGCCTTGATACTTAGAATAGGGTCTTGGTACAAAATATACTATACTTTAAATAAGGGCACCACCCCCAAAACAAATAATATTGGTAACTATTTAGGCCCCTATATTAAGTGCCCAGACATTCGGTTTCGAGGCATGTGTTTGGCTACTTGAAATCTGAATGTCTCCGTATGGGGTCCTAACCATGTCAAACAGCTTCTTCAATCATTGTGCAACATTCTAGGGTCTAGGTGCATCGTTTTTAAAAGAGAAAAGAACAACAGTCTAGGGTAAGGATCAGCTGTTCCTACTGCTGATATGAAGAAATGGTAATGGAACCCTATCTTCACTTATATAACCCTAAACCCCAAACCTTGAGAGTTTAGGCGCCTTAGTGGGTTCATCATTCTGGGAATCTTGGGCTGTGTGGAGTAGGGCTCTGGATGCGCAACCCTCAAGTGGCACCATCTGTAGAGGCGTGCTGTTTAAAGCTCCGGGCTACCCGGACTCTTACGTGTATTGGTCATGTCTTTCTTTTGTATTTAGAGGGCCCTGACTACAAACACCGGCACCAATAACAAAACAACAAATACGAATCAAGGTCTAGGTATGTATACATACGTATACCTCTGTGTGTATTGCTTTGTAGAATACATAGGTATACACACCCACACACACGTGTATATATATATGTAGGCACAAGAACTCTTTGACTTCTACACATAGATGTCACCGCCACTTTCAGGGCGACTGACCCACAACATGTAAGGTTCCTGAGATGTTTTGGACCCTAAACCCTAAACCCTGAAGCCCTAAATGGGGCTTATGTCTCAACGGTTGCACTTAGGCGACTCAGGCTTGGTGCCGCAGGAGCTTCGGATCTCGCATCAAGTTCAACATGATGGGTTTAGGGTTTAGAGTGAAGGGTCAGATGGCACGTTTTCTGGCTCCTGATGGACAAAGTTCACCCACTAGCCGGCCAGGTGCCAAAAAAAGGACTCGCACTGTCGCCGTCAACATCTCAGCTTCGCTGTGATGATGGCGGTCAAGTTTTAAGGGAGGGAGGTTTTTGGTAAAGGCTTGAGGCATAGGAGGTAAGGGGGCCTTTTGAAGTGGAGTGATAGATCTTGAAAATTCTGCCTCCGTGGAAGCATTTTGATCGTGGGGGACGTGAGCAGCCAGATCCCCGCAGTTTCAGAAGCCCATGACAATTCGGTCATTCTGCACTAACTGAGCCCGGGCACTACTTCGAAATAGCTACCCCAGAGGATCTAACAGGAGGAACGCTCTTGCGGGGAAAAAGGGGGGATGTGGGAATTTCGTATCGGGACCTGTTAAGGGGAGATGAAATCCGAAAAGCCTGGACCAAAAATAGACACCTGAACAGGTCGTCGCAGTGTTTTTCACTCAAAGAGAACCATCCTCGTATGCCCTATTTCTTTCCGAGACCCCCGCACTTTTCGCAAAGAGGCACCGGAAATAGGTGGCACTAAGAATAACTGCCCCTTCCGTTCCCCCCAAAATTCGAAACCTTAACTATTTAACTCTCAACCTAGACCCCCCAACTACCCCTTATTGTAGCCCTTAATTACCTCTGAATGAGACATATCAGAGCCCTGTAAAGGGCACTTGAGGGGTCCTGGAAATCCTGACCCCCCCCAAAAAAAAAATCGAAACTCCCAAATCCTGAAAAACCCTATACCCTAAACCCTAAACCTTGACTACTTAACTCCCAAATCCTGAAAGTTGAGAACGCCAGGCCCTTCGCGCCTTCAGCCCGGGCTTCAACACAAGTTCCTACACACTTACCTCGGTGCAAAAGTCGACACTACACAGGCACATGGGAGTTTCCGAAAATTAGGGGGTACCTTTTTTCGGGGTCCTGATAATAAGGATCCTACTATTTAGGGTACTATATTAGGGTCCCCTATTTTCGGAAACTCCCACATGGATCCTACAAACCCTGAACGTCGACCCTATAAAACCCTAAAGTAATTCCGTGAAGAATACATCTAGAACCCCTAATGGAATCCTTCGATCACGCCTGAAAGTAATCGTTTCAAGGGCAATTGAATCTAACGAAACGACAACCCCAAATCCAAGACACTTACTAACTTCGGACTAAGTTTGTGGAATTCTCGGCGTTGAGGGTCAACCCTTGATCATAACATAGGGTTTGATGGTAAGGGTGTGTTCTTTCTTTGAAGGGGTTGTGGTGTTATCTAGTGCTCTTACAGGTATTTATGCAGGTTGGCATAAGGCCTTAAGGATTAGAATAAAGGTTTTTGGCAGGTGGGGACTGTGAGGGTATACAACTACCTAGACCTACTAAACCCTACTTTTTTGTAGGTTAATACTAGAAACCCTGATATGGGATTTATAGGGACCCTACAAAAAAGTAGGTTCTGGTAGGTGAAGGTAGTAAGTATGCTGGACGGAAGGTTCGGGGTCTTGCCTTCAGGGCATAGGGAACCGTTTAGGGATGAGGCTTGTCCTAGAGCTTTCTGTGGCTCTGATGGAAGCTACGATTCCTGACTTCTTCCATATGACCCGAAAGACAGGTATAGCTGTCACACTTACAATTAAGCTTTACGAACCTAGAAAACTTCGGTAACTCATGGACACCTAATTATGAGTTACAAGGGTTTACAGATGCAGCTTGAGATTTATGGGCTTCGCGGTTGCGAAACAAGACGGCAATACCGCTGTTGTTGGACAAGTGCCTGCTCACTCAGATCCCCTAATTAGGGCTCCAAGTATACAAATAGCACCAATGTTGGGGTATAAAGTCGATAAAGAGTACCTACTTCGGGTTGTTTGGAGCCCCAGGGATTGAGTCCCCGCAGAATGAACATCTCCAAGACAAGACAACCGGAATAAATCGAAATACGTCCCGTAAAAAGTAGATCCCCCCAGCACCCCCCAAGTACCCTTTAAGAGAGTGAAGGCCCTTAATAGTGGGTACTTAGGGTATATTAGAGGGTAGTTGGGGGGTCTATGCACCATATACTACTAAAGGGTACTATATTAGAACCCCGGGCTGGGTAAAGACTAAACCTGACCCTAATTCGCAGAGTCCCTGGTTCTTACTAGGGAATGGGGGAATGGATCCCTATGATGGTCCCTGGTCCTTACTAAAGAATGGCGGAATGGATCCCTATGATAGTCTCTTAAGCCTTAATTACTACTCATTCCCACTTAGTACAGTACTTAAGTCAGGGAGTAGAGTCTGCGTATGGTGTTGGGTTGGGGCTCGCGGTTTGATGAGCTTAGCTTTCAGGGTTCGGGTGTTTCGGGTTTGTTTTTGGGGGGGTTGAAGTTGTGATTAGAATGTTCACGGGTTTTGGGGCCTTTTTGGGTTACATAGGCCCTTGGATGATTACAGAGTTCGTTCCAGCACACCAGATTTGTGGAGTGCAAAGTCATGAAAAGCCTCCGACGCCCTCCCAAGCCTTTAATCCTAAACCATCAGCACCCGACAGCCTAAGCCGAACTGGCTGCGACATATACGTGGGTGATTGTCAAAATTGGGGTCCCTTTTTGGGTCTTTAATACAATACGGCACCTATTATTTAGGGTACCCCAAAAGGGACCCTAATTTTGACAACTACCCGACGTGTGAGAATAAGGGCCCTACTATACGTAGCAGTTGGGTTTGTATCGGGGTTCCGCACCCCCCATATGGGAGTTTCCGAAAATTAGGGGTACCTTATTTTGGGGTGCTTATAATAGGGATCCTACTATTTAGGGTACTATATTAGGGTCACCTATTTTCGGAAACTCCCATATTCACAAACATGGAGTCCCTAACAATCCCAATCCTTCCAAGAATCCCAGAAAAACCTGAACACCCCCTGATGGAGTTAGGCTTCAGTTGCACGGCACTTCAATGGACTCCGGCAGGGGTTTGTAGTGCTCTTATAGGCTGTCATGAGTTTTACACTTATGTTACTGCCTAATCCATGTCACCCTTGGAGGACTCAAGCCTCAGCAAGGACACGGGCACTCGTGCAAAAGGCGAGGCACCGCAAGTCTAGCGCTCTTCTCAAAAATCATTTCTGGTGAGAGCACGTGGTAAGAAACGCGAGGGTTTGGACATCAATGTACCCATATCATATAGTGCATGTACTTTGGCCTCAAAGTACTCCCGGCATCAAGGCCAATGTATATACTATGTGCGCACATGAACCCCCCTTAGGCTCCATGTACCTATATAGTATATACTTAGGCCTTAAAGTACCTATATAGGGATCCCTCTAAGGCTTAAGTATCTACTCTGTGGGTATCATGGACCCTTATACCCTAAACCCCATAGAACCCTTATAGAACCCTAAGGAACCCTACTATAAAGGTACATGGAGCCTTTGGGCCCCAGGGTTCGCTGCATGGTTGCGAATACAGGGCTATTTAGAAGAAGGTCTTGGCTAGGCTCGGGTCCTAAATTACAGATGAAAGCCTGTAGAACCAGTAAGAACAAAAAGTTAGGGTTCAGGGTTTAGGGTCCTAAATTAAATTACAGAGCCGAAGAACCAGCAAAAACAAAAAGCCCTTCTAAGAAACCCAATTAAACGTTCCCCAAGCCCTTTGCCAGTTAATAACGCCCCTGTGACCCTATGTTACTTGCGACAAAGCGCCAACCCAGCCCTCGCGCTCTCAAGGACGCTCCAAGATAGATGTCGTGGTTGCTGAGCACCGGCACATACCCACAGGCTCCAAAACTCTTGAATGCAAAAGTACCGACTGTACGATTGCAGAGTGATCCTTATTGAAATTTCAGGAATGTCCCTTAACTACGGGGGTTTTGGAGTCTCTGAGTACTTGTGGCTACGATGACCTCAGACCCAGGACTCCAACAAAAGCTTCAGCTGTCCAGAAGACCGCTTCCACGATGTCAAGCAACCGCCTCACGGTGCACATCGAGCTCAAACTCCAAAATCGTGGTGTTTAGGGCTGAATTAGGCGCTTAGAGCTTAGGGGTTTAGGGTTTAAGCGATTAAAACTCCGAAATACAACAATCCGATTAATTAAGGACCTCAAGATATCTGTTACCTACCCATGTGTTGTTGAGGACCACGCCTTTTAGGTTCAGTGCCAGCGTCTGGCGCTTGCCTCAGCAATGTTCATTGTAAAGCCTTGTGTGGTATAACCGAAGGAATCTCTGATATTCGGGCGTTAACGGAAAACTGGCACCAGTTCCCAGACCTTCCAAAAATCCCTTTAAAGGAGTATGCGTTAAACCATATCTATAGGGGTCCTTATTTTTAAAGTATATCTCGTAACTATTATGCCATTGTGGAAGGTCTGCCTTCTTCTGACCCCTATATCATGTCCGTGATGATTTCTTAAAGCCCTTTGGAGAGCTGAAGGTCGGCTTCTGGGTAAAACTTAGAAGCCCTAGACACAGCAAGAGTTTACCCTTAGGCTCTAAGGACTCATATTTTAAGGCTTTGGGGCCCAAAGACCATACTATATAAGGCTTTGGGGCTATTTTGAGCCTTAGGGTTCGGGTTTACGGCTCTGAGTTTAAAGTCTTACGCGAATCGCAGTGTCCCTAAAAAAGCCCGTGCAACCAAGAGTTCGCTAAAACCCCAAACCACAAAACCCTAAACTCAAACACACGAAAGCCCTGAAGCTCAACAACCTTCAACCCTAAAACACTAAAGCCCAAATCTTTACATTCTAGAACCCAAAACTCTGCCGGCCCGTGAAGGAGCCTGGATGTTTTCAACAATGTCGTGACGTGTACTATAGTCTACAATCAAAACAAGGAACCCTGTGGCACAATGCTAGTGCTGCTAGTAATAACTTCCCAAACACTTGCAAACACGTAAAATCCCCTAATTTGGCACTCCAGTTTTTCGAAGGGTGCTTTGCAGGAACCCCCTTGAGGGATCTACTCGTTGGATGCTTCCAAGGCCTGGGTATGCAGGACCCCATAGTATATAATATATGAACCCTAAACCTTTAAAGGAATCCCTATTCTAGAACCCTATAGTACCCTAGAAAAAGAACCTAAGCGCCTAGGTGCAAAGTCCCTATGAACCTTTAAGATAGTAGAGAACCGGAGAAGAAGATTCGGCATTGGCAGTCTCAGCGCTCGGGTTCCCGGCCTGTCTCTCTCTTGCTTTAGGGCCTAGTCTGACTCTGTCGGTCTGTGTGTGCGTGTGTGTGCGAGTGTGTGTGTATGTGTGTGTGTGTGTGTGCGTGCGGGCGTGTGTGTGCGTGTCTGACTGTCTGACTCTCTGTCTGTCTCTCTCTCTCTCTCTTTCTGTGCGTCTGTGTGGGTGCGTCCGTGTTTGTGTGTGTGTGCGCTTCTGTGTGTCTGTGTGTCTGTGTGTGTGTGTGCCTGTGTGTGTTTGTATGTGTGTGTGTGTGTTTGTGTGTGTTTGTGTGTTGGTGTGTTGGTGTGTGCATGTGATTGTGTGATTGTGTGAGTGTGTATATATATATATATATATATATATGTGTGTGTGTGTGTGTGTCTGTGTGTGTGTCTGTCTGTCTGTCTGTCTGTCTGTCTGCCTGTGTGTGTGTGTGTGGGTGGGTGGGTGGGTGTGGGTCTGTGTGGGTCTGTGTGTGCGGGTGGCTTGAAGATTTACGAATTAGGGTCAAGATGGGTGAAAGACTTAGGCATCAGGGCGCTCATTTGGGCTTAGTAGGGGAGTGCTAGTAGGGGAGGAGTGCGGGATATGGGGTGTGTGGGGTTTAGAGTTCGGGGGTGCCGTGTTTGGGGGTGTACAGGGTTTAGGGTTCCGGGCTTTTGGGTTTAGGGTGTTAGGAATCAGATAATGACGGGCTTAGGCCAGTTTAGGCGTGTTCACGATTTAGGGTTGAAGTCACAGGATTCAGTGTCTAAGGCGTGGA
This sequence comes from Symbiodinium sp. clade A Y106, assembly GCA_003297005.1. Taxonomy (NCBI): domain Eukaryota; class Dinophyceae; order Suessiales; family Symbiodiniaceae; genus Symbiodinium; species Symbiodinium sp. clade A. The sequence continues at coordinate 141,284 of BGNK01000670.1, read as the reverse complement.
GTGCAGGGCTTAATTAGGGTTGCGGGCTCTCGCGGTTAAGGCACATAGCGCTTAGTGCTGAGTCTGGGGTTTAAGGCTCAGGATTTAGGGCTTACCGTTTAATGGGTCCGGGTTAGCGGATCTCTTGGTTTGCGAGGAAGGGTCTACCGTACCAAACCCCAACCCCCAAACCCGAATGGCAGCAAGCCTGTACTAATTCAGATTTGGGAGTTGCAGAAAACCATTAATATGAACCCTAAACCTGAAACTTGGGACCATCCTTCTTTGCAGTTTCCGTAGTAGGGTTAAGGTCTACTTGAAGGTTCATGGAACTTAGTAAGTACCTGTAGGCTCATACCCTACCCCTGTTTTAGCGTATCTACTTTTCTATACAACAGATCCTAAGCATAAAGCCAGGTATCCTAATAATTACGAGGGGTAGGGTATGAGCCTCTAGGCAAACCCTAAGCCTGAAACCCTAAACTCTAATCCTAACCTCTCAACCTTCAACGCGGACGACTATGAACTCAAAGCTCGTGGACTGTTGCCTGCGGGAGGCGTCCGGTAGCCCAGATCCTCTAACTCCTGGGTTTAGGGTTTAGGGTTTTAGGGTTTAGGGTTGAGGGTTTTAGGGTTTTAGGGTTTAGGGTTTTAGGGTTTAGGGTTTAGGGTTTAGGGGGGAGGTCCGTGGTTCACATAGGGTTCTTGTTGGTGGGGTGTTCTTCGGATTCAAGGTACATTATATAGGAGTCTTCCATGGCTTTAAACGGTTTTATAAAATTATAGACTTTACGGGGGTGGTTTCACAACTGTGGTGCATTATGTTGGGGTCCTTTTGTTAAGGTTTCTACCGTGTAGGTACATGCCACGGTCCCCTATTTCCTAAAGTTTAAGGCTCTGCAGGGCTGATGGTGTAGAGGTCTGAGCATTTCTCGTAGGATTGCACCGTTTCATCATGAACCTCACGACCATGATCTCCTTGTCGTAACCCACTTGCTGAGGCCACGTCCTCGGCCTTGTCCTTGCCATCCTTCCAGGTTCTGTCTTCTGTTCGTCATCTCTCTCTCTGACTTTGTCTTCCCCCCTCTATTGAAATCCCCCACTTGCTGAGGCCACGTCCTCGGGCTTGTGCTTCTTATCCTTCCAGGTTCTGTCTTCTGTTCGTCATCTCTCTCTCTGTCTCTCTCTCTCTCTCTCTCTCTGTCTCTCTGTCTCTCTGTCTCTCTGTCTCTCTCTCTCTCTCTCTGTCTCTCTGTCTCTCTGTCTCTCTGTCTCTCTTTCTCTCTTTCTCTCTTTCTCTCTTTCTCTCTTTCTCTCTTTCTCTCTTTCTCTCTTTCTCTCTTTCTCTCTTTCTCTCCCTCTCTCTCTCTCTCTCGCTTTCTGTTTCCGCAAAGTCCTTCTTATCCTTCTTGCGAGACACCTTTCCACAACAAAAAAAGGATCACCACTGTGACATGAGAAATGCAGCACATGCTGAGTTCGGAGCGTCCTTCTGAGCTTTTTTTAGAAGCCTTAGCGTATACTCACATCTTAAATTTGTCTTGCTCAGCCACCAACTTCTTCCAGACATGACGGCTCACAGGCACCGTGACCGAACGAGTATCTCCTGTGACACGAAAGTTTGTATTTACCCCAAAAACCCAAAGCAAGCAAGATGCCAAGCCCGCGACTCGTGGTCATGAAGGTTATGAAGTGGTCCGACTCGCACGTGACGATGCGCTCACCAGGATACAACACGATCGCGAAAAAGAAANAAAAACCCAAAGCAAGCAAGATGCCAAGCCCGCGACTCGTGGTCATGAAGGTTATGAAGTGGTCCGACTCGCACGTGACGATGCGCTCACCAGGATACAACACGATCGCGAAAAAGAAAGATAAGCCTGGATGCCCTTCACGACGGCCCTCCGCTTGGCCTGACACCAAAAGAGGCCCCCCCCTCCCCCCGTCCCCGGCCACACCATCTCGTCCCTCAACAACGCCCCTACGATCCACAGCAATACCCTCGGCCTGCGCAACCTCGTACTCCTGCTCTGCGGCAGCTTGGCGCTTTTTCTTGCGGTTGGCGTCCCGCTTCGCCATCCCCTGAACGAGTACACGCAAAAACGCCAACAAACACACACACACACACAAAACGCACAAGACAAACAAATATCAATCATCGACATAAACCGAGAGCCCCACGCAGCCCCAGCAGAGATGGGTTTTGGTGCTGGGGTATTGCCCGCACTCGAAGAACTCAGTGAACGAGGACTGATGCCAGCACGACCGCACTCACCCTGCTCACCCCTTCCTAACATCTCTCCGCCCTCCTCAGACCAGAACATTCAGGCATTGCTATTGCTCCCACTCCTCCTCACTGCCGGGACCCTTGGCCTCAGCCAGGCACACACACACACACAGGTGCACACACACACACAGACATACACACACTCGCCAAGGGAACGTGCCTTGGAGATAGCACGATCCTTGCCCATGTCGGTCCTCAGGTTTGGTTTGTTGCTGCTTCAGTTTATTTGTTTCGCNACAGACATACACACACTCGCCAAGGGAACGTGCCTTGGAGATAGCACGATCCTTGCCCATGTCGGTCCTCAGGTTTGGTTTGTTGCTGCTTCAGTTTATTTGTTTCGCACTCACATCAACAAAACAAACGAGGCCCCCACACACAGACCTCCCCCACACACAGACCTCCCCAACACTGTGGGGTGGTTCCAGGGGCGTAGTAAGTCCAGTCGTAGCTACCTTGACTGGGATTATAATTAATGGGCTTATGACCGATTAGTTGCTAAATCCCATGAACCTTTAAGCAACGTTTAAAGTCAACAGAACTGGCTGGTGTTCCTGCGAGGCACCCACAAGGGGAGGTTCAGTGGGATGCGACTCCCGCGCACACCTTGCGCTCATGTCATGTGATTCAAAAGGGATCCGTGCGGCCGCGTCCCTCGAAATCCAAATCCATTGCAAATTCCAACACATTGACCTCGTTTTAACTCGAAATGTCTGTATCCCACCAGTATAATTATGAGGATGAGGAGAAGCATTTTGGCCGTGCTCCTGAATTCTGCGAGTACCTTGGGGATCATTGGGGAAGGCATGGTGGTCGTGAGTCTGAACTCGCCTCATGGAGGACGGCATCTTGGCCGCCCTGAATCCCGCCAGTTCATGGGGGAAGCGTTGCGGTACCTCATGTGAACCCCACCAGCAAGTAGCATTTTGGCCGCGGCGTCCCGCGGTGTCTTTAGGTGGTATGTTTTTTGTCATTGTGGTGATCGTGGTGGTCGTCTTTGTGGTCCTGGTGGTCTTGGTGGCCGCGTGGTCGTAATCGTGGTCGTCGTGTTGCTCCATCACTGTGTGCTCCCTACACCCTAAACCCTAAAATGTGAACAAAACAGCAACAGTAGTAGCAACAGCAGCAGCAGCGCCTTAGAGCGCACACCACACACGACTTCAAAAGCAAACCCTCTCCCCTCTCCACCCCTCCACCCTAAGGGGTGGTGAGGGCTGGAGGGAGGGTGAAGGGTCGGATGGGGTGGAGGATGGAGTGCAGGGGTGGAGGAGTGGAAGGTGGAGGGAGGTGGAGGGCTGGGCAGAACACCCCCTGCACCCTAACCCTAAGCCCTAAACCCTAAACCCTAAACCCTAAGCCCTAACCCCTAACCCCTAAACCCTAAACTCCTAAACCCTAAACCCCTAAACACTAAACCCTAAACCCCTAAACCTCTCTACCCTATGAACCCTAAACCCTAATGGAATTCGCCGGCAAGCCGCGAAAATTCGTCGGCAAGGCGCGAAAATTCGTCGGCAAGGCGCGAAAATTCGTCGGCAAGGCGCGAAAATTCGTCGGCATTTTTTCCACAGTTCGGCCACAGGGTTTCTGCCTTAGGGTTTCGGCCATGGGGTTTCTGCCTTTTTGTTTCGGCCATAGGGTTTCTGCCTTAGGGTTTCGGCCATAGGGTTTCTGCCTTAGGGTTTCGGCCATAGGGTTTCTGCCTTAGGGTTGCGGCCATAGGGTTTCTGCCTTAGGGTTTCTGCCCTGGGGTTTCGGCCATAGGGTTTCTGCCTTAGGGTTTCGGCCATAGGGTTTCTGCCTTAGGGTTTCGGCCATAGGGTTTCTGCCTTAGGGCTTCGGCCATACCCAAAGACGGAATCCCATTCTGCCCTGGGGTTTCGGCCATAGGGTTTCTGCCTTAGGGTTTCGGCCATAGGGTTTCTGCCTTAGGGTTTCGGCCATAGGGTTTCTGCCTTAGGGTTTCGGCCATAGGGTTTCTGCCTTGGGGTTTCGGCCATAGGGTTTCTGCCTTAGGGTTTCGGCCATAGGGTTTCTGCCTTAGGGTTTCGGCCATAGGGTTTCTGCCTTAGGGTTTCGCCATAGGGTTTCTGCCTTAGGGTTGCGGCCATAGGGTTTCTGCCTTAGGGTTTCAGCCATAGGGTTTCGGCCATAGGGTTTCTGCCTTAGGGTTTCGGCCATAGGGTTTCTGCCTTAGGGTTTCACCATAGGGTTTCGGCCATAGGGTTTCTGCCTTAGGGTTTCGGCCATAGGGTTTCGGCCTTAGGGTTTCGGCCATAGGGTTTCTGCCTTAGGGTTTCGGCCATAGGGTTTCTGCCTTAGGGTTTCGGCCATAGGGTTTCGGCCTTAGGGTTTCGGCCATAGGGTTTCTGCCTTAGGGTTTCGGCCATAGGGTTTCTGCCTTAGGGTTGCGGCCATAGGGTTTCTGCCTTAGGGTCTCGGCCATAGGATTTCTGCCTTAGGGTTTCGGCCATAGGGTTTCTGCCTTAGGGTTTCGCCATAGGGTTGAGTTTCGGGTTTAGGGTTTCGGGTTTAGGGTTTCGGGTTTCGGGTTNTTTCTGCCTTAGGGTTTCGGCCATAGGGTTTCTGCCTTAGGGTTTCGCCATAGGGTTGAGTTTCGGGTTTAGGGTTTCGGGTTTAGGGTTTCGGGTTTCGGGTTTAGGGTTTCGGGTTTCGGGGTTCGGCTTTAGGGTTTCGGAAGGGTTCCGTTTAAGGAAACCTCTGTAGGGTTTGGTTTAGGGTTTAAGGCATTGTGGCTCTAGGAAAATTGGGGCTTTGGGAAAATAATAAGCCTTGTATTTTCTTTATGTTATGGGATTCTTTGGGCGGGTGGGTTCTTTTCTAAACCTAAAACCGCGCTTAACTAGAAACTGCTCGATCCGGAGCTGCTGAACCCTAAACCCTAAACCCTAAACCCTAAACCCCTAAACCCCTAAACCCTAAACCCCTCAACCCCTAAACCCCTAAACCCCTCAACCCCTAAACCCTAAAACCTAAACCCCTCAACCCCTCCAAAGCCCTGGCCCCTTGGAATGAAAATCCCTAAGGCCCAGGTGCATTTGGCGATCATGGGAGGCTTTGCCTCAGGGAGCAAACCGTAGTTTAGGGTTTAGGGGTTTAGGGGTTTAGGGGTTTAGGGTTTAGGGTTTAGGGTTTAGGGGTTAGGGGTTAGGGGTTAGGGTTTAGGGATCTCAGGGACCAAATGACCTAGGGGCCTAAATCATTACCAATACTATTTTTTGGGGGGGGTCCTTATTATTTGTGTAGTGTTCTGGGCCCCAAGACCCTGTTCTAATTGTTAAGGTTAAGGCCCCTATATTACCTTAGGGACCGAATGACCCTTGATGAACAAGTAGGGGCCCTATACACTTATACTATGAATCCCTAGATGGCATATTATGAACCTTAAACACCTGCTTCCTAAATCGACTGATCCTCCAAGTAGGATTTGGGGGATTTGAGGATTTAGGCTTTGGGTCCTTTAGGTCCTTTAGGTCCTTTAGGCCATGGTTGCTCGAAAGCTGGGCTGAGAAGGGACGTGACAATTCTGGACTTAAGCCTGCGACTTCAGAGTTACCTTGGGATCCGAAAACCTACCGTTTTAAGGGTTCGACCCTCTAATTAAGGGGTCATAACCTACTATTTTGTAGGGTTTGGGGTCACAGGTAAACCTTGTCAAACCGAAACCCTGAAAACTCCAAACCCTATAAACCCGGCCAGGGTGTTTTTTTTTGTTGTGGCCCCTTTTTGCTCGTGCCCCGCGTCATTGGTTTCTAGAAAATTTTTTGCTGTCGGCCCCGGGTGTGCAAAGTGTTTCTTTTGTTGCGCTCCGTTGGGCGCCGCGACCTTTCGGCAGGGCCAGAGCAAAAAAAACACCACCCATGGTGTTGTTTTTTGCTCCGGCC
>BGNK01000670.1:75216-135021 GCA_003297005.1 Symbiodinium sp. clade A Y106 | reverse complement strand
TTGCTCTGGCCCCGTGCCGGCACGGGGCTTCTCCTTCCCCTGCCTTTCCCCGGGGCCGGAGCACAAAAAAACACCATGGGTGGTGTTTTTTTTTGCTGTGGCCCCGCCCGGACGCTCACTCACTCACTGTGGGCTGGGGCGATTTCGACAAGGCCCGGGTGGTGATTTTTTTTTTTTGCTGCGGCCCCGCCGGGTCTTTTTAGACAATAACAAAAAATGCCTGGGGTACTACATCGGGTCTGCAAAGACCCGGCGGGGCCACAGCAAAAAAAAAAAAAACACCACTTCCAACCCTAAAAACCCCCCCTTGTAAACCCTATAAGCCCTCCAAACCCTATAAACCCTATAAGCCCCAAAGCCTTGTGGCTCTGTTTCGGGGGGCTTTAGGGGGGGGGGGGGTTCAGGGTGTCGGAGCTGAGGCTGAGCGTACGACACAAACCACAAGCCTCCCAACTCTTAGGTTCTACCCTGAGGCTCCATAGTAGTTCCTTTTTGGGGTTCGTTCTACCCTAAGGCTCCATAGCAGTTCCTTTTTGGGGTTCATACTGAGAATCCTATAAGGTAATCCCAAAAAGGAACTACTATGGAGCCTCAGGGTAGGGTTTAGAGTTTAGGGTTCCGAGTTCTAAATCTTAGACCGAAAAGCCCTGAACCGGTTGCCTGCATCAGGCTTAGCACTGCTACCAGAAGCGATCTACAAGGAAACTGGCCTCGAAATAGGCTTTTGGGATACAATCTACTACAATAGTATTATATGGAATCCCAATACGATATTGGCAATTATGTAGTTAAGGCTTTAAGTTACATTTGCACTGGCCTTGCTCTGGCGGTTCGTGTGTGGCTTCTTGTTGCGAGGACTGTTAGCACAGAATCGCTCGAAATATCCATCCGGCGTCACAAAGTCGACAGGATATCCAAGGCTCTGAAACTCCAAAGCCAAAAATCCCAAACCCGCCACGAAAAATGGAAATCGTCCGACACCCGGAAGTCGGATTGCACTCTGAACCCCAAAAGGCTGCAAAGGCTGCGGCCCGCGAAAGTTTACATGCTCTCTGTGGCTCCAAGCAACTATGCAGTTACGAATGGAAGGGCTTTGCGGCTGTGCCCTGCAATGGAGGATCACAGCCTGCCATTTTGCAGGATTTGGTGCTACAGCTAGGTTCCCCGGTATCGGCTTGATAATAAGGGTAATCTTTTCCCTACTAATTGGTTTTAACAAGGCAACCCAAAAAGAAAAAAGGCAAAAGGGTACTACTGACGAACCCAGGCAGGTAATATAGGGGCCTTAATAACTTGAACAGGGCCCATTCAAAATTGTTTAGGGCCATATACTGAATCCTTATTTTCGCCCTTATAGTAGCCCTTAAACCCCTTTAACGGAACCCGATTCTAATTATTTACACTAGGCCCCTATTTTATATTTTAGCCCTTATAGTAGCCCTTAAACCCCTTTAACGGAACCCGATTCTAATTATTTACACTAGGCCCCTATAGCAGTCCAAGCGATCCAACGCCAACGCCAAAACCCTAAACCCTATAAACCCTGAAACCCTAAACTCCAACGCCCAAGGCGCATCTGGAACCAGGCCAGCCAGGTCATCGAAAGGAACCTTCGATCAAAAGCGGATATACGGTATGGTTTATATTCCTAGTATCCCCATAATAAAACCCAATATATACACTCACCAATATACAGAAGGAGGCGCCTATCTACACTCACCAAAACGGTAATATAAACCCTACCTGTATCCCCAAACCCTACAAAATAGTAGGTTATGACCCGGTAGAACCCTTAAAACGGTAGGTTTTCGGATCCCAAGGTACTTCATATCAAGTAACTGAGGGGTTGCCACACCCCCCAAGCCCCCTCTATTATACCCTACTTGAAGGGGCAGGGGACTTAGTAAGTTGGTTATAACTAGGGTTATCATTAGGGTAACTCCATTTAGGGCACTTATAACCTACTTACTAAGTCCCCTGCCCCTTCAAGTAAATACCCACGATAGATCCCATATAGATTCCTTTAAAGGGATATTGGAGTCTCTGGGCTTAGGGTTTAGGGCCAACTACCCTCTGTTATACCCTAAATACCCACTAGGAAGGACCATAATTAGCTCTCTTAAAGGGTACTTGAAGGAATAACACAAAGCGTGCTAATTCAACATCCCCTCCACAACCCGAAATCCTAAACCCCACTAAATTTGCCGCACACTTCGAATCCTGAATGTACCCCTACACCCTAAACCCACCAACCTAGGAATCACTTTGGGTTTAGGGCGTGTCATTGTGTTTGCTTACAGCTCTTTTCCAACTGCATGATCCATGCCTGTTAGACTATGACAGCCCCTATAGAGCAATTAGAGTTTAGGGGTTGGGGCAGCAAAACCCTAATCCTGAAATCTTGAGAAGTATTGAAGGACCCTCAACCCTCAATCCTAATCCCTAAACCCTAATCCCTAAAACCTAATCCCTAAACCCTAATCCCTAAACCGTAACAAGTATTGAAGTACAGCGGAAGCCCAGCGGCTACCGTCCGCCGCTTCCGCCCCGCTTTCGACAAGCCGGCCAGGCCCCTCGAGAGCCAGGCTTTAGGGTTTAAGGGTTTTAGGGGTTGAGGGGTTTAGGGGTTTAGGGTTTAGGGGTTTAGGATTTAGGGGTTTTAGGCTTTAGGGTTTAAGGGCTTTAGGGGTTTAGGGGTTTAGGGTTTAGGGGTTTAGGAGTTTAGGTTTTGTTAGGGGTTAGGGTTTAGGGTTTAGGGGTTAGGGTTTAGGGGGGAGCCCAGAGACTCCAAGATCCCTTAATTAAGGAATACCTGTTAGGGGACTCCAAGGAACCCTATTATTTAAGCTATATTCCTTGATTAAGTGATAATTATTGGAGTCTCTGGGAGAATGAAACGCAACGACTCAGGGCTTTGAGGCTTTGAGGGTTCAGAGTCTTGCGTTTTAGGGTTCAGTGTTGCGAAGGGCTTTGGGGTTTACCTGTGGATCCAAAAACTGTCTACCTAGGGTTCCTTTAAAGGGATCTATAAGGGTTCCCTTTAAGGGCTCCTATAAGGGATCTATAGGGTTTTTGGGGTGTTAGGGTTTAGGATTTACCTGGGGATCCAAGAAACCTACCGTTTTAAGGGTTGGACCCTCTAATTAAGGGGTTATAACCTACTATTTTGTAGGGTTTGGGGCCACAGGTAGGTTAGAGTTTGTAGGGTTTTAGGGTTTGAGGTTGAGGGCCTTCAGGCTTTAAGGTTCTGTGGCTTACGTGTGTAAGGATCAGGGGTTTCATGAATTACGGTTGAGGGCATATATACTTCATACTCTGCTATGTACCTGGGGCCCAAGTATCTACTGTCTGAGTACCGACACCCCCCAACCACCCTCTATTATACCCAAAATACCCACTATTAAGGGCCATAAGGACTCTACCAAAGGGCCCCTGGTACATGGACCCTTAGGGAACGGCTCGGGTGACTGCAAGGTCGACGTTGAGGAGGCACGAGGCTATCTCGGCCCTGGGCCTACCTCTTGAAGGGTTTAGGGTTTAAGGTTTAGGACTTAAAGCTTAGGGTTTAGAAGACTTCTATAAAGAAATCATAGTAAGGAGCCCTAAAAAGGTAGGTTCTTTGTTTGTGTTAGGCTCTAGGGGTTTAGGGTTTTGGGTCTCGGGTTTAGGGTTTGGGGTTTAGGGGTTAGGGTTTGGGGTTTAGGGTTTTGGGGTTTACGGGTTCAGGGGCTTTGGGGTTTCGCCGATACCTTCCATCCAAGGCCCCGAGCGTCATTGGAGGGACAAAGCCGAGGTCTAAGACTGCCCAGAGACTCCAATAGCCCTTAACTGAGGAAAATTCCTAAGTCAAATTACGGATCCTACTATGCTTTAAGGTTAGGGATATTAATTGAGGAAAATTCCCTAAATCATATTAGGGATCCTAAATTTAAGGTTAGGGATTTTCGAGTCCCTGGGTCAGTGCGGATCCCTAAGATTCCAAACAGCCCAAAGCAGGCACTATTTAAGATTCTAGACCCCAAAGTAAGGTACGACGGTGAATCCCAAACAGTTGGAACATGGATTTAGGATGATTAGTGCCGGGATCCCATATACCTTGCCTTAAGCGTACGTAGGAGGAAAATGATGTTCCAACTTCTTGGCTTCTACCATATGGGTAGTTGCCAAAATTAGGGTCCCCTTTTGGGTACCCTAAATAATAGGTGCCGTATTATAATAGGGACCCAAAAACGGACCATAATTTTGACAACCACCCATATGTGTAAACTTGGAGCTCAAGGGGATTCCTATTGCCATGCCAAAACTGCCACGCTGAAGAATGCACCTATGTCCCGAACGTCGCAGTGCTAGCTTCAACCCCGAACAATGCTCATCCATCACATTGCGCACCGGGGGGGTCGGCGCTTGCCCCTTCCTCAACATGCAGAATACTAAACGCCCTAAACTAAACCCATAAACCACCCCTGAACTCTAAACCCTACCTGTGGCCCAAAAGACCCACCTTTTTTAAGGAACTATACATAGAAACCATAATAAGGAACCCTAAAAAGGGAGGTCTTTTCGGCGACAGGTAAACTTTACAGGTAAACCATAACATCTAAATCCTGAACTAGACACGAATCACCCGGCTCCTACCCCCGGAATGGGGAAATACTTCTGAAGTCGTATGTTATGAAAGGTTTAGTATATGCTACATAGGCACAAGGGCTCTTAGGGGCAGATCCCTCTACGGTTGATGGACAAAATCCTGCATGACCCTAAGGACCCTAAACTATGGGAATTATGGTATATTCCTTATAATGGGTAATGCAGGATTTTGTCCATCAGCCGTAGGATGCATGACTAAGGGGGATTCGGCTCTGTCGGCATTCGGTATATCGTGACACACGCAGGAAAAACCATGGCAGGGCCCTGCACGCGGTAAGAAGCCCTTGCAGAAGCCTGAAGACGCACCAACAAATATGCTAACAGCCCAAGACCCTGAACCCCACAACGCTACATAACCTAGGAAAAGCCCAAACCCTATACACACCCCAGGATGTCCTGAAGGCCGTGGCATGCTTCCGAAAGTTGCGCCCTAGCCGATGAAGCAGCGATCTCAGTCCTCGTCTCTGTTACTGTTTCTGTAACCCCAAACCCTACAAACTAGTGGGTTATGAGTTATGACCTCTGCACAATGCTGGATAACTCCCTCAACCCCACAACAGTAGGTTTTGGATATCCGCAGGTTTAGCCTTGTAAGGCTCTTGGTTACATACGGGATATCAAGGGATTTATAGTGCTTTATAAGGGCCTTGCAGGGGTATCAGGACTCGATTTTACAAGGGCTCTATGCAAGTTTACATGGTGCAGGGTTTGGGGTTTGAGGATTTTTGGTTTAGGGATGTAGGGCTTTAGTCTACGAGGGCTGTTATAGGGTCTCATTCACAAGGCTTCCGTTCTTGTTTGCAGCCTCTTGCTGGAGCCATTTTGGGGATCGCGGATAAAGATTTTCTGACAGGTTTCACACCCTGCATCCGACTAGGACCCACCTGTATCCCCAAACCCTACAAAATAGTAGGTTAGGACCCCTTAATTAGAGGGTCTAACCCCTGAAACGGTAGGTTTTTGGATCCCTAGGCAATAGTTCATAACCGTCTATTGAGGTTTGGAGCCTGTACTACACTGCCACCACCACGAGAGGACGACTACCACTACGAGTACTACTACTACTACTACTACTATTACTACTACTACTACTACTACTACTACTACTACTACTATTACTACTACTACTACTAGTACTACTGCTACTACCACTACTACTGCTACTACTACTACTACTACCACTACTACTACTACTACTACTACTACTACTACTACTACTACTGCTACTGCTACTGCTACTACTACTACGACGACGATGACGACTACGGCTACTACGAGGACGACTAATTACTACTACAACTGCGAATGAACCGAGTCCTAGTACGACTAGCAAGCACTGACACTGCTCCCTGGACCCTGAACCCTAAACCCTAGACCCCAGTCCCTAAACCCTAAACCCTAAGCTCTGAACCCTAAACTCTAGACCCTACCTGAACCCTACGTAACCTACCTTTTTAAGGACTTATATAAGGAAATCATAATAAGGAGCCCTAAAAAGGTAGGTTCCGTAGGGTCCAGGTAAACCCTAAACGCTGAGCAGCTCAGAGGTCTTCCTCCATCGGCCCAGGGGAGCGCGAGAGTAAAAGACGTGAGGACTAGCTTAAAGTATTGCTTGGAGCTTATGGTTTAGGAAGAACACCAATCAGGCGAGAACATCAGTGAAGAAATTCAGGGGTGTAGGGGGGTTGTGGCCTTTAGGGCTTACGAAAATGAGCTTCCCAAACCCGGCCAATCCTGTGATCGGCGGCTGGTGGACGTCCATCAGCTCACTCACCGCATCGGAGAAAAAGCTATGCTCTGGATTCCGAAGCACCTGCAAAGCTGCTTTGAGAGTGCTTTTAAGGGTTCCTCTCAGATCTCTATAGGGGAGTTTCCGAAAATAAGGGATACCTTATTTGGGGTCCTTATAATAAAGCTCCTACTATTTAGAGTACTGTATTAGGGTCCCCTATTTTCGGAAACCCCCATAGGGGTTCTACAAGGGATCCAAGAGACTTAGGGTTTAGGATGTAGGGTTCAGGGTTGAAGCTTCGGGGTTTTAGAGCTTAAGATGGTTTAAGGGTTTAACTAGGGCTTAAGGGTTTAGAGTTTTGGATTTGGGGTTTAGGGTTTAGGGTTTAGAGTTTAGGGTTTAGGGTTTAGGGTTTAGGGTTTAGGGTTTAGAGTTTAGGGTTTAGAGTTTAGGGTTTAGAGTTTAAATTAGGGTCTAGAGTTTAGGGTTTAGGGTTTAGGGGTTTTAGGGATTAGGGGTTTTAGGGATTGAAGGCTTTGGGGGCATTTTAGCCCTACGCCACAACGGTGAAAAGCTTTAAGGCTTAAAGCTTGAGGGGCGTGGGTTGAGGGGCCGCTAGGTGCAGAGGTTGGCTATTACTTAAAGGTTCATGGTACTTACCTGTGGATCCAAAAACCTACCGTTTTAAGGGTTGGACCCTCTAATTAAGGGGTCATAACCTACTATTTTGTAGGGTTTGGGGCCACGGGTAGTAACTAAGGCTATAGATGAGGTAACTGTGCTGATACTTAGGTCTAACGCCATTTAAAGGTGCATATAACTGTAGTTACTCTGTCCCATGAACCTCCAAGTAGGCATCGCTTAATGTATAAATACCTATTCGAGGGCGCTGAACCAAGGCGGAGCCCCTCATAACACAAATAAGAGATGATACATTCCAACATATGAAGAACTGATCACAACAAACACATGGTGTTTACTGGAGACTAGCAACTACATATACACACAGCAATAGACAGTTAAAAATCACAATCAGCTACAACATAATGAATAAGAACACAAAACTATTAATAACAACAACTCATAAACGCAGATGATTACTCATCTTATTGTCTTTGGGCCGACAAGCCTTTATATATGAGTCCTTAGAGCCCTAGGGACCTTGGCTGACTTCTGAACCCCTCCTAAAAGTTAAACTTTTGGCCTCCTTATTATAGTTCATATAGAAACCCCAAAAGTTAAAGTCCATGAGCCAATCAGAAGAGCGCCAAGGGATATAGAATGACAGGTGAAGGGGGGCCACCGCACCTGGCAGGCTTCCTCCGCCGTGGGCCGGGCCGATGGGTCTCTGTACCTCAGCAAAGCTGCGGATTCTACTCGGAGGTTCATGGACGGAGCCCCATGGGTCCAAAGGACCTAATAATCAGGCACTTGGGTTTAAGATAGCAGTTATGTAGGTTAATATTTATAAGGCGTCCTTTGAGGGGTTTAGGGGTTTAAGGCTCACTGGCCCAAAACCCAAGGGAAAAAAAAGTTGAAACTTTCAGAATCGACTACCTTATAAGAACCCCAAAAGTTGAAAAGTTGAGTTTACAGCCAATAAGTTAAAGGATCTATGAAGGCGTCTATATGGGGTTCTATGGGATTTCTACATTGGAGGTTCATGGGCCTTAGCCATTAGGGTCTATATTGAAGGTTCTTGTTTTAAGGGTACTATAGGTTTCCATACTAGGGTTCCCTTTAGGGGTTTAGGGTTTAGGGTCTACTCGGAGGTTCATGGGACTTGGTAACTTAAAGGGTTCCTTAAGGGGTTCCATCAAGGGTTCTATAAAGGAATCTATGGTGGTTTAGGGTTTAGGGTCTACTTGGAGGTTCATGGGACTTAGTAAGTACAGCTATAAGTACCTTACTTAGGGTTTACGGTGTAGCGTTTAGGGGTTAGGCAAGTAATCATAAGTACTCTATAAAGGGTTCCTTTCCAGAGCTCCTGAAGAGGTTTCAGAGCTTAGGAATTTAATCTCTGTACTGGGTTCCTGAATGGCCCCTGAATAGTACGGGTACCCTTTTTCCTAATATTCAGCTTTGATAAGGAGACTCCAAATCAAAAAGGGCAAAAGGGTACTACTCGGAACCTAGGGCAAAAGGGTACTACTCGGGAACCTATTGTACCTCAGCAACGAGTCGAACCCGCTCTCCGTGCCAAGGGCTGCTTTAAGGTTTAAGGGTTTGACTGAAGGGGCCATAGACTACATCGTAAATTTAGAATGGCGTCAGAGTTTGGTGAATGGAGTCACTTTGCTCAGACTCACTTAACTCACCGTCACCGCTGCTGCTACTCCAAGGCGCCCAAGACCTTTCGAACGCCCGCCACCGCGCAACGACATGCTCTGTCGAGGGTGGCTTCCGCTGCCTGCTGCAGCGATGACGACGAAGGCAGCTGCTGGGATAACGATGACGATGCAGGTGCCGTTGACGGCGTTGACATCATTGGTGGGTCACCTGCAACGAGTGGCAGTGGCGTCGATGACATGGGTGGCACATGTGACTGTGACGATGCCGGTGCCGTTGACATAGTTATTGCTGGGTGACCTGCCACGAGCGATGAATCATGGGACTTAGTAAGGTTATAAGTACAAAAATTGGGGTTATAAGTCATTATAAGTATGGTTGCGTTATTTATAACCCCAGGTACTAAGTCCGATGAACCTCAAAGTGGGCCCTATAAAGCCTAAACCACCCTAGATCCCTTATAGAACCCTCTAAGGAACTCCTCAAGGAACCCTTTAAGTTACTAAGTCCCATGATCCTTTAAGTAGGGAAGTCAATCTCCGCCGGGGCCCGCGCATAAGCATGCGGAGGAAGTCTTGGGTCTTCGCCTCAGAGCGGGTGGGTCTAGTGTTCAAAAAGGGGCTCCTTTAGAGGGTTTAGGGCTTAGGGGTTTAGGGTTTAGGGGTTTCGGGTTTTAGGTTCGGGATCTAAGGTCTTGTAACAGCATCTCCTGGAAGTCCCTAAGATGTTTTAAGTGTTTGGGGTTTAGGGTTTAGGGTTGGGGGGTTTAGGGGTTTAGGGTTTAGGATTTTAGGGACGGTTTAGGGTTTTAGGGTTCATGGTTTCGAGCTTAGGGAAATAATGGCCCTGTTCTGGTAAGTATTAAGGCCACTATACGAAGCACTCCAGAATACAATCCTATAGAAATCCTTGTAGAACCTTTTGCAAGAATTCTTAAATGGAGCCGCGTTATAACTGTGAAGACATCTTTCCTGCAAACTATACTTGGAGGCCCTTTTGACTTAGTAAGTCTACTTAGTATCCCTTAGAAACCCTATTATAATCCCCCATAACCTACCTTACTAACCCTACTTACTAAGTCAAAAGGGCCTCCAAGTACCCCAATCCTGGAACCATGGTGGGATGCTGCGGAGAGAGTCAAAGCCCGTTGCACCCTCAGCAAAAACCCTAAACCTCAAGCCCTAAACCACGAAGCCCTAAAACCCAGTCGACCTACATGTTCGTGTCAGGTTGGAGAGCTTGAAGAGCCATGTAGTTTTTAGAGATTGGGTCTTTTTACAGTTAGAGTTTGGGGTTTAGGGGTTTAGGGTTTAGGGGTTTAGGGTTTAGGGTTTAGTGTAGAGTTTATATGGGTGTTGCGGGTGTTGGATTTCAGGTTGAGTTTTTGTTTGGGGGGTCGAGGGTTTCGGGTGAAGATGAAAGGGGTTGTGCCAGGACCTCCCGAAGTACCTGGAATCGCCCGATGCTCCGCAATAGCGGAATCCAAGTGGATCTTCTACTAGGAGGTCCTTCAAAGCTTCCCAGAGACCCTACAAGTAGGGTTCCCTGAAGGGATCTATAAGGGATCTACCGAAGGCATCTATAGGGTTCAGGGTTATACCTAGGGCTCCTGTAAAGGATGTGTAAGGGATGTATAGGGTTTAGGGTGTCGAGGACTCCAATAACCCTCAACTAGGGAATATTCCATAGATCATACCAGGGATCCTATTTTATAATTTATGGTATATTCTTTAACTAAAAACAAATTGGAGTCTCTGCGTTAAGTATACACTGTGTATACGTACATGTAGTACGTCTCAGGTGGCGGCGCTAACATCCTTGAACTCTGGTCGCGAAACATCCTGGGATCGCACGAATGTGGGCCTTCGGTTCCCTCAATGTACGGTTTCGGGCTTGGGCTGCAGGTTTCCTCAGCATACGATTTGGGTGGTTCGGGACTTAGTTTCTACATAAACCTTACATTCTAAACCAGGTCATGGGGTTCAGGGTTGCGCTTTGCCTGGACCCTAAACCTCAAACCCTACACCATATTGCCCCAAACCTTTTAACCCTAGACACTCACTGAAGCCTTAAACCCTAAACCCTTGAACCCTCAAACCCTTAACCCTTAAGCTCTAAACCCTTAAACCTTTAAACCCTGAAGCCCTTGAACCCTAAAACCCTTAACCCTTAAGCTCTAAACCCTTAAACCCTCTGGGGTTTTGCGATGGAGTCCCAGTTTCAGGGTTGTGGCTTCGCAGGGTTTGGTACCGGTCGATCACGTGTGAAGTAGATTGTGCACAAACCCAGCCCCATATAGGTAACTGTGTGTGTGTGTGTAAATATGTATTTACATACATATATATATATATATACAAATATACATGTATATATATATATATATATGTTATCAGTTATTTAGCTACATACTCACCGTACAACACATACACACACACACACCTTCTTCTAGAGTGGAGGTCTGCAAGCTTTAGGGCATATCCTGCACTCGAGGCGTGCAACTTGGGTCTCGGCAATACAGGGCCCTCAAAAATTACCTATACTATTTTGGGGGGTCCTTATTATATTTATAGTATAGTGGGCCCAATTGTTAAGGACCCTATATTAATTTTAGGCCTGTAACGGAAGGCTCTGGCGAAGAGCAGCCCGTCCACATGGGAGCTACAGAAGCTATCGGACCCGGGTAGAGATTGGGATTTAGGGCTTAGGTTTTGGGTCGGGTTTGCTTATTTCTTCAGGGTTTCGAGACAAACACATCTTTCTCATCGTGGGCTGGCTTTCGCTGGGGACGTAGCACCCCCTGTACCCAGAGACTCCAACATCCCTTAATTAAGGAATATTCCTTAAAACATATTAGGGATCCTACTAAAAATTAAAGGTATATTCCTTAATTAAGGGATATTGGAGTCTCTGGGTACCATCTCATGGTCCCACTTCTTGACCAAGCGTTGCCTTGCACTTGGGGCCCGCAAAAAGCAGATAAGCAAAAATCATGATAGGGATATCCCATATAACCCCCTTATAATGAAGGCCAACAAGGTAGGGATATCCCTATAAAATGCTTATGCTTATGTGCTTTTGGGGTCCCTAATGCACCCTTTCGGCAGCAGCACACAACCCTCGGTAGTTACGCTCCCAAGGACCTGACCGGAGTGCACGACCATGTAGCACATGTCGAAGTGCTTGTTGGGACCCGTTTCACATTGCTCCGGGAACTCTCTCTGGATACTGGCGCGATCCTATGCCAGGAGTGCCTGCTTCTTTGCTGTCGGCGTGCTCATCCTGACGGATCGCAGGCATCTCCCAACTCTAAAATGGCTCTAAAACCCTAAACCCTAAAACCCTAAACACCAAAACCCTAAACCCTGTGTGCAACCTCCGAAGACCTGGGCCAAAGACCCAGCGAAACGCCTCAATCCAAAATCATAAAATTCCTTAAATAAGGGATATTGGAGTCTCTGGGTCCTGTAAAGGTTTATTGCTTAAGCTTCAGGGTTCCTTCAAGGGTGCAGAGGTTCCGGCTCATTTAAAAGGGTTCCTTAGACTATACCGAACTTAGACCCCTAGCAAAAATTGCAATTCTAGCTGTTAGAATAACCAAAGATCAAAAAATATTTTTTAAGTTCCCCTGAGTATGGTTAAGTCTTCTTTCAAAGGTTCAATCAGGCTTACTTTAAGGGTTCCTACAAGAGCTACATAACTCGGTATTATGATCGATGAAAATAAGGGTCTTGGGGTACAGCACTGTATGATGGTAGAAGCACTGTAATGTCAGGGGATGTTAGGCAGGTAGTACTAGCTATTCAGACTCGGGCACCGAGGCCCAACCCTCACTTCCGGCTCAGGGTCTGGGTTTAGGGTTCGGGGTCTAAAATTTTGGAACCCTTTACCCTAAACTCTCTGAAACCCAAATCCCTAGAGGACCTTCCCCAACGCCCTTCGGTGCAGCGCGAGGTGCGGGACTTCGATGTAGAATGTGGCTTATGACATCTTCTCCTGAGCACTCCCGAACTACCAAAGGCTGTAGGGTCTAGGGTTAACCTTACACCCTAATACTTGTATAAACCCCTAAACCCCAAACCTTAAATAAAACCCTATACCCTAAACCCCAAACCCTAAACCCTAAACCCCAAACCCTAAACCCTATACCCTAAACCTTAATGTTGGTGGGTCTACTCCAGGGCTTCGGGCTCAGGGTCCAAAGAATCCAACAATTGAGTAGTTGGGTTTAGGATTTTAGGGTTTAGGGTTTAGGGTATAGGGTTTAGGGTTTAGGATAGTAGTTATGTAGGCTACTATTTTGGAGAGTATGTGATTATTAGGTATGTGGACCCTTGGGGACACATCACGGAGGGTAGCCCCAGATTCGTTCGAAACAACCCTGAAACCAGAACCGATGCGCTTTAACATCGCATGCATGCATGCATGCATGCAGGGGAAGGAGAGGGAAGGAGAGGGAGAGGAGGGAGGGATGGAGGGGGTCGTGTAGCATAACGTACATACCCTCAAAGGTACATGCACACGGAAACATGTATACGTATGTATGTGTATAGACATGTTATATATATATATATATATATTTATTTATTTTTATTTATTTATTCATTCATTTATTTATATAGTATTATACACACACACACACCTGCTGTTTCGGTCTAGCTTTGTTTAGGGTTCAGGGCTTAGGGTTTGTATGTGAAGTGGTCCTAGGATTCTTATTTTCGGATGACAGGTTCAAGGCGTCGGGCTAAATGCTTTACGGCATTAGGAGGTAGGATTAAGGGGACCCTTGGGGATATAGACCCTCTCAATAAGGTCCCGCTAAAGAGAGCCAGAAGTAGGGTTCAGAAGGGGTACCCTTTAAGGGGTCTCCCTAATACTACTCCCTAGGCATGGGCTTATAAGTGGCATTTAGGGACTTAGGCTTCCAAGGTTGTTGACCTTAGCTTCGTGCTGCACCGCTGAAAATGGTTTAGGGTTTAGGTTTCGGTTTAGGGTTTAGGGTTTAGGCTAGTCTGGATGTGAGGTTCAAGGTTGAAAAATACTCTGAACGCCTGCGTGTCCAATTGCAAGTGCCTATGGATGAGCAGCAACCAGGTCTCTGGGTTCATAATGCTTACCGAAACCTTCCAAAATCGCTTAATTTATCGGAGTATACCTCATATTATAGTGGGATCCCTGATTCAAGGTCTACGGTATAATCCTGAGTTAAGTTAAAAAATTTCGGAAGATCCGGATAGTTATGTTTCTAAACCAGTCTGCGCAAATTACAGTGTTTCTGGCCGCGTCACCTCGTGTGCTAAGTTGCCGCGCGGCTTAGTGAGAACGCACTTACATTCCCATGGCGGATATCGTGAGGACGCCAATCCCATCGTCCAGCTCTTGTGGTGGTTCCTCCTCCTCCTCCTCCTACACCCTGAACCCCAAAACCCCAACATCCTAAACCCTAAACCCCTATTCTTTGCTATCCTGCAGAAAGCGTGTCGGATCGCAGCTGCGTTCTGCTGCGCCACCCTCATATAGGGGCCTTAATAATTAGAATAGGGGTTCCTTTTCAGGGTTCCTTCTATCAGGGTACTATAAGGGATCTAAGATATAGGCTAGGGGCCTTAGTAATCAGAATAGCGTTTTGGGGCCCATTATACTATAACTATCATAATGAACCCCCAAACTAGTATTGGTAAGTATATTTTGGCCCCTATATTGCTTGCTGCACGGTTCGCCAGGGGTTCAAACCCTGGTTGTCCTCCAGAGCTCTTTGGGATTGGAATGGATGGTCTATTTTTTTGGTTTAGGGTTCAGGGTTCAGGGTTCAGGGTTGAGGTCGTCGTCGCTTGGTGTGATGCGAACTTGCAGAAGTCTTCTGTGTCATTGACCAGCGGTCCAGCACAAAACTCGCAGAGCAGTCCAACTCTCTGTACTGGATTCAGCTGCAGCACACATAGCCGTCCTGATATGATGGACTAGGGAGGAACTTTGGGGAATCGGGCACAATTCGCCAAAAAATCTGCGAACTGCCCATCCTAAAAACATATTTTTGCAACTTTGTCGGCCGAGCAGAAGTGAGGGAAGGGCAGGGAACATGAGCATTTCGGAAAAATCCGCCTCAGAGGCGGTTTCGTCGGCGTGTAGAAGCCACTGGAAAGGTTCGTCGAGCCCCGAGACACGGAACCGGCAGCAAACTCCATGATGGGAAACGGTGTCCATGAGACTGTTGAGTTTAAACATAATAATAGGAGCCTTAATCATTACGGTGGGTTTTTGGGGGTATACTATACAATATGGGAGTTTCCGAAAATAGGGGACACTAATATAGTACCCTAAACAGTAGGATCCTTATTATAAGGACCCCCAAAATAAGGTACCCCTAATTTTCGGAAACTCCCATATTAATAGAAATAAGGAAGCCTTAAAGTAGTATTGGTAATTCTTTGGGCCCCGATATTATGACACCTTAAAACCCTCACCCGCTAAGCCCGAGCCACCAAACTCCGGGAGCTTGGGACTTAGGGGTTTAGGGGTTTAGGGGTTAGGGTTTAGGGGTTTAGGGGTTTAGGGTTTTAGGGGTTTAAGGGTTTAGAGTTTAGGGGTTTAGGGTTTAGGGGTTTGGGGTCTAGGGTTTAGGGGTTTAGGGTCTAGGGTTTAGGGGTTAGGGTTTAGGGGTTAGGGGTTTAGGGGTTTGGGGTCTAGGGTTTAGGGGTTTAGGGTCTAGGGTTTAGGGGTTTAGAGTTTAGGGGTTTAGGGTTTAGGGGTTTGGGGTCTAGGGTTTAGGGGTTTAGGGTCTAGGGTTTAGGGGTTTAGGGTGTGCCAATGAATGGATGGAAAGGCGCTACGAGTAGGAAAGCAGAACGGGCCTTCGCGATGCTTTGGCACACTGCTGAGTTTGAAAGCCTTAATTCCCGAACCCGAAGCCAACCCTGAACCCTGAACACTTCAACCCTAAACCCTGCAAACCCTAAACCCTCTAAACCCATATGCCAAACACAAATCCTCACAAAACCACATTGACCCTAAACCTTCCCCAGACCCTTAATCCTCAAAAGAAACCAAACCCTAAAACCCTACTTGGAGGGTCGGGGGACTTAGTAAGTAGGTAGTAAGTAGACTTATAAGTACCCTAAAAGGGACCCCTAATTGGGGTTATGGTACTTATAAGTCCCTACAATAACCAGTTACTAAGTCCCCCGACCCTCCAAGTATAAGCCCGAAGCCCAAACCCCTTGCTTCTCTGAGAACTCAAAACCCAAACCATACCCAGATCTTCCAAGATCCCTTGATTAATAAGGAATACAATTATTGCCTTAAATTGATTTAGGGTTTGGGGTCAAACATATATTCCTGAGGTAAGGGATTTTGGAAGGAAGATCTGGGCATTCCTTGCACCCGAGGCTCGGCACTTGCCGCGGTAAGGCTGGAGATTGCTCAAGGAGAAATAGAGGCAGCCTGGGGGTGTAGGATTTAAGGTTTAGGGTCTCAACTTTACGGAGTTTTTATGTGTCATGACAAGTTTTCACAAGGGTTTATCGAATTTTTAGCAATGTACAAGTGGTGGTCTGGATCTTCTAGAGCTCTCGAGGGATTCTTCACCCTGAACTGAACCTTGGAGTTTTCCATTTTCAAGCCCTGATCGCAAACACTGAACAACAGTTCCGGGATCTACCACTCCGACTCCAAACCATGTCGTTAAAGAAACCCTGCAAGCCCCAGACTTTAAGCCACATCTGGGGGTTTCCGAAAATAGGAGACCCTAATATAGTACCCTAAATAGTAGGACCCTTATAATAAGGACCCCAATACAAGGTACCCCCTAATTTTCGGAAACTCCCATCTGGGAAGAACTCTGCTAAAGAATCTTTATGGAACTCTGTGAAACCCTTAGAAGCTCCTAAGCTCGTAGAGAACCCTTTTGAAACCCTTTCTAGTTTTTAGGGTTTAGGAACCCTCATCAAATCCCACAGAACAACTATGAGAACAGTATGAATAGAACCCTTCTACCACTCTTAAAACACATGTCATCTACAAGGCCCTCATGATACGATGAAACCCGTACAGCCAGATCTGATGAGCCCCTAGATCTTAAACCCCAAGTCCTGGACCCCGGAAAAAAAGGTGCTTCGAAAAAAAGCTGCTTGTAATTTTTGGAATAGGGTGATAGGGGCGTGGTGTACTATAGCTATACCGGAAGGGAATACTGCAACTCATTATTCCGACCCCGAAAATGGGAGTTTCCAAAAATTAGAGGTACCTTATTTTTTTTGGGGGGGGGGGTCCTTATAATAAGGATCCTACTATTTCGGGCAATATATTAGGGTCCCTTATTTTCGGAAACTCCCCTAAACCCTAAACCCTCCATATTCAACCCTCACAATCCTCAAGCCTGGGCCCTAAACACCCCTAAACAGTAAAGCCTAAACCCCCAGTAACCCTAAACCCCCAACTCCTAAACCCTAAAACTCCTAAACCCTAAACCCCAAACCCTGAACCCAAAAACCCTAAACCCTAAAACCCTAAACCCTTCTTATGTAAACCCTAAAGTGTAGTATTGATAGTAAGAATAGTAATAATAATAGTAATAATAGTAATTTATAGTATAGTAATAATAAAATTAACAGTAATAATAGTAATAATAGTGATAATAGTAATACTAGTAATACTAGTAATAGTAATAATAATAGTAACATTAGTATTAAAATTATTAGTAATACAATATAATACTCTACACGACACAGGAACCCTGCCAACCCAACACTCGGTTCTCAGAGCCCGGGCGCCGAGAACGCCCCCCCCCCCCCCTCCACAAAACCCTCTGATAACCCCTGAACCCCCAAACCCCAAACCCTCCAACCCTAAATACCCTCAATACTCAATCCTAAATCGCCCTGAAGCCGCACCTCCCAGGGCGAAAATGTCCGCAGGGAGACCTCAGATCCACGCAACGGCGTTTAGGCTTTAGCGGTTTGGGGGTTTAAGGTTTTAGGCAATCCATAGAGGATTTAAAGGGCTTCCTTTAGGTTTAGGGGTTTGGGGAAACCCCAGGAAATAAAAGTTCAAACTTTCAGAATCGACTACCTTATAAGAACCCCAAAAGTTGAAAAGTTGAGTTTACAGCCAATAAGAAGGTTTCAGGGTTTTAGGGTTCAGGGTTCAGGCTGTAGGGCTTTGGGGGCTTAGGTCTCTCCCAGTGTTTGGGGTTTAGGGTTTAGTTTATAGGATTTAGGGTTCCTCGGATGGCACCTGCTGGACTGAACCAGGGTTTAGGGTTTAGGGGTGCAGGGGTTTAGGGGTTTAGGGGGCTAGGGGTTTAGGGTTTAGGGGGGTTAGGGGTTTAGGCTTTAGGGCTTTGGGGCTTTAAGGATTTAGGTCTTACAGGGTTCTTGAGGGTTTTGGGTTCTGTCTTCTCAAACCACTGCGTCGGAACTCCATTATCCCTGTATCATGGGGCCCACCACTTTTCTGCATCCCGACCAGTTTCATCTGTATGACAGAATGCGGGTCCCTTCTGCCAATTAAGGTAGTCAAACTTGTCAGGGCTTATGCTGAAGGTTTAAAGTTTACAATGCAGTTAAGGGGTTAAGGGTTCCTCTCTAAGTTTCCCAAGTTTATATACTTCACAATATAGAGAAACTATGTTCCACCTCTCAGGGATTCGGGAGTCTCTGAGCACACAGTTACTGGCCTTTTCGGATTTAGGCTTCAGGGCCAAACCCCCAACTCTAAATTCTTACTTGGAGGCCCTTTTGACTTAGTAAGTAGGGTTAGTAAGGTGGGTTATGGAAATTTTTATAGGGTTTCTAAGGGATACTAAGTAGACTTACTAAGTCAAAAGGGCCTCCAAGTATAAACTCGGGTCTATGCTTTCATATGTTCGTGTGATGTGCAATCACAAGTTTTCCGATCAGGTTCCTATGACCTTACTGTAGCCGAATAATTAAATTTTTGTAGGGTTCCTTATTATGCTATGGATATATAATTCCTGTAGCCGAATAAAACCTTTGTAGGGTTCCTTATTATGCTATGGATATATAATTCCTCAAAAAAGTCGGTTTGGGGGCCACAGGTAGGGTTGTTCAACCCTGAAGCTCGGAACTTTGGAAGCTACCCACCAGCCCCGGCAGCTACCGCTGCCCACAGAGCCATTCTATTCGAGTGGGGTTTTATGGGTTTAGGGGACAGGGGTTTAGGGGTTCAGGGTCTATATTTAGGGTGTAGGGTTTGGGGTGTGGGGTGAAGCCGAATCCCTGATCCCGCAAGCCACGAATGTTGGAAGATACCTGCACGGCCTTCCTACACAGTGGAGACGAGGGGCCGTAGCGTGGAAGATCGTCCACCTCTCCGGATCAATCTCGGGGCCCTTAATGTGTATTTTCGTGGTTTCGATGTATATTCGGCTTGAACTGGGGCTGACACAGCAAGCAGCATTGAGACTTCCATATCGTGGGCCTGGGGTTTAATGTTGGGTTAGCAATTCTGGGATGGATGACCGTCTTTGCATCAAGGTGTTCAGATTAAGCTTCGATAGTTTTCTTCCTCCACACCATTGGTTCACGGCTGAGGAGGGTATGTGTGCCTGGGCGAGTCAGCTATCTGTAGGACTCCTAGGGTTTAGCGTGAATCGATCTACAACCTTTTTACAAGCTCGCTTGCAGAAAAAGTCCGATGTAAAACCCCACCCTTTAAAAGCCTGTAAACGTACATGCCTCTTTTAAACCCAGCGTCATACAACCCTTTGAAAATGCCTAGAGGCTCATACCCTGCCCCTTTTTTCGTATGGTTAAGGTCTGTTGTATCAGAAAAGTAGATACCCTAAGAAAAGGGGTAGGGCATGAGACTACAGGTAGTTGTTTCAAAAATTGTAAAAGCCTAAACCCCAAACCCTAAACCCCAAACCCTAAACCCCAAACCCTAAACCCTAAACCCTAAACCCCAAACCCTAAACCCAAAGCCAAGTGCGCCTGCTCGGGCGCGGAGAACAGCGGAGGCGGAGGACTTCCCAGGGCCAGGGGACCCGGCCGGACCCTGCGGCAGCGTTTGTCTTCTTTTTGTGTTGTTGAGTTCTTTGTTTTTTCTTGTTGTCTTGTTGATTGGTTTGCTGGATTTGCCGGTTTGTCTGTCTTTTTGCTTGTTTGTCTGTTTGTTGGTACGATTGTGTAGTTGTTTGATAGTTTGTTTGTGTAGTTTGTTGTGAATGTGTTCGTCTGCTTGATCGTTTTTGTTTAAAGGCGGCTTATTGAAAGTCCCTCAAAAGCCTTAGGGTTTGTGACTGTGGCTGTGGATTTTGGGCTCAGGGTTTGAGGATTTAGGCTCCACGGTTTAGGGTTTAGGGTTCAGGGTTTTGGGTTTAGGGTTCAGGGTTTAGGGTTTAGGGATTTGTGGCCGAAGACACCCTGAAATTCTGCATCTGAGGGTTTTTTGTTGCCCTAAACACCCTAGACGGGTTAAGCTCGCGTTTAGTTTAGGGCCGAAGAACTACAGAGTGTAGGTTTGGTTTTGATGAACTGGGGTTTAGGGTGGAACCTGCAGGATTTGGGGGGTTTAGGGCTGCCTTCGGCTTCGGAGTCTGTAAAGGTCTTCCGCCAGACACATTCCCCAATCCTCCAAAAGCCCGTATTTAAGGACTATCTACCTTAAACCATATTCAGGTTTCTAATATCATCCCCAAACCCTAAACCCTAAACCCTAAAGGTGTATTTCTCAACATAGGGACATACTGGAAGATCTGGGTTCTTTCCACGCTGCTGGGTTCTTGTTTTGGGAACTTTTTAAGTTACCATAATAAGGAACCATATTGTTTACTATAGATCCCTAATATGGTAACCTGAACTAAAGTCCTTACCATAATAAGGAGCATTATCTATTATAGATCCCTAATACGGTAACTTTCCCAGAGGGTCCATATACACTGCCATTGTGGAATTAGGTCCCAAAAGACCATCCCTGTTATGGTTTTGGGGATCTAATTCCATAATGGTAGTGTATATGGACCCTCTGGGATTAAGTTAAACTCCTTAACAAGAACCCAGGCTCCTCATGTCCTGCTCGAGTCCCTTTTTGCCCATACCATCCCGTGCCCGTTTTGCAGCTCCCCGCTCCCGAAGTCTCTCAAGTCCACTGGGAACAGCCCTTTCAAACGGTTTGGGAATCTTCAAAAACCTTGTAATCGTGTCCTGCCACCGTGCACATTTCGAAGTACGCGTCGCCTTCTTGCCAACACGGTTTAGGCGTAAGGTTTAGGGTTTGTGTAGAGAACTCCTGCATCTAAACCCCAAACCCCATAAACCCTAAACCCCAAACCCCCAAACCCCTAAACCCTAAAAACTCCTCCACCCTATAGAGCCCAAACCGGGACGGAGACTGAGACTGGGACTGGGTATCCTCGCCCATATGCACAGCATACGCGAAGTCGGCCTAGCTTCTTCGGCCGGAGGTGCTCTCTTCGAGCATTTTTGATTATTGTCTCAGCGCTTTCGGTTTAGAGGTTCAAGGCTTTAGGAATATTTTTCTCGTGGGTCTTAGAGGTTTGTGTAATCAGTGTAATCAGGGGTGGGTTGAAAGTGTATGTTTTCGAGCGGTTTGTGGTTGGAACGGCCGCAACGGTTTGGGTGTAAGGGTTTAAAACTTCACGGTTTTAAGACTTTGGGGCTTTTGGGTTTCGGTCCTACGCATGAAAAGGCTTTAGGGCTAAGGTTTTTGGGCCCCGCGTTTTGCAGGGCACAAGGATGTGATAAGTATTCTTATGGCTGAAGGATCCTGCAGGGTTCCACAGGGTTTAGGGTTTAGGGGGGTTCTAAGGGCATTTTTGACGTTTACAGACCTTCATAGGATACCACATGGGGCTTAGGGTTTAGGGATTAGGGCTGTTATTGTGAAACAACTGCGTGGCGCAGCAACTTAGTTGCTGTCCTACACAGTTGCTTCACAACAGCCCGGTTTGGGAAAGGTGTCATGCTAAACCTTTTGCAAGGTCTCGTAATGGCCGAAGGATTAGGGCTTATAGGCTTCGGGTGAAAGTCTCAAGCTTGAAGGTTCAGGGAATTGTACAGGGTTCAAATTTGATTGCAAGATTGAGATGTAAGGGCCTGAAATTTGGAGTCCAGACCTACATGATCGGCTTCGGCCAGCTTCGCTGTGAGGTGTTTACCATAATGACTGCGCGTGTTCAATGGAATAGATGCCTAAGGCATCATCGGCCATCAACACCTCTGGCAGGCCTCTCCCATGAGCATCAACAGAGCATTTTGCGCGTGCATGGCCCGTGCACGTGAGACGGTCTTTTCCAATTGTGTGCCAGTGACGAATGTGTTCCGATAATCTCCTGTTGTCAGGATCCTCTAACAAGAAATTAGGCCAACCGATAAGTACGAGATTTGAGGGCCTGGGCCTTACAAAACCTTGTAGAACCCTTGAAGAACCCGTAGAGAATGCCCCTGAATGAATTCCTAGAATCTTACTAAAGAACCCTAAACCCTCAACCCTAAACTGAAAGCCCTAAGCCCAAAGCCCTATAAGCCCTAAAACCTAAACCCTTCCAGATCCCTTCAAGGGATCCTTAAAGGAACCCCTACACAGGGACCCCCCTAGGAACCCAGGCATCCCCAGAACCCTCTCGCAGCTCAAGGAGCGAGGACCGAGTTGCCATCGCGCTTGATGAAGATGCTCTCAGGATTCACCTAGGGGAAGGTTTAGGGTTTAGGGTTTAGGCTTGAGGGTTTAGGGTTTAGGGGTTTAGGGTTTAGGGTTTAGGGGTCATAGTCTAAGGGGGTCTAGGGGTTCAGGATTCACCTAGGAGAAGCTTTTTTGTTTTTTTTTAAGGGCTCCTTTTCGACTGCAGATTCGAAAGCCTCATTTGAGGCGAGCTCTTAAGCTAACCTAGGGGAAGGTTTAGGGTTTAGGGTTTAGGCAGGGGAAGGGGGGTCATAGTCTAAGGGGGTTTAGGGGTTCAGGCTTTAGGGTCTACGGCTATGGGGAATATGTACCTTCATATCTGGGGTTAGAGGCAGTTATAAGAAAATCAGACGGCTACGGGTTATATGTACCGTACTAAACTGATCAGGATCCACCTCGAGGTGGGTCTTAGAGTCTGACGGGGGATTTCGTTTAGGGCCTAAGGGTCTGGGGTTCAGGGTGTAGGGAAGGCAGAGTTTAGGGGTTTAGGGTTTAGGGGTTTAGGGTTTAGGGTTTAGGGGTTTAAAGGTTCCTTCCTGCGGTCAATAGCCCAAAGGGTCCAAGCACCCAAAGAGTCGGGCTCTTGGTCCCAGAACCCTACTATTTGGGTACTTGGACCCTTAGGGTAAGGGTTGCTTTAAGACAAGGTTTCCTTCAGGGGGCTCTAGGGTTCAGGGTTTAGGCTTTCTTACTTGGAGGTTCATGGGACCAAGTAAGTACAGTTATACAGGAGTGTCCGAAGGGACCCTAATATAGCACCCTGAATACTAAGATAGCACCCTGAATAGTAGGATCCTTATTATAAGTACGCCAAAATAAGGTACCCCTAATTTCGGAAACTCCCATACCCCTGAAAGCCTAGCCCCGAAAGTAATAGAGGAGCCTTAATAATAAGAACAGGGTTTGGGGCCCATTATACTATAATTATAACAAGGAACCCCCAAAATAGTGTAGTATAATGAGGTGATTAATAAGGCCCCTATACTGGTCTTGCCAGGCGATTAAAGAGGAAATTCTGGTGCTTGCTATTGCGGTTTGGCGATGAAAGGTTCGCGATGCCGGGCGTGTGTGGGATTCGGCGTCGGTCCTTCTAACGTGGAATGCAAACATAACATTTCTTATGTTTTGGGGCTTAAGGTGGGCGCTTAAAACCTTTATCAATGAAGCCGTTGAACGCAGAAGGCATCTACGGTTCTTGGGAACTGCCGAGTCTTCAACGAGACGGAGAACGACAACGAGCGGAGAGCATCGGAGCTCCACATGCTTACCCTAAAACCTAAAACAGGAGACAGCTATCTACTAAGTAGGGTTTCTATACTATATATTAGGAATTACTATTATGATTTGGGAAGTATTCCCCATAACAGTACCTTGGACCCTTTGGGCTAGGTTGCGCCTTCAAGCCTTTGAGAAACTTCCAAATAAGATCTTTTTCGGCCCAATACGGGGAATTGTAAAATCTCACCAAGGCCTATCTAGCCCACCTTGAACCCTGACTAGACCTAAGAGTAACCTAGGAATAAAAAGAGTGCCCTTTATGGTTTAAGGGAACCTGAACCCTAAAAAAGGGAATAAGGGCCTACTCTGGGTCCTAGAATATGAAACAAAGGAGCATTGGAGTGAACAACTTTGAGCGAATGGATATAGACCAGCGCTTCTCCAATCCCCTTCGGGAAAGGGTGCAGGATTGGAACGGGAGTGAGGAGGGAGGGGCGGGGGGGGGGGGGGGGGGGGGTTAAATTAAAGGTTGCTTTTCGGGGGTTTTTTAAGAAACATTCTAATTGGGGCGCGGTGTTTTATTAAGTTGTTTTTGGACTTGCACCCCTGANCTCCTCTGCCTCACCGCTGCGTTTCTCGGTCCGGGTGGTGGGGCGTCTGGGTGTGTGAGCAATGGGGGGGGATGGGGGTGGTGGTTGGGGTGGGGGGTAGGGGGGGCGGGGGGGGGGGGGGGGGGGGCAGGGGGTTAAATTAGAGGCTGCCTTTCAGGGTCTTTATAAGAATCATCCTACTAGGTACGCTGTTGTTCATAAGCTAGTTTCTGGACTTCCACCTCTGAAAGTACGAGGGCTGAAGAAGGTGTTCAAGAAAGCCTGTCCAATGCTGATCGGATTCGTTTAGGCAGGGTGTTCTCAGAAGGAACCCTGAACCCTAAAGTCTCAGCCCTATCCCTAAAGCCCTAAACCTTAAACCCTTAACTCTAAACCAAAAACTCACAGCCTCTCTCAAGTTTTGGATGTTCAACCACGGGTTCCTCTGATGTCATGGTTCTCATTAGGATTTGTCCATAACGGTTTAGGGTTCAGGGTTTAGGGTTCAGGGTTTGGGTTTAGGGTTCAGGGCTTAGGGCTTTAAGGTCTAATGTTTAACAAAGTTTAACAGTGCTTTCCTACAGGCCGACGGGCGGAACAGTTGTCTCTTTAAGCACTTCCCCGTAGACTCAAACCCTGCAAAATCGCAAAAGGCTTGCGGATCCTAATGCACATGGATCCGTGGTAACTTACGGCCTAGGAACATGACGGGCCCCCTTATCTGGCATTAGGTAGTCTTACAAGGCGCCTATGGGATCCCAAAAGGAGACAAAGGAAGACCTCGGGGAGGGTTTAGGGGTCAGTACTGGGTGCCGAGATTTTTGTTTCTGAGGCTGATATAAGGCTTCCCTGCCTCTGGTAGTGAAGTTCCGGTGCTTACCTAATAAAGTTCCATGATCTAGGGGTCCCTATAGTAAGGATCGTACTGTCAGGGTTTTGTGCTATACCAGGGTCCCTGTTTCCTCGTCACGAAAGCATTGGGGCTGTCAGGTGAGCAACTGTGAATACGGCTAAGAAACCAAGAAGTGCATGGTTCCTTAGTATGAGTACGGACCGTGACGTGGCCAACAAATGATTCCTGCGCAAAATACCTTTGCAACGGCTTATATCCACGTCAATATCGCTTGTAATTCTGGGAAACAGAACCCATGACGTTTGAATTGAGCAGATAGTGAGGAGGCGCACAAGTTCAGCCATGCAATGGGAAGGTCCACCACAGACGAAGTCCTTTGAAAGTTGAGTTGATCTTAGGGGCTACGTGTTCACAGTCGTGCCATCTCAAGCTGATTTTTGTCGATGCACCGTTACAACAGCAAAAACTTCAAGCAACACCGGAAAACCTAGCCCAACTCCTATCACCGACGATCCCAGCCCCCTTGCTGAAGCCAACCTTGGCAAACCTGACAAGCCACGTTCACCCCGAAAGGGGTATACCTGGAGTGCTGCACCCACCCTGTAACGGTCCTTATTAAGGCTCATGCCCATATCTTATTAATTATACTATAAATATTATACAACTGACTGTTGCAGAGTGGGGGCAGTATCCAAGGTATACCGAGCATCCATGGAAGACTCTCGCCCCCGAAACCCAAACACCCAAACTAAAACCTAGCCTGTAAGCTCAACTCACCCCGAGCGCCATCTCAATCCTACTCACAGACACGAAATAAGCGAAACCGAAAACCCTAAACTCACACCCGAGGCCTAATTCCATCCCAAACCCTAAACCTCAAAGGATTTTCGCACCTTCAGGGCATGGAGGGCGCAGGCTTCAGAAATGCCGCGTTCCTTTGACGCAGGATCGTTTTGAGTGGGGTGTGGGGGCAAAAAGGGTTCAGGGTTTTGGGGTAATACAAATCAAGAGATTGAGATCTTTAGGTTTCGTCACAAGGGTTCAGGGTTTAGTAATGGGTGTGTGGGTGATTCAGGGCGTCGGATCTCGGGTTTCCAAGGGCGCTTAGGGTCAGCATGTGGGCATGTCTATCGCCTGCACAGTGCATATATAGGGTTCAGGAATCGATGGACTTTGCCACGTCTTTATAGGCCCTAGGCTCTCAGGCCCAAAGCAAGCAATGGACACCTATACTCGGAAGAGAAGTGAAAAGCTACCGACCGCTGCGAACCGTTATCACAAACACTGAACCCCTAAACGTAAAACCTCAATCCCGAACCCCAAAATTCCGCAACACCGAAAGACGTCCACAGTCTGATTCATCTGCTGTTCCACATCCACTTGTGTACGGTTCGTGATCCTCTAAAAGGGTTCTCCACGCTTCCAGACCATCTTCATCAGGAATCTGCTTCATGGTACGTAGAGTCGTAGAGGTCTTCCTTTGGTGTACGATGTCAACCACGTGTAAAACTTCTTGCTGACTGACTTCTCATCATCTGTGAGGCGATCCATATCCGCAGCACGATCACGGTCATTCCCGATACGATCAAGCGCCGCAATCAATTGTCCAAGGCACCAAGCCAAGTTCTCTTTTGTATTTGAACTCATTGTTAAGGGCTTTGGATATAAGGCTTTTCTGCGGCTTTCGTCTACAGGCGGAAACTCGTCTCTATCTGGCAACTGTGGTCCAGGGCATTCCAACCATTCTCGCACACAGGCCGGAATCACGGCACTCAGTGCACTCAGCAAAGAGAAGGAGGGGTCAAGGAGTTCAAACACCCTAAGAGTCAATGGGTTTAGGAGTTTGGGGTTTAGGGTTTTAAACCCTAAACCCTCAAGAAAGAAATAAATAGAAATTGCTTGTCATTGCTGCCGTTGAGCGCTCTAAACCGTCAATTTCAAGCCCAACCCAACCCAGAACCAGGTTCCAGTCACAAAAACCAAATTCAAATCAGTTTCCAGTCGCAAACCCAACTTCAGAGAATCAGGTTCCAGTCGCAAAACTCCTGCCCCCGCCCCCAGCCCAGCCCAGCCCAGCCCACCCCAGCCGAGCCCCCAACCCCAGCCAGCCCACCAGCCCCAGCCCAGCCCCANCCAGCCCCAGCCCCAGCCCCCCAGCCAGCACCCAATTCCCAAAATCATGTTTCAATCAGAAAACCTGGTCAAAACTTTAGGTCCAAACTTTCGGTCAAAACTTTCGGTCAAAACTTTTCGGTCAAAACTTATTGGCGCCCAAACCCTTAACAATTTCTATACGTTGACGTGTGCCGACAGCAACTCCGGCCTGCAGGCTTCCAGCTCAGGCACTTCGAACTTAAGCTGGTCCGCCATCACGTCCGAGAACCTCGGCAGTCGGCATTCAGGAGATCACACAGCATGCGAGTCGCCGCCGGCCTGCGCACACTTTTGCCAATGCTATTGGCCTTGGCAAATGTCCGGACCTTCCTCTTCATCGCCAGGGTTTCGATTTTCTTGGGAGCGTGCATGGCCTGGGCACGATGTATGGTGCCACGACACTCGTAGCACGCTAGTTGCGGAACTCACTCTTCGCATGCACTGGCTCGAACACCCGCCACCGGCATCAGCTCACTGTCACCTCACTATCGACATTCCACCGTCCCCCTCCCAACCGGCCACGGGCGACTTCGCCCGTTATCGACTCCAGACAATCGCATCGCAGCCAAATTACGTTGTGAGCGAGGAAGTTCGCCTCGATGGCGTGACGAAGGCATTCACCGGGATCTCCACCTGTCCATACCGTGGGGCACCGAAGCACCGAACCGAACATACCTCTCATGCCCCAACAGACTCTCTGGAAATGCCCGTCAACCAGCACACAGAGACACCAGTCCCGACTAGCCGCCAGGCGCATTACTCGGCCCGTCACTGCCGCCTGATTCCAAGCCCTTCGTTACGAAGCGCTCAGAGGTGACTGCCGCTGCTCCGCGGATCGGAAAAGTGGTCGTCTCGATAACGTGCTGCCGCAGCTCGCGACACCTGGGCCATACGTCAGCTAGCCACTGTAGTCAAGTAGCAAGTGATGCAAGAGGTCGAGTGTCGCGAAAACCCTCTTCGATTCCGACCTCGCCTCGTTGCGCAGGGTCCGGTGATGTGAAGTTGGTCTTGGGCTTCGGGAAGTTTGCCAGCAAGTCCTGCTCGATTCGCTTGACGGGCACCCTCCCGACGTCCGCCTCGCGCAGGGGGCGGAAACGAACGTAGCGAATGCGAGGGCGCGGGGGCCAGGGCATGGAGCGCCTGGGTGCGTTTGAGCACCGCGATGAGCGCTTTCCAGAAGCTGAAACACACATCGTCGCCGTCGAGATCGCCACCGGCCATTTCCTTGTAGCTGCACCACACATCAAGAACGAAGCTGACCGAAAGGGAACAACCGACAGACACTCGCTCGCGCGTCGAAGCACGCAGGTGGCACAATGCCGACGGGACTCTGAGCTAACAGCCCCATCGCAAGACATGAGGAGACAGTTGTCGTGAATGATCATGCCTGTAGAAAGCCACAACTTCTCGGGGTGAGGCTGGCGCGGACCGTCTGTTTCTGCGGTTCCCTGGCCGTGCGGGGCAAATTCGGTATCGAGCCTGGAGGCGGTGCGACTGCCGTAAGCAGCTTCGCGTCGACGATGGTGTGCGCCGGATACCTCCACACCTGAGCAGTTGGGAATACAGACGAACACCTGAGCCCTCCAAGACAAGGCTCCGCGAATGCAGCCAGGGCTCCGCCACCTCCCCGACATAGAATCTGCCGTTGAAGACGACGTAGCATTGGTCGCTGGGAAGAGCTCGTGCAGAATCCCTGAAGTACGGATCACTAATGACCCGTACGAAGCCGCAGACGGCGGGCCTGGACACACAAAGCACATCCGCACGGGCACCGCAAGGCGACCAAGTGATGCCGAGTCGTCGGCATGCAGAGGTCCCCCGTGGTCCGCCGATCCTCATACGTCGTGCAGAGCATCGTCAGGCCCAGCGCCGCTGCAGACTTCGTGCCGTGCGACGCCTCCGGTATTTGTCCCATACATGCAAAAGCCGCTCTCGGCATGAAAAACAGAGCGTTCCTATGTTTTTCGTGAAAAAAGATCAGACAAAAAAACATCTTCAAAAGGGCTTAGAGTTAAGAGGTCCGACCCTACGCCTGTAGGACTAGTCACATAAATCCGACCAACAGAAGCTGACCCCTTTCATGAGTTGTCTTGGGAATGGTTTAGGGTTTAGGGTCTGCGTTCGACGCCTCCGATATTAGTCCCATACATGCAATTTAAAGCCAGACTCGGCATAAAAAAAGAAAGCGTTCCTATGGTTTTTGTTTTAAAAGTCAGAACAAAAACAGACTGATTCAAAAGGGTTTAGGGTTTAGAGGTCCGACCCTACGCCTGCAGGACTAGTAACATAAATACAAAATGCCGCTCCGACCAACCAGAAGCTGACCCCTCTCATGAATTGTCTTGGAAATTTCAGCAGAAAACATCTCGAAAAGGGTTTAGGGTTTAGGGTCCGCGGTCGACCCCTTTGATATTAGTCTGGTAATTGCAAAAAGCTGCTTTCAACAGGACAAAAAGAAAGCGTTCCGAGGTTTATCGTTAAAAAAATCACGGAAGGAAAAAAAACATAGTCAAAATTGTTTCGAGTCTAGAGCTCCGAGCCTACGTTTGTGAAATTAACCACATCAGTACAAAACGCCGCCCCGACCAACCAGAAGCTGACCCTTCCCATGATCTTTCCGGATAAATTTCAACGGACAACATATCCAAAAGGGTTTAGAGTTCAGGGTCCGCGGCCGACGCCTCTGATATTAGTCTCGTTAAAGCAAGAAACGTTCTCGGCATGAAGAACAGAAGGCGTTCCTATGTTTTTCGATAAAAAAATCAGAACAAAAAACATCTTCAAAAGGGTTTAGGGTTTAGAGTTCCGAGCCTACACCTGTGGAACTAGTCACATTAACACAAAACGCCGCTCCGACCAACCAGAAGCTGACCCCTCCCATGATTTTTTCGGATAATTTCAGCGGACAACATATCCTAAAGGGTTTAGGGTTTAGAGTCCGCGGTCGACGCCTCAGATATTAGTCCCGTAAATGCAAAAAGCGCTCTCGGCATGGAAAAAAGAGACCGTTCCTATGTTTTTCGTCAAATAAAACAGGAAAAAAATATTCAAAAGGTTTAGGGGATAGAGCTCCGAGCCTACGCCTGTCGAATTAGTCACAGCAACACAAAACGCCGCTCCGACCAACCAGAAGCTGACGGTAGAGCTTACTGCAAAGCCTTCACGCCATAAGGTTTCAGGGATGAGTGCGGCCATAAGGTTTCGGGATGAGGGCAGGTTTGGGGTCTATGGAAGGATTTGATTTCTGGAACGTTTCAACCTCAATACTTAAGCCCCACCTGACCTTAACCCCAAGTAACGTACCTTGTAGGGACTTATATAAGGAAATCATCATAAGGCACCCTGGAGTAGGTTTTACATTATACGCGCCAGGCAAACACTTAAACCCGAAAAGCTATGCGCCCACCAAAGCATCCAGCAGCCGTACAATGCTTGTAGATGCCCTGCTACACTCAATAGATTTGCCATTCTCAGCCTATAGCCCTAAACCCTACAACCCTGCAACCCTAAACAGCCGCCCAGTTTCGCTCTGCACCCAAGCTTGGAGCGAGGAGCCCTGCAAAGAGGTGCCCGAAATTCTTCCCAAAACCACCCGTAGGGGTTGGGGTCCACTTTAGAGTTTAGGGCTTATAGGGCCAAATACCCAGATTTTGATCGCATTTATTCTTATACGGATATGCCCAAGAAGCAACGGGTCGTAACCTGCTTTTGAAATGTTAGGGATTAGGGTTTTAGGTGTTTTGGGCATAGGAGCCGAGTCATCGACGGATAGAGGTTCGCCTTTAGGCCATGACAGGGTGTCGAGTTCGGG
This sequence comes from Symbiodinium sp. clade A Y106, assembly GCA_003297005.1. Classification (NCBI taxonomy): domain Eukaryota; class Dinophyceae; order Suessiales; family Symbiodiniaceae; genus Symbiodinium; species Symbiodinium sp. clade A. The sequence goes on along the minus strand of BGNK01000670.1, from coordinate 104,071 downwards.
AGGGAATGCAGTTCTTACTACCACAAAACCCTAAACCCCAAACCACAGTTATACTTGATTGAATGAAAGTTTGCATTTGTAAGAGGGGAGTCGGCGAGGGAAGCTCTGCACACGGGCCACTCCGTCTGCCATACTCGCCTTCGTGATATCTCTCTGTAGCCCTGCTCGGAAGCCAACCAGAGCTGAATGTGGGTGAGCCTGGTTGCGATTTGGTATGCTTTCACATCGAGGCTTGCTGTCTTGTCGCTTAGCGTTTGTCAAGGCTGTTCCTTCCTGCATGCTCATGCCGCAAGCCACAAGAGGAACCGTCAACCACAAGACCCTAATCCCAAACACCCGAACTCCAAAACCCAAGGTTTAGGTAGGGCTAGGTAGGGCTTAGGGCTACTGAAGCCCAAACCTTAAAGCCGCCATTGCGTCCTCGAGCCCTCAAAGCCTGAAGCCCTACTTTCCAAAACCCGGGAAAGCTTACCATCCACGACTTCGGAGAAGGGTCTGCGTGATAACGATCCTACTATATAGCGTGTCTGCTGTACATAATACAGATTTGGGGCTGAAACAAGACCCTAAACCCTAAAACCGCATTCCCTAAACCCAACCCTAAACCCTAATTAAACCCTCTAAACCCTAAACCCGATTGCCTCGATTCCGCTAAAGACGAGTGCCATCTCCTCGGCAGATGCGCGAAAACCAAAACACCCAGGGTCCCATGAGGTTTTTTCTATACGGCTTAAGAGGATTTAGAGCTTTCGGCCTCAAATAGGGTTGTCGGGTATATAATATGGCTTTTAGGACTTATATTTGGCTTTTAAGCTAAATAACAAGGCTTTTAGGGTTTATAATAGGGTTTTGGGTTTATGCTCGGGCTTTTGTGGTGAGGTTTTAGGCTTCATAATAGCGTTTGGGGGGTATCAGAGTCGTTCATAAGGTTTCTACTACGAGTGTTGTAGGTTTAACGAGGATTTTAATATTATAATGAGCTTTTGGTGTGTATAGTGGATTTCATAAGGTTGTTTGCAAGAGGGTTGTATAATAATGGGCTTACATGTGAGTTTTCCCATACAAATGTAAACTTTTCATAAGACCGTGTGTTTTGCTCGTCGAGCTTCTCCGGCCTTCTGAACGGCCACTCCCCTATCCCGTGTGCCTTTCTTCCAGGGCTTTGAAAAATCATAACAAACAAAACCAATACATATTCATAAAACGGAAAATGCCGTACAAGTTAATATGTCACAAAAGCTGGAATGACTGTTGGAAACTATGGCCTCTGTCGCAGATTCAAAGTCATAGTGCTAGCATAAGTAGAAATCTTTAGAATAAAGGTCGGGCAATTTTGAAGATGAAGGCTCGCGATTCGGGGCTGAACAGGGTTCCGGCCCTCTCGGGTACTGCATTACATCGGCGTGATCCTTCTGGGAACACATGTACGATCAATTGTGCTGTTGTATGAGTAGTGGGGCATTTGAGGGCTAGCAAAAGTCGAGAGGTCTCAATCATTTTAAGAGGGCTCTGGGCGTATATTGGCAGAAATAGTTGCGGTTTTAAGATCACAGGACGTCTAGATATTGAGTAGGCCGCAGCCTCAAGCAGGCATGCGGTCATTTAAGCACTGATGTTTCTGCGACCCTCTTCTTGATGCAAACGGATGGATGGGACGATCGTCATTGATCTTTCGATGTAATGAATTCCTGCATGTGGCGCTGTTCGAAACTACGCGGTCGTTGCACATTTCTGACTGAGGAGGAGCGTACACAAGATAAGGCAAACCGGGAAAACCCAAACTCTTATGACAGGAGTCACGCTGCAACCTGAAATTCTGAACCCGACCACACAAATCACAAAATTGCAAACCCTAAATCCAAATCCCTGCTATAGCTTCGACCCTAAAACCTAAACCCCTATCCTGTAAAACACCCAAATAGGAACGCTTCCAGTCCCTACATCTGAGAAAGCAACCAACAACCCTAAACCCTGAACCCTAAACTCTAAACCCGGGCCTAAGCCCCTAAACCCTAAACCGCCTCGAAACCAAAGAACCCAAACCGGCGGCCGAGCTTCTGAGTGATAGCTGGCGATGTTGCCTAGAAAAGAGAGGGTTTAGAGTGTTCATTATGCAGGCTTATGGCATATGCGGCTCTGCAGATTCTATGTTGCCTCAAAAAGAAAGGCTCTAGAGTAATCGGGGGCTTTTATGACGGCATGTGGGTTTTCCGAACTTCTGTTCAATTTCATAAGAGTTCCATAGTTGCAATAGCTGGGATTTGTATAGTACACTTACAATACTTAGTCATTGAAGGGGGCGGGTTCAGAAAGTTCGCGCTCTTCCGTTGAAGGACCTTCTACTAAGGATCTTACGATGTAGGAGCAATGTAGGGTCTATTAGATCAACTATTGATTAAGTAACGATCCGATAGCCCTACGAAATCATACGGTCAAATACCTCTAAACCTACATGGGCATTGGGGTAACTTTTTGGCCCTGCAAAATAGTACGGCACCCGCATAAAAAGGATCCTAGAAGGGACCCTACTTCAGAGAACTACTCATATATCATTCGCGGTCCCTGTCCCTGCTTTTCCCGAGCTCCGGGGTCAGGCTTCGCAACATGAGATCCTAAACCCTAGGCCCTATAGACCCTGAAGCCTATAAACCTTGTAAACCCCGTAAACCAGACCCTGCCTGGACCTCAAGAAAGCTGCTCCTTGTTATGCTTTCCTTGTACAAGTCCTTGAAACTACGTAGGGTCCAGATGGACCCTGGACGCAGTAGCTCGGGTTATAAATGAAGTGACCACACTTCTATATAATCACGTAAAACCCCACTTTAGGTACTTATGACTTATGACTGTATTTACTAAGTCCCATGCACCTCCAAGTAAGACCTGCCAGGTAAGAGCTGAACCTAGAAATCTGGAAGTCACAGAGTGACAGGGACCTATCATAGATCGGGATCCCTTAAATGCAGATAAGGGTCTATGGATTTAGGGTTTAGGGCCTAAAGTTTCGGGGTTTACGGTTCAGGGTGTAGGCTTCAGGAGCCCTCGTCTTCTGAAATCCCGACAGCCCACATCTCCTGCAGACTTAGACCCTAATGACCCCTTTTTTAGGGTATCTACTTTTCTATACAACAGATCCTAACCCTAAAGCTAGGTATCCTAATAAAGGGGCAGGGTATGAGCCTTTAGGTCCTGCAGACTGGACGCACGCCATGACTGGGCACAGGATATCCGCGATGTGCTTGCACTCCATCGCATCCATGTAGAAGATACCCCTCGGCTGAATAACCAAGGCTCTGTGAAGGGATCCATAAGGGATCTATAGGGTTTAGGGTTTAGGGGGACCCCTGAGCTTCCATATACGCTACTATTATGGAGTTAGGTCCCAAAAGACCATCCTTATGGTGGTTTTGGGGACCTGACTCCATAATGGTAGTATATATGGTAAGATTTGGCCACGACGACGAAGACGACGGCGACGGCGACTGCAACTGCGATTGCGTCTACGACGACGACTACTAATGCTAATGTTACTACACTACCAAACCGCAAGGACCTAGAAATACAACAAATTCGCAGGTCTGGAATGGTTACCCGCCTGTCTCCTGGGGTCAGCTTAGGGCTTCCGATTACAGGGCTTAGGGTTTTGTAGGGGCTCCTTTCAGGGGAAACAAACGTTATGAATAAAATGTTGCGGGGGGTGCATATGTATAATATCAGTTCAGCTACAATTATGATAAGGAGCCATGCGGACCCCATTTGTTAGGCTTCGTTCAAGTCTTGTGCCCAAGACTTCTCACCCAATCCTCTACCTCGGATGCGCTGGCACGGCAAACGATGGTCCCCATGATGATGCGGGAAAGGCAACTTGAAGATGAATCATGTGGGTAGCTTTCTAACTTAGCATCCCTTTCAGGTGCTTTGTATAAGGCTGTCGTAATAGTTGGGGACTTAAGCTAAAAGGGACCCTAATGAGAGAACTAAACTGGAACCAAAGCACCCAACCCCCAAACCCTAAAACGCTGAACCCAAAAAAAAAGGCCACGACAAGATGAGAGGCCGGAAATCCACGACATTCTCGTGGCCCCTCACGAGAATCGAAAGCTTGACCTCCGGTGCAGCTAGGGTCTCTATGGACTTGTAGTTAGCAGTGATGTGTACTTTAGGGTCTAGTGTGTATGGTTTGGGCAGATGCTGTAGAGCGTCTGATACGGTGATCTCATGACATGGGCTCTCTACTGTCTTACTGGGTGTAGGGGTTCATCAGGGTTGAGTACATGTCCTGCGAAGTGGGTATCTGCAGGACATAATCATGATGGATACCCTAAACCCTAAACCCTAAACCCGACGGTTTAGGGTTTAGGGTTTGATAGCTCAGGGCCCAGGGTGGGGAACGCAGGATGCTCAGAACAGGCTTTGGGGACATATCTCAATCAATGATATAGGGGCCGTAAGGGGACACTAATGTTGTGTAATCAGACTTCCAATTTAGGGCTGGTTCAACCCTAAGGGTCCTAACACTTTGAGGAACCTGAGAATGTAGGATTTCTGAGACCCCAAAGAGACCCAAGGACTCTCCCTAGGACATTCCGGACCCTCCTAAGGAGATACCTGGACCCTTAGGGAAGAATCCAGGCTTGGAGGGGCCTGGAGGGCTAATGGTGGTCGACACACGCTCGACGGATGCGACCCCTCACTTAGTTTAGGGTTTAGGGTTTAGGGTTTGGGGTTTAGGGTTTAAGGTTTGGGGCCACAAAACAATCTGAACAGGGGTGCTGCAGTCCTCAACCTCAGCATGCCTAAAACAAAGAAATCATACGCAAAATAGAAAGAAAGGGTAGTCGGGGAGAGTCCTAGGTCGACACCATTTAAGACCGAAGCCCTCATATCTCAACCGCTCAACTTGTGTCAGTCAGCCCAATAGACCTCTTAAGCGTCCTCAGAGCCATAAAAAGAAGAGTTTAGGGTTTATAGGGTTTAGGGTTTAGGGTTTAGGGTATTTTTTTTAACCTTTTAGTTTCTACTGCAACAAAAATCAGGCATAATTTCTACCCTAAAAGTTCACGTACCCAAATAATACATACTTCGGCCTTAAAGTAAGTCCCCAGATAGCTACTTTGGGGCCAATGTATAACTATACTTGTTGGGCACATGGACCCTTAGAGCTAAGAACACTAAAGACTTTAGTTGGCCTGTCTCCTAAACCCCCGGGCGGACCCCAAGTAGGGATAGGCCTCGTTGTAGAGGTCTACGACACGCACCTGGCACTTGATTGGGGCCCTTGGGATTTAGGGTTCACCTGAATTTTCAAAACGTACTGTTTCTGAGGTTATACTCTAATAGTCTATAATTATTAACGTTTCATAGCATACTATTCTGTCGGGTTTGGAGTTACATGTACGGCTTATACGGGTTAGGGGGGTTCGGGCTCCACCAGGAACTGCACAAGGTGGAGTGGTTGATCAGCAGGGTCCTCTTTGAGATCATTATCGTGAAGCACACAGGGTTTAGGGTTTACTAAACCCCATAAACCCTAAACCTGGTTCAGGGTTTAGGGTTTAGGGTTTTAGGGTTTAGTTTAGGGCTTCAGGTGTTGATACGAGTGGGGCGGTTCAGGGTTCAGGGTTAAGTTTAGGGTTTTAGAGCATAGGTTTGGTAAGGGTGGTTTGTAAAGTTTTTGGGTTTACAGTAAACGCCATAAAGTTGGAAACCGGAGTAAGGCCAAACAGTGCTGGGATTCCCTTTACAGTACTCTTAAGGATTGAGGCTTTGGGGTTTCCAAGTTTTTGGCTTCTACTGTAGTACTTGTCCAAGGGTGTATGGTCTTAGGGCCTATAGGGTTTACAAGGGTTTCTGCAAGGGGTTTAGGATTTGCAAGGGTTCCCTCAAGGGAACGATAAGGTTTACAACAACCATTACTATAATGACTATTATAAAAAGGACTATAACAAGGAACCCTGCGGCAGAGTATGACTCAGTTCTCTTACTTTGACCATAATGAGGAACCCAGTGGAAATAGAATTACTACGTTTTCAGGCTTTTATATTGTTTTTTACCCAAGCCCGACGCCCCTGAAAAGAAGCGAAAGCGTCATCGCAAATCCTCCCAAGCAGCCGATGCAGGGCCCATGAAACCCTCTGACCACCAAACCCTAGACACCAACCCCACGAATCAGAATGATGATGAGCACTGAACTATGGTTTGGCGTTTCTGGCTTAGGATAACCCTAGTTTAGGGTCCCTAAACTCTGAAGACCTTGTAATCCCTATAAACTCTCATAAGCCTAAACCCCAAACTGGTACAGACCCCTAAACCCTAAACCTCAAACCGTCGACACCTTGCCGGGGACTTTCATCGTAATTTCGCCGGATGGCTCCTCGGCTTGAAAAGCGTTTAAGGGCCTACTTGGAAGTTCAGGGGACTTAGTAGCTACATTTATGATCACCTTCAGTGGGGTGATACTATTTTTTTTGTAAGTAGGGTTACCTTATCTAGCACCCTATAGTTACGAAGTCTCATGGACCTGTAAGTAGGGCTTAGGGTGTAGACTTTGTACTCATACACTATGCCAAATACTAACCTGCATAACTACTGTCCTAACCCCGGGTACCCGACACTTTTGGTACTTCGAACCTTAGGGAGACAGCACTTTGAGAGCTTTGCGGCTTTGGGGGATTTCGGATTATAGGAATTCCTTTGAAGCTTCCTTTGGGGGTTTCTATCGGGTTTGGGGTTCAGGGATCTAAAGCTTTGGGGTCTAGGGTTTAGGGCTTGTGGGTTTAGTTTAGGGCTTACGGATTCAGGGTTTTGGGCTTACGGATTCAGGGTCTAGGCTGCATAGGGAGCTAAATCTTGGGATTACAAACGGGTTATTAGAACGAAATGGCTGAAGGTTGCTAGTTTAGCGGCATCGGAGCAGTAGAAGTAGATGATCGTGGCTTTTAGGTCTTTAGGCTTTGAAGGCTTCAGGCACATGGCGGATGGCTTTAGGACCTTAGGCGCTTAGGTTTACGGCTCTAGGGGTTCAGAGTTTCAGGTTTGTGTTGATCTCAGGATTGTCTGGGCGTGAAAGTATGTAATGCAATGGTCTCAATAATTAGAAAGGGTTTTGAGGCCCACTATACTGTAACAGACGATAATGAAAATAAGGAGCCCCTAAAATAGTAGAGGTAATTGTTAAGGCCCCTGTATTAAGGCCTGCGAAGATTGAGACGGGTCCTTGGGATTTAGGGTTCAGGGGTTTTAGGGTTTAGGGTTTAGGGGTTTAGAGTTTAGGGTGTAGGGGTTTAGAGTTTAGGGTTCAGGGTTTTGGGGTTTAGGGTTTAGGATTCAGCGGTTTAGGGTTTTGGGTGCCGCTGCTGCCAACTGACAGATATGAGACACTGAGAAGTAGGATCCGTACTTGGGTCAAGGGTCTTAGTAAATCGGCTATATGCTTACCTTAATTGAGGTTATAAGTAGTTAAAAGTATGGTTACCTTGTTTATAACCCTAGTTAGTAAGTCCCATGAACCTGCAAGTGAAAGCATTGCCAGGCCCAAGTCAAATCATTAGCCCTTCACAGGTTTAGGGTTCAGGGTTTAGAATGGAATGTGGCTCTCCCTTAAGGTCCATGGAGCCATAAAGTATGCATTCAAATTCTGACTTCCAAAATCACTATTCAGGAACCCGTTTAAGGCCCAGGCATATACTACATAGGTCCATCCATGGGCCATAAAACCCAATAGCAAGGCCGGTGGCACCCCCTACATAGTACATATCATGCAATACCCTTGAACAATCCATTAAACCTGTGTAACAACCCAAAAGACCGTAGACAGTCATTGAAGCACAATTTATTTACAGACCATATGAGCGCTCATATAGCTACAAAGACCGCCCTGAACCCCAAAACTCGGGAAGCAACCCTGTGTTAAGCACTCAAAACTCACTGTACCCTTTCAGGAACCCCTTACCAGAATTATTAAGGATGCAAGGCAAGGAAGCCCTAAAAGAGCCAGTGGTACTGGTACAACTCCATATAAACCCGAAATCGTCCAGGCCCTAATCCCCAAGCCCCTAAACGACTAACCCAAAAAGCCCTAAACCCTTCACCCTAACCCTCACACCCTAAACTCCTATGTAAACTCGAAACCCTCACAGATCCCTTGTAGATCCCGTTTAGTATAGATCCCTTATAGATTTCTTTAAGTATAGATCCCGTTAATAGGGCCCCGAAAAAGCAAAAATAAGGATAGGGATATCCCATCCCATATAAGCCCCCTTATAGTGAAGCCCATAATAAGGTAGCGATATCCCCATAACATGCTTATGCTTATGTGCTTTTGGGGGGTCTCTATTTAAGGAACCCGAACCCTTTGGGTAGGAGGCCGGGGCCTGCAGCGACGGCTTCGTCGAGTTCCCAGGCACGAGGATGCCGTAAACTCAGCGGAGGCTCCATGGTTCCCAAAACCCTAAACCCTAAACCCTGAACCCTAAACCCTATTTCTGTAGGGGTTTATAGGGTTCCCTTAAAGGGATCCTATACGGGTTCCTCTAAGGGGCTCCGGAATAGGGGGTTCATGGTTTAGGGTTTGGGGGTTTAGGGTGTAGGGTCTTTTGGGCTTAGGGTCCCTAATTCGGGTTTAATTAGGGCCTAGGGATGTAAAGGGGTGAGGGTTTAGGGGTTTAGGGTCTCAGGGGTTCAGGGGCATAGATTTGCTAAATCCTGTCGGGCAGTGCGTGGTGGCTGACCTTGAAGGCTTCGGGCTGGCGGTTTAGGGTGTAGGGTTTAGGGTTTAGGGTTTAGATTAGAGAGTCCGGCGTACGGTGTTGTAGGGCTTAGGAATCTCGTCCTACCCACCTCCTAGCTACCCACCGACCTCCCTGCCTGCCTGCCTGCCTGCCTGCCTAATATAGGGACCTTAACAAAAGGGCTTTCAGGTATATGAAACTAAAATTTAGTAAGGAAGTAATTATTTAGGCCCCTATGTTATTATTAGGCGCACTGACCCACGCACCTACTCGCAAACCCCCGCCCACCAACCAAGGGGACGACCGAGGACGAGGACCAGGAGGGTGCAGCAACGGTTCTGGTAGGGTTCAGGGGCTAGGTACAGATTGTCGGGGATCACATATTCAGACTTTTATAGGAACGGCATCACTGTGCTCGTGACAGCTGGTGTGGAGCTCGACCAGCGTTGGCTAATCAAAGAATGCCAGGAAATCCCCAAATTGTTTAATCTTAGCTGCCCGCATTAACTTGGACCCGTACTCCTTCTCATAATTTACTATGATAGCCCTTCCTGTTTTGGTTGCTTGCTCATCACCATGACACCATGACGTTCTACACCTGAACCCCAAGGCAAATCCCGTGAGGTCAGCACAGCCCTGCCGCAGTGGCTGCGGTGAAATCTGCCACCTGGGTGTGATGTTGTGCCTGAGCTGGGGAAGCTCCGAGTTTACATACCCTAAGGGTCCAAGTACCCAAATAGTAGGGTTTCAAGGTCCAGAAACCATTCAGAGTATGGATTTTGGGACCTGAAACCCTACTATTTGGGTACTTGGACCCTCTGGGATAGGCTTCAGTCAGCATGGCTTATCAGGGCCCTGAGAAACCTACCTTGTTAAGGACTCAGAAAAGAAAACCATAAAAACGGAACCTTAACAACGTTGGATTTAGGGTTCCAAGACAGGCCCTGAACCCTAAACCTTAGGGCCTCAGGGTTTAGGGCTTAGGGTTCTAAACCCTGAACCCTGAGAGGGTCCAGGGTTCGCGGTTCAGGGCATGGCTGTTGGGGTTTATAGGGTTAGCCAAGACCCACCGAGCCCTTTAAAGGGCTCTCATATTCCTCAGTACAAGGTCAACACAAATCGGTGCCACAATAAATAATAAAGGGTAGTCAAGGGTTTCAGGAAGGGTTTAGGGTTTGCTTGCACAACAGAAATGTTCATGGTGCGCTTAGTCCAGTATAGCGCCTGTGGGCTTTAACTACGGCTTGAAGGTCCAGAGTCTCCGGTCTTGGCTTTACCTTAACCCGAAATAACCTACCTTTTTAAGGACTCATATAAGGAAATCATAATAAGGAACCCTAAAAGGGTAGGTTCTTCAGGGTTACCTAGAGTCTCCATTGTAGTTCCTTTTTTGTTAGGATTCTAACCATAAAACTGGTTAACCAAAAAAAGGAACTACAATGGAGACTCTAGGTAAGGTAGGGTTTAGGTCGTGTGGTTTGGGGCGTACTGCGAGGATCTCTGGCGCCCTGGACCCCGGACCCTAAACTCCCAGGGCGCTTAGTAGGGAATGGGGGGTCCTTTTAAGGGTTCCTTTAAAGGGTCCTATAAGGGTTCTGTAAGGGGTCTTTGGGTATCTATGGCCCCTGCCTGGTTCTTAGTAGGGAATGGGGGAATGGATCCCTATAGTAGTCCCTATATAATCCCCAATAATAGTCCCCATAGTCCATTCCCCCAGTCCCTACTAAGAACCAGACATTAAAGGACCCTTATATAGTACCCTTATAGTATCCCTTATAGTATCCCTTAAAGTATCCCTTAAAGTATCCCTTATAGTATCCCTTAAAGTATCCCTTATAGTATCCCTTATAGTATCCCTTATAGTAGCCCCTATAGACCCCTTCAAAGGGACCATAGATTCCCTAAACCCGGCACCTCCAGGAGCCCGGCGGACCCAACACCCCGACCCTCAGAAAACTTCGCAACACAAACTCAGACCTTCCAATATTCCTTAATTAAGCCAGGGGGCTTAGGGTTTAGGGTTTACGTTTTAGGGGGGATAATGCCCAGAGGCTCCAAAAAAGGGGGAGGGGGTTTAGGGTTTAGGGCTATAAGGGATTAGGGTTTAGGGTTTAGGGTTGACTGGACTTTGAAGTAACCAGGGAGTAAAAAGTATAGACTTTTATTTCACAATGGTTCCTTAAAGGAACAGGTACCAAAAAAAAGTACTCAAGTATGGTACTCCAGAACCAAGTAATTAAGCGATGCCTACTTGGAGGTTCATGGGACAGAGTAACTACAGTTATAAGCACCTTTAAATGGCGTTAGACCTAAGTATCAGCACAGTTACCTCATCTATAACCTTAGTTACTACTTGTGGCCCCAAACCCTACAAAATAGTAGGTTATGACCCCTTAATTAGCGGGTCCAACCCTTAAAACGGTAGGTTTTTGGATCCACAGGTAATTAAGGAATATACCCTAAAATAAAGTAGGATCCCTAATCTGATTTAAGGAAAAAACCTTGAAAAAGGGATTCTGGACGGCCTGGGAAGCTCAAGAGCCTCGAACCTAGACTGTAATGAAATTTCGGTTAAAACCCTACCACACCCCATGCTCTGAACCACATGCCCTTGTATGATAAACCGTGTAAATCATGCAACCTGATTAAAATTGAAACCCTACCGGGTCCCACAGTAATCCGTTAAAGGTGTGATTTGGCTTGGTCCCTCTACCGTAACTCCAGCAGGCATCGCAAACCGCGAACCCCCTACCCTAAACCCTACCCCAAACTACCATAACCTACCGCTTTGTAGCTTCTTATAAACCCTAATGTTGAACTAATGGATTCTGCCAAAATAGTTTTGGTAGCTCAAGGTAGGTCTGAAAAGGAAGAACCCTTTTGTCACAGCAGTTTGACTCTTCTGCTCGATGCCTGAAGAAAACCTACTCTGGACTTTGAAGTAACCAGGGAGAAAAAAGTATAGACTTTTATTTCATAATGGTTCCTTAAAGGAACAGGTACCAAAAAAAAGTATTCAAGTATGGTACTCCAGAACCCAGTACTTGGAGGTTCATGGGACTTAGCAATTACAGTTATAAGTACCTTAACTGGGGTTATAACCAACTATAAGTATAGTTACCTTGTTTATAACTTATAACCGCCACACAACCCTAAACCCTAAACCCTAAACCCTAAACCCTCTGAGTAGGTTCCTGAGTCTCCTTGGTCGTAAGGGCACCCTTTTGTGTGGCATTCAGCTTTAATAAGGGAACCCAACAATAAAAAGGGCAAACGGGTACAACCTAGAAACTATGGTCCATCAGAACTTTCTTACAATTTCAAGCTTTTTGGTGACATGGATCCACGGTTTAGGGTCCTTAAGCTTTTTAATTCTTAAGCGTATGATAGGGTCCTATAATAAGGTTCCCTTTACGAACTTTACAGGGTTCCTTTAAGTTCAGGCTTTAGGGTCTAGGGCTAAGAATGATTTAGGCTTCCAGAGCTCCTTGCGCCCGCGTTGCAAAATGGCACCCTGCAGGCTCAGCGCTAGAAGGATCTGCTGAAGTTCTGCCGAACCTGCTTAGGGCTTGGGGTTTAGGGTTGCAGGGAGAGGAGGAGAACGACGACAACTGCTTCTGCTGCTACTGCGAATGCCACGACTACTGCTCCCACTCCTTTTTCTACTCCTACCCCTTCTCCTCCTCCTCCTCCGCTCTTACTCCTGCCTCGTGCTAAACTTTTGCTGTTGATAACCCAACCTTCGTGTACTACGGGGACGATAAGGCGACAACAAGCAATGCAGCAGAAGCAGCAGCAGCACCAGCACCACCACCACTGCCGCCACCACCAGCACCACCACCACCATCATCACCACAATCACCACAGCCTAAACACCAACAACAAGGCCACAGAATTAGCAGCAGCACAGGTAGCAGCGGTTCCAAAGCGGCAGAAACAAGAACACTCACCAGTACCGAAGACAACTACCAGCAAAACCTGCTTGTAGCCTTGCCAAGGCGCTGCACTCGTCTGCATAGACTAACCAAAGTTGAGAGGTCACGGAATACTTGTCCTGCAGGGGTGCATGGTCCACGGGTGCGACATGAGGAGCAGACCGCTTTTTTGGGCGTGGAATTGAAAGCTCGGAGGTTCTAGCCGTCAGTCTTGATGCCGTGGGTAGTATAGGACCTTAATAATTAGACTAGGGTTTTGGTGCCAGTGATGTAATTATAATAAGGAACCCCCAATATAGTGTTGGAAATTATTTGTGCCCCTATATTTGGGCTATTTTGCTGTCTCGTGTGGTGTTATCTGCTGGAAGTCCCTAAAGTTTTTGTGGGCCGCCCAATTCGGCTCCTCTGGCTACCTGAGGCTCATACCCTACCCCTTTTTTAGGGTATTCAATTTTCTATGCAAAACACCCTAACCATAAAACTCGGTATCCCAAAACAGGAGTTTGGTATGAGCCTCTAGCTAGATGGCGTGGTCTCGAGGAATATTAAAGACTTCGCAATCGCGATCATGCCACCATGCTGCGCTTACTTTGAGGTGCGACCAGTTGTCCCCTCCGCGCCGTTGTTTATGGCGCGAGTGTTTTTCTTTTTCCGCCTGTTGCCGACTGTCCCGCACGTTTCCATCTTCCGAAGCCGTGCTCGCACCCACAGCGTCGTGCAGGTTCTCGGGTGCCTATCGCGCATCTGACACAGTGTCTGGCGCAGAGTCTAGTCGAATTTGTCGAATGAGGTTTAGGGTTTTGGGGGCCTTGGGGGTACAGCGACCCCTACTATTGACTGTAGCACTTGTGGATTCTTCCAACTCGTCTATGTCGGCACAGCAAAGGTACGCAGTGTTCTGTCTCAATAACTCTCGGTGTGCCGTGTGATATTTGCAGCTTAGTCGTTGCGCATAGGGCTTCTTGGAAAGTTCAGGGCTGAGGGTTAGGGTGTTTCGAGAACTAGGCTCTCACATGCAGTTTACACAGCGCCCGAAACCCGTTCAAGATCAACCCCTGCAGCCGACACCCAAGCCCTCAACTCCTTACTCCAATTCCCTTAGTAACATTGAGAAGCCGCTCAGGACATTCGCTGAGTTACTTATCCCACTCTGATGGCTGACTCTTCGGAGCCTAGAATGGCCTAGGATGCAGTATGGATTTCAGGGACTCGCTTCTTCAACAACCAGGCCAAAGAAAAGTTCAAACTTTCTAAGATACACCAAATATATAAGGCCAAAAAGTTTAAAGTTCTTCCATTGGCTATCAAAGGGGACAGGTTTGAGGCTTAGCGGCCAAGCGGGTTTAGGGTTTGGGCCTGAGGTTTGAGGGTTGTAACACGATACACCAAAACCTGAATCCTGACCCCTACAACCCACACCCTAATACGCTGTGAGAGCACCGATACAAACTGTAAACACTAGACCCCCCTAAATAACCCAAAATCCCAAAACCCTGAGCCCTATCAGCTCGAAAGTCTTGACCACGCAAACCACAAATCCTGAAACACTTCAAACCTTGAACCCTGAACCCCTAGCGCCCTAAGCTCTAAAACCCTTAAACACCCTGAAACCCTAAAGCTTAACCCAAACCCCCAAAACCCTATAAACCCTAAAGCCCTCCTTAAACCCCAGAACCCTAAACATCCTCAAAGCCTCAAACTTAACCCAACACCCCCAAAACCCTAAAGCCCTCCTGAAACCCTGAAGCCCTCCTCCCCAGCGTTCGTGGAGGTCATCGTTGCTCGGAGATCCTTGCTCTTCGTGGGCGCCTTCCTGGGGGATAATGCCCAGAGGCTCCAAAAAAGGGGGAGGGGGTTTAGGGTTTAGGGCGTTTAGGGTTTAGGGTTGACTGGACTTTGAAGTAACCAGGGAGAAAAAAGTATAGACTTTTATTTCATAATGGTTCCTTAAAGGAACAGGTACCAAAAAAAAGTATTCAAGTATGGTACTCCAGAACCCAGATAATGCCCAGAGGCTCCAATAAAAGGGGGAAGGGTTTAGGGTTTAGGGCTTTAAGGGTTTAATTAGGGGTTTAGGGTCTAGTCTGCTCTGAGAAGCTCTGGGACGTCTATCTAGGGTTGATTAGGCGTGTAGGGTTTAAGGAAGAAGCCTATGACTGCAACATTATATACGCTACCTGAACTTATAAACACGCCCACTCATTTCCCACCAAGCGGCGCCAAAAGTACCCCGAGCTTCCCGCATCCACGGGCCACACAATCGGGCTCCAGTGCGACGATATTCGTGCCTGCAAGCAGAAACTTAGCCTGAGGGTCCATAGACTAATTATTATTATTACTACTCTATATATATATATAGTGAATATACTTTGGTCCTACAAGTACCATATGGGGTTGTATAATAACCCTGTATAAAAATCCTTATCCCTGGATGTTGCTATCGTTTTATTTTCTTCTTATCGTTTTAAAACGAAAAATGCGTTATCGTTTTGTTATCGTTTTATTTTCTTCTTATCGCTTTCCACGGAAAACCATCAAAACCGAACACGGACATGTCAAGACTAAACTTAACAGCACGGGGTTATTATACAGTCCCATATAGTGACTACTTTGAGGCCGAAGTTTTTGTTTAGTAGTACATGGACCCTTACGATTTTAGATTCCGGTGTTAGAATCAAGCTGGAGTGATTCCTGGTGGTAGGGTTCAGCAGGCTTCCAAGTAATCACGCGCAGTGTCAGTTCAGACACATGAGCAGCAACAAGTAATGGCAAGGCCTGCATGAAAAGCTCACACTCGCTCGCATGTGTCTAATAGACAAGAAGTGTCGGTGTATGTTCTGTTCATGATAGAGTCACTCGGTGAGATGTAGAAACGAACAGTGACAAGATACACATTAGCAGCTCAAAGCCGCACTCTTTGGCATGCAAGATCGAAGAACATAGCATACATGGACCGGTCTTGGCAGACTTGGAGGCGAAACCCAAAACCAAACTCCAACTTGTCAGTGTCTGGAGTGACTCAAAAACGTGACCTCAGGCAACATCAGGTCCAATCACTCAAGCGGCCATGGCTGTTTGCCGTTTTCGCCGTGATTTTGCTGTTGTGTTTGCAGTTGATGTCAATGGCCATGTCCTGAGGTTAGTGTTTTCAAAAACGGGTATGCATGCATGCATGCATGTTTCTGTCTCTCATACTATTGAGGTTGACCTTGGAGTTATTTGCCGTCTTGCCAGTTGTTTATGTTGTGGCTCGGGGTATGCTGCAATGCTGGAAGCTGTTGCATGACTGGTTTTGTGGGTACTGCGTTTGATGGTCGTGGACATATGGGTAGTTCTCCAAATGAGGGTCCCTTTCTAGCTCCCCAAATAGTGCCGTGCCCTTATAAAGCGGATCCTAAAAGGGAACCTAATTTAGAACACAGCCCATATGCGGTTGCTGTTCTTCCTGCCGGTACGGGGATGAAACGCCGTGAGGCGGGGTGTGCCTGTGGCGGTGGTCCTGCTCTCGGCGTCGCCGTCGTCGTCGTCTTCTCGTCTTCGTCATGTTCTCTTGCGAGTTTACGGCTTCGGTCTTCCTGGTCGTCGTGGCAGTCGCTCTTGTCGTTCTTGACGTTAATATGAATGACGATGCTTGGAATGGTATTGGAGTTGCTTGTTTTGGTGATGGGTGTGATTTAGTCAGCGAAGCAACCTACCTCATCACAACCAGAAATATCATCCATGACGGCAAGAACCATGGCCAAAATCATTAAAATCGTCTTCTCCATCATTAACAAAGACAACATCTTCACCGTCAGCGTCCAGGAAGCTACCCTCTCGCTAGTGAGCACAGGCAATAGTCTAATAGAGGGGCCTAGATTTCAAATAATTACCTATACCATTTGGGGGGTCCTTATTGTAATTATAGTATAGTGGGCCCCAAAACCCTATTCTAATTATTCAGGCCCCTACATTAGAATGGTTCTGTCGTCGAAACTCTGACCTCGGAGAGCCCTGAGCTCTAAACCTTTACCCTAAGGGTACATGTACCCAAACAGTATATACTTTGGCCTTACGGTAATTACTCCCTATATAGGTACATTGGGCCCAAAGTACATACTCTTTGATTACATGGACCCTTATACTCTAAACCCTTATAGAATCCTTATAGATCCCTTAAAGGAACCCTAAGGGTACCCTTAAAGGACCCCTATTTGGGCACATGGACCCTTAGGGTTGGTTTAAAGCCCCAAATGCAAAGGCAGAGCCCTAATTAGGACACCCCTACCCTTAACCCTAAACTGTAAAACCGCAAGCCGAAAAGCCTAATTGAAGCTTGGGCCCCCTAAACTCCAAACTCTAAACTTCAGACTCTAAAGCCTCAAACATCCCCGAAACCAGTGCTTTGGTCGCCCAGCCTGTGAGTAAGCAGGGAATGGCATCACAAAAGGCCAAGGAGACTCTGTGGCAAACTCCTGGGCTCAAGTTCCCAGAGGCTCCAATATCCTTTAATCAAGGAATATTCCTTAAATCATATTAAGGATCCGACTATAAATTAAAGTATATTCCTTAATTAAGGGATATTGGAGTCTCTGGGTTAGGGTCTCCGGTAGGTTCTGGGTCTTTTTGATGCAGGGTTTAGGGCCGTTTAGGGTGGAGGTTTAGGGTTTAGGGGTTTAGGGGTTTAGGGTTTAGGGAGTTAGGGTTGCATAAAATCCAGCCTGCATTATAGGTACCCAACATGTTGAGGATTTCGAAACCCTAAACCTCTAAAACCCCAAACCCTAAATTCCAAACCCTATCCCGAACCCTAAACCCTACACCCACAAACGGAAACGTTTACGAGGAACTATGGGTCCAGGTTTTGAACTTCAAGCGTGAGCGGCCTCAACCAATTCAGCTAAAGCCTGTAAACCCATAGCACTCAACCCTTAACCCCTGAACACAAAATTCGAAGCCCTGCACGGCCTTGCACTCCGAAACCTCAACCTGAACCCTCAACCTTGCACTTGCCAAGGCTCGTTTGCCACTGTCGGGATCAGTGACCTGACTGAGACGATTGGGAGGACCCCAAGCTGTAACCAAAAATCGAGATCTTAACAAGTTCAATACGAAAACGGGGTTAAGAGATATAGTTTAGAGTTTAGAGTCCAGAGTTTTGACGTCTGGCAACGTTCACGCTGGAGCTGTCCTGGTTCCGGACCCGACAGGGGATCCTGAACCAGAAGAGCCGGAAACAGCACGGGTTGAAGAATAAATATGTTCAGTCTAGTTTAAACGACGAAGCTATGGCTGTGGTTTAGGATTTGCTGCGTAGGGTTTAGGCATGATTTGGCATGCAAGCTCTAGGCTGTTGAAACGTGCTCATGACTCAGGCTTTTGCAGCTTGAGGTATGAAGGTCTCCGGCCGGCTACGTGAAATATCTGATCCCAAACTGTCAACTCTAAACAGGATACCTTTGGTGGGCGACGGTGAGCTACAACACCAGAAAGCGGATAGCTTCAAAGAGTGCGAATTTTTGGGTTTAGGGATTGGGGCTGGGCGTCTGATGTTTAGCTTTAACGTGTAACACTGGAGGGTGTAGAACTTGGAAATCAGGGTCAAAGCTTGGCGATGAAAGATACGAGCTGGAAACCTCTGATCTCATCAATGCCGAAACCTGCTCAAACCCCCCCTCAAAATCAAAACTCACCTGCCTACAGCTGCTGCTGCTGTTGTTTCTGTTGTTATGCTAGCGGTAGCGCCGGCCATGATGGCGGTGGTGGTGCCGTTGGTGCTGTGGTGCTGCTGTGGCGACGACAACGAAGTCGACGGTAGCGACGAGGTTCTACTACTCTTGGTGCTAGGCTCCCACCGTTGAATCGTAGCCCTAAGCCCTGGGAAACACCGAAACTCTAGACCCCAAACCGGAAACTGCAAACCCCTAGGCCGTAAGCCAAAAACCCGAAACCCTGAACCTTAACCATTGACAGCCCGTGTTGCCGTGACGGCGAGCTTCGGCGGCTCAATAGACACTGTTGGCCTTGGTTGATCTGACAGGCTTTAGGGTGTAGGGTTTAGAGTTGTAAGGTTGAGGGTTTAGGGCTTAGGAGGTGTCACCTTCACAGAAAACTGTGGTTTGCAGGGATTCTGAGGGTGTTGTGTCATACGGATTTGGAAGCTTAGCGACCCAGATCTTCCATAAAACTGTCATTCTGAATACTGAAACATGCCGTATCTTGTAATAGGACCCGTAATAGGTGTGAATGCATGAACAGAAGATTGTTCACAGCCTCGGCTTTACACCGTTGGAGGGGGGGGACCTGCTTGAACCCTACATGAGGCGCCTGAGCCAACCCTGAAATCCCAAACTGGCTCGAAACCCTCAACCCTACCTGCGGATCCGAAGTTTTGGCGGCTCTTTCTAAACAAGTGTCGGCCGTAATCGTAACAAATCTTATTGCCGGGTCTTGGTGGCTCTTTCTAAGCAAATGTTGGCCGTAACAAATCGTGCTGCCGGGTCTTGGTGTTTCTTTCTGAACAAATGTCCGCCGTATTAAATCGTATTGCCGGGTCTAGGTGCTTCTTTCTGAGCACATGTCCGCCGTAACAAATCGTTCCGGCGGGTCTTGGCGGCCCTCCAGCGGCTTTGGGCAAGCCGACAAACGTAGCCGCAATTTGTCACCTCGCACTGTTCTGCGCAACATATGCGGCCAGCGCTAGAATGTTTAAAGGCAGGGCGGCAAACTCCATCAGTGCCGTGCGCGATGCTTCCACAAACATGCATGGTGCCGCCCGGTAATTAAAGGGGTCATTACCTACTACTTTGTAGGGTATGGGGCTACAGATAGACCCTAAACCCTTATAGTCCACCCTACACCCTCAAGTCGGCAACCCTAAACTCCGAAACCCCTCTCAGCCCAAAACCCCTAAACCCGACCGGGCTGGACACTTGAAGCTTCGGAAGTTTCGAGCCCTGGGCTCTGGTGCCCCGGAATCCGCAAACTGAATTAAACAAATCCATCAACTACGGTTGATGGACAAAATCCTGCATGACCTTAAGGACTCTAAACTATGGGAATTATGGTATATTCCTTATAATGGGTAATGCAGGATTTTGTCCATCAACAGTAGTAGGCTGTAGAGCTTACGCTTTAGAAGGGTTTAGGGTTTTAGGGTTTCGGGTTTTAGAATTTAAAGTTTGGGGCTTCCTCTTGGGTCGTAGGCTTAGAGGTTTCGGATTTTTCGTCTTCAGGGTTCCAAAAGTCTTAATTCAATGCCTGGAGCCGAAATCCACCCCAAAGCCCTGATTCCAACACGACAAGAACACCTGAGCCACGAGCAGGGGCACTCGTGCGGAGTGTATAGCTCCAGCTGACATCCGCGCCTCCTGGTTTCAGGACAGCACCGCAGGCCTTATCAGTTAAATTAGGGCCTTTGGATCTATCACATCATTAATACATATGGTCTCTCAGCAGATATCACGCTATCTATGCAGATTGCGAGACTACGGCTGAACATGCACGCTTCAGCTCAAACCCTATAAACCTTAAGTCCTCAACACTAAACCCTAATCCCGAAACCCTGTGAACCTCAATCCCTAAACCATCAACTCTAGTCCCTCAACCCTAGTCCCTTATGCCTATTAATTCTTAGTCCCTTATCCCTAAGCCCAAAGCCCTAGACTGCTAAGTTCAGGCAGAGGATTGAGGTCTAAGCATCGGAATCCCGCAGAGTTGAAACTCACGAATTTCTGAGTTTTAGGACATATGGAGTGTGGTTTATATTACTAGTATCCCCAAAATAAAACCCAATTTATACACTCACCAATATTCAAAAGGAGGCCTATCTACACTCACCAAAACGGTAATATAAACCCTACTTCATAGGGGCTGAGGTTTACGATTTAGGGCTTGAAGGTTTGGGGTTTCGGGGTTGTAAGGTTTAGGGGTTTAGGGTGTAGGGTTCCACCTGTAAAGATTGATCGTTTGGTGCCCTGAGCAACACATGGAGAACCCTGAATGCTTATGTCATATATATATATATGTATATACACATCAAGGTATGTGAACATATATATATGTATATATACAGAGAGAGAGAGAGATCGCGCACATGTGTGGTCACATGACTGTAAGTTTTCGGAATACAATGAACTGGAGGAACTACATTATAGCCACGAAAAATTGCACAGGCTTGCAGCCCTCCCAGACCTGTATGCAAACTTTACGCGGCCGTACAAATTCACCCATACCCTATGGCGAGTTGGCAATGTCCAGAGATTTCAAGTTCAGCGGTGTGTTTGAAACGTTGACTTTTTCAGGATCCATGTTGTCATAAACTTCGATAACAACAACATCAACAACAACAACAAACACCTTTAAGGGAATCGCACCCTAGAGCAACCACAGGAATCATGATTGAAACACATGAAACGAGATCACTCTGGCAACAGCTTCCCAGGGTTTCTTTGCACGGATGTGGAGTGGGTTGTCGCAGAGTTCCTTCCGGCTTCTTAGCCCTGTATCCACAAGCAATGTTCGCAGCCAAGCGGCCGTCACAGAATGCTCTGCTGCACTCACGCATTCAATGATGCGCTTGTAGTGCCTGCGGCAACCATCTGAGCCCTGCGCCCCTGAAGCCCGTGGCCCGTGCATTGCATTAAAATCTGAAGCCATTTATCCTACCTGTGACCTCAAACCCTACGTGACCCCTTAATTAACTAACTAAGGGGTCGGACCCTCAAAGTAGGGTATCGGAGCCACATGTACACCCTCCAAACTGGACGCTACCATCCTCCACCCGCCTGGAGGGGGTGCTGTGCCTCCACACGACAGAGATTGGCTGAATGGTGTTGCGACCTCGGAGGTGCCCAGACCCTCCCAAATCCCTTAGTTCAGGAACATACCTTAAAGTATAATAGGATCCTTATATTTTTTTTGAGGTACCTAGACCCCCCAACTACCTCAACTATACCCTAAATACCCCTATTAAGGACCATAAGGGCTCTATTAAAGGGCACTTGAGGGTCCTGGTATATTCCCTAAGGGTCCATGTACCCAAATAGTATATACATTGGCATAGGTACTTTGGGGCCAAAGTATATACTATTTGAGTACATGGACCCTTAGGGATTCCTTAATTAAGGTAGTTTGTAAGGTCTCGGTGTGGTGGGCATCGAATCCTCGAAATTTCACGGCAACCTTCACCAAGGTTTCGGATTGCAGGGTGTCTGTGGGGCTGCAGGGTTCTTCCTATAGTCTCCATTGTAGTTCCTTTTTTTGGTTAACCAGTTTTATGGTTAGGATCCTATAATGTAGTTTTAGACCTTGACCCCAAAGAGCGTACCTTTTTGAGGACTTCTATGGGAGTTTCCGAAAATTCGGGGTGCCTTAGATTTCCTTTAAAGGGTTACTATAAGGGTACTATCAGGGTTCCTTTAAAGGGGTTCTATAAGGGTTTGGAGTTTCCGAAAATTAGGGGTACCTTATTTTTATTTTGGTGTCCTTACAATAGGATCCTACTATTTAGGGTACTATTAGGGTCCCCTACTATTTGCGGAAACTCCCATAATATAAAGCAGTCATAGTAAGGAAGCCTAAAACGGTAGGGTCTTTGGGGTCCAGGTAGGGTTTAGGGTGTTTCGTCTTGAAGGGGTCTGGGATTTTTTTGAACCCTCGTGTCTTTTAGCCGTGACGCCTCCAGACTACCATTCTGGTTGAGGGACTCTTGAAGGGGTCTCGAGTTCGGGGCTCAGGGCCGTAGAGCTTGGCACAAAGTTGGCAGCGACCAGCTGCAGGGTTTACCTGTAGCCCCAAGCCCTGCAAAACAGTAGGTTATGACCCCTTTTAGGGTTTAGGTTATAGGGTCGAACCCTTGAAACAGTAGGTTTTCGGATCCACGAGTAGGGGGGTTAGGAGCCTGAATAGTATTTCATACTACTCGTTGCGGCTCCGCATCATAAATGCACCATAATGCCACCCCAAGACGATTGACAACAGTTTAAGTATTGAGGCCCTGCATTAGGCCCCACTCAACAAACCAAGCTCTGTGCGACCCGAAGAAGCCCAAATACACACTCAGAAACGAAGGAGTCCTATATAAGCTCACCAAACCCTGTCCCTCGGGTCCAAGTAGGTGCTTGTTTATGTTTCTTGGTACCCGAAAAGGCCCAAAGCCCTACACTCGGCAGTACTTTGACCCTTGTGGTTTCATACACCCTCCCTTATACAATCCCAGAGAACAAGATAGGAATCTCTAGAACACGGTCGTCTTTGCTTCAGGAAGAAGGACGCAGCCCTACCGCGTACAAAGTGCTTTGATAGTTCCTTCAAGAAGCTACTTTTAGCTATCTGTCTATGCTGTATCAAGGGATCCTCCATCCCGGCTCCTTTTTCTGCCCAAGGAGCCTTCCAATCATAATTTTTGTGGAGGTCACTGCCCTAAACCCCAAACCCTAAACCTTAAACCCTCAATCAATATTAATTTGTGGAGGTCACTGCACAATGAGAATACAGAGAAACTGAGTCCCTGGATTCAATCCGACATTGCACTACCTTTCACGATTCTGCGGCTCCTGAGCTGCGGACACATGTGGACTCCTTAGCTGCCCCGACTCAGATGCAAATAACAGGAGCTAACGTTTGGGGTCTTAGTCTTGGAGTCTTCGGACGTAGAGCTTGGAGTTGTTCTAGGGTTACTTAATTCTTAAACCCTAAACTTACTTTAATTCCTAACCCCTTAATCCCTAAACCCGTAATCCGTGAAAGCCCTAAACTTTAATCCTAAACCCTACAACCTTAGTCTCTTGTTCTTCTTGGGATGTGGAGATAGGCTTTCCTTTAGGCTCATACCCTACCCCTTTTTAAGGTACCTACTTTTCTATGTAGGAGATCCTAACCATAAAACTAGGCACCCTAAAAAAGGGGTAGGGTATGACCCTCTAGGTTTAATTTCTTGTTGGTCTTGGGATGTGGAGATAGCACCCTAAACCCTATACCCTAAAGCCTAAACCCTATACCCTAAACCCTAAACCCTATACCCTAAACCCTAAACCCTATACCCTAAAGCCTAAACCTATACCCTAAACCCTAAACCCTATACCCTAACCCTATATACCCTAACCCCTAATAGGCTTTTGGTTGAGAGTCTCAGGTTTGGGTCTCGAGTTTCGCGCTTCGGATGCAGAGGCCTGAATTCAGGCAGAATCTTTGAGGGGCTTTAGGTTTAGGGTTTTAGGGGTTTAGGCTTTGGGGTTTAGGGTTTAGGGATTTAGGGGTTTTGGGTTTAAGGCTTAAGATCTTGGAGTTTAGGGTTTAGGTTTAGGATTTGGGGGTTTAGGGTTTAAGGCTTAAGGTCTTGGAGTTTAGGGTTTAGGTTTAGGATTTCGGGGTTTAGGGTTTAGGCTTTTGGGGTTTTGGGGTTCTGGGCTTTCGGGTCTCGCTGTAGAAAGGCCTCAGTACTAAACCCCAAGACAAAAAACCGTGCACGCTTGAGCCCCAAACCCAAAACTCGCTTCCTAGACCCTAAACTCCATCAGCACCCTAAACGTAAGCCCTTCTTAGGTCTTTCTGTTTGTCCTGATTCAAAGGTTCCAGGGGGATCTACCGCGACAGAGTTCAATTATTAGAGGGGTTGTGGGTTCTGTAGGGTTTTTTACTTTCAACAACCATAACGTGCTCACTTTGTGGGCTCTTGGATTCTGTAACCCAGATGCTCCAAGTTCCCAAACAGTAGGGTTTGCGGTCCCCAGATTCCATACTCTGGTCGGTTTTGGGTACCTAAAACCCTTAGGGGAAGATTTTCCACGGGGTTAATATAGGATAGTGTCGGGTTTCGTAAGGTTGTATGAGGGCTTACTATGGAGGTCTGAATAATTTCAGTAGGATTTGGGTGTAGTTTATATGCCAGTTGTGTACGGACTGCTGGGCACTGTAGAATAGAAGTACTCATGACACCTCTATTTTAAGGGCTTAGTGGCAAGAAGTAGACAACAACACGTCCAACAACACGTCCCTTGCCTTTGAGGGCAAATATTGGGATCCTGTCTGCATTAGCAAGCCCTTCTCTTTGAAGAAACTTTGTCAGGATCTCAACATGACATAACTGTAGGACCCTTAGACACCCTCTTCCTCAATAGCCGGGCCTAGGGAGTTCTAACTTTCTAGAATTGACCAGCTATATAATTAGGTCAAAAAACTTCAAGTTCTCCGGTTGGCTATTTGGCTATTAAGTAGTAGGACCCTAGGCCCTAAAGCCCTAAACCGTAAACCTTAAATGCTAAACCGAGGAACCCTCGTTAACGAGAGGGGGCCTGAAGGGGGGTTCACGAAACTGAAGCTGCTTGGCAAGCGGCTGTGGAGCAACAAAGGCGGCAGGCCTCTTCGTAAGGCTGCTGCAACTGTTGGGTCTATCATAATATCGTAAAGTTTCAAGGCCCTAAACTTAAACCCTAAACCCCAAAACACCAAAACCCAACCCCTTAAATCCCAAACCCTTAAACCCCTAAACACTAAAACCCTAAACCCCGAAGCCCCTAAACCCTAAACCCCTAAACCCAAGGGCTGTTGGAGGTTTGGCGGCATTTCTACAATTGGCGCCAGGGCTTTCCTGTAGTTGAGGGTCCATAGGGTCCCATTTGGGGTTCCTTTGTAAAGGGTTCCTACCAGGATGACTATGTATAAGGGTACTATATGGGGTTTCTAGGGGTTTAGGATTTATGAGTTTAGGGGTTTGTGGGTTTATGGGTTTAGGGGTTTATGGGTTTGGGGGTTTAGGGCCTACAGGGTTCAGGATTTAGGGATGGCTTAGGGTTTAGGGTTTAGCCGTTGAGGCGTTTAGGGTTTAAGGGGTTGGCTCTGAGGGTTCAGAGGTCTGGGTCTAGGGGCGTATGGGATTCGGGTTCTATAGCTTGGGTCGGGGTATTGCAAGTTGTGGGTTCGAAGGCCGTGGGTTCACTGTTTCGTTTTTGGCGCCTTTCGGGGCAACCCCCCCAGACGGTGAGATTCTCAAGGATCCTCAGTGACCTAAGAATAACAAAAAAGGGCCCCGTTGTTGGTCTAGGGTGGGTAGTTTCTAAGACCACTTTGAGGCCAGGCCCTAAACCCTAAACCCAGTGGCAGAGGCTGCAGGGCTTTTGAAGCCTGAAGAGGAAAGGGTATCCTCACAAGAACTCTTAAACCCTATACCGTATACCCGGTACCCTTAACCGCAATCCCAAAACCCCAAACCCTGAAGCCGAAACCCTGAACCTTAAAAGAGCCCAAGAAGTTTGTAAAGATTACCGCAACCCTAAACTCCTAAACCCTCAACCCCTCAAACCCCACATAGTACCCTTATACATAGTCATCCTGATAGGAACCCTTAAAAGGAACCCCAAATGGGACCCTATGGACCCTAAACTGCCGGAACCTTTAACAAACACCTGTGGAGATCCCTTACATGGATCTAGGGTTCCTTAAACCCTAAACTCATAAAGGCCCCAAGTGGGACCTAAACTCTAAACCGTAAACCCTAAACCCCTAAACTCCCAAAGGCCCCAAGTGGGACCTAAACCCTAAACCCTAAACCCCTAAAGCCCCAAACCTCTAAAGCCCCAAATGTTTAAACCCTAAACTCCTAAAGCCCCAACTGAAACCTACACCCCTAAACCCCTAAACTCCTAAAGCCCCAAATGGGAGTTTCCGACAATACGGGACCCTGATATAGTAGGATCCTTATTATAAGGACCCCAAATAAGGTTCCCCTAATTTTCGGAAACTCCAAACCCTTTTAGAGCCCTTTAAAGGAGCCTTTATAGTACCCTTATAGTCCCCCTTTTAAAGGAACCCTAAGGTACCCCTACTTGGAGGGTCGGGGGACTTAGTAACTAGCTATTTTGGAGACTTATAAGTACCATAACCCCAATTAGGGTCCCTTTTAGGGTACTTATAAGTCTACTTATTACCTACTTACTAAGTCCCCCGACCCTCCAAGTAAACTCCTAAAGCCCCAAATGGGACCCTTATGGATCAGGCCTTTGAGCGTTGGCGCCTCAGGAGCCAGACCTCTAGGGCCCCACCAAGGCACAGAAGCAAAAAATAGGATAGGGTTTAGGGTTTAGGGTTTAGGGTTTAGAGTTTAGGGTTTAGGGTTTAGGGTTTAGGGGTTTAGGGTTTAGGGTTTAGGGTTTAGGGTTTAGGGTTGAGGGTTTAGAGTTTAGGGTTTAGGGTTTAGGGTTAGATCCCATATAAACCCCCTTACCCTAGGAATCTAAGGACTCATATATTAAGGCTCTTGGGCCTAAAGACCATACTATGGTAAGGGTTTTGGGCTATTTTGAGCCTTAGATTTATAAAGAACCCCAACAATAAGGTAGGGATATCCCTACAAAATGCTTATGCTTATGTGCTTTTTGGGTCCCTAAACCTCGACAACCACCGGGGAGAAGACGAGCGGCACACCACAAAACTTCACAAAACGTAGGGGGTCGGGTTTAGCGCTCTGGAATTTGAAGGGTTCTGAAAAGGGGTCCTACAAGGCTTACTATAAAGGGTATTATGGGGGCTTACTATAGGGGCCTTAATAATTAGAATAGGGTTTTGGGGTATATTCTACCATGATTATTATAAAAAAGGAACACCAAAAAATAGTATAGGTAGTTATTAAGGCCCCTATATTAGTTGAGGGTCCAAGGTCAGGGTTTAAGGTTTAGGGTTTGGGATTGGGGGTTTGGGGTATGATGAATCA
This sequence comes from Symbiodinium sp. clade A Y106, assembly GCA_003297005.1. NCBI lineage: Eukaryota > Dinophyceae > Suessiales > Symbiodiniaceae > Symbiodinium > Symbiodinium sp. clade A. The sequence goes on along the minus strand of BGNK01000670.1, from coordinate 76,724 downwards.
AGTTTATCTACGTTTCTGAGTAACCCCTTACTAGAATGGTACTCTTGTTGCTACTGCTTGGTTCTAATGAGGGAATCCAAAAAGAAAATTTGCAAAAGGGTACTGCTCAGGAACCTAGCTGTCGGGGTTAACAAAGGTTTAGGGCTTGGAGTACGGGTACGCAGCAAAGGCAATAATTTGGGGTCCTTACTATAGCTTCCTGTGGATCCAAAAACCTACCGTTTTAAGGGTTGGACCCTCTAATTAAGGGGTCATAACCTACTGTTTTGTAGAGTTTGGGGCCGCAGGTTCATTTTAAGCTTCTAGAAGCTCTCTGTAACGCTTCCACAAGGGTTTAAGGATGTTTATGGCTTCAGGCCTAGGATTTAGGATCTCAAGCTCGGGCCCATGACTGATCAAAACCCTGTCTTGCAGGGCCTCAACATGTGGATCTCTGGAAGAAGGGTGCAGGATCCAGGGTCCAGGGTACGCCTTTCTGTGACCGAAGATAATAAGACCAACGTTGGCCGTTTCCGCTTCTACTTCTATGATGGATGGTAGCTGTGAGACCCTATGCCCTACACCGCCAATCCCGGAAACCGACGCCCTGAAGACACAAAGCTTCAGGGGCGTGGCTTCCTTCGGGTTTAGGGTTTAGGGTTGAGGGGTTCCTGGTCATGACCAAAAACGTCTCTTGCAGGCTTACAGTGCAAAAGGAACTTGAACTCATTCAAGGCTTCCCAACAACATCGGCTGCCACACAAGACGCCTACCGACAAGTACTGTCGATCAACAACCGCCATTATCAATGTTAGTGCTATTACCAGCACTTGTACTACTTTTGGTCATAGTACTAGTACTAGTACTAGTACTAGTACTAGTACTAGTACTAGTACTAGTACTAGTACAGTATAGTATCAGCATTATCATTAGCATTCGTATTAGTATTCGTATTAGCATTCGTACCCGTACTCGCATGAGAATTTGTAGTAGTACATCGCCGTATTTGGTATTGGTCTTGGCAACAACCCTATTTATCTTGGACATGGACCTGGATTCATCATGCCACTCTGGGAAGTACTCCATAAACCTTGGAGCCTGTTAAACCTCAAACCCAAAACGAATCCATCGCCAAACATCTGCAGGTCATGAAAGTCCCGCCCCACCAACCTTCAACCCTAAAAACAACGAAACACAGTGAGTGTTGGAGCGGACCGACTTACAGCGCCCTTTTTATCAGAAGGGTCCTGGTCGACCGGCGGAGCCTCCATCGTTAAGGTCCTCTTCCATAGTCTAGCCAGGAAAAGCCCTCATCAAAATACCTGTTGAAACACCCTGGAAGATCTTGTACACGAAAAGACTCTTCTAACTTCTAACCAGGCCAGGGTGTTTTTTTTTTTTGTTGTGGCCCCTTTTTGCTCGTGCCCCGCGTCGTTGGTTTCTAGAAATTTTTTTGCTGTCGGCCCCGGGTGTGCAAAGTGTTTTTTTTTGTTGCGCTCCGTTGGGCGCCGCGACCTTTCGGCGGGGCC
>BGNK01000670.1:20834-74793 GCA_003297005.1 Symbiodinium sp. clade A Y106 | reverse complement strand
CACTCACTCACGGTGGGCTGGGGCGATTTCGGCAAGGCCCGGGTGGTGTTTTTTTTTTGGCTGCGGCCCCGCCGGGTCTTTTTAGACAATAACAAAAAAATGTCTGGGGTACTACATCGGGTCTAAAAAGACCCGGCGGGGCCACAGCAGAAGAAAAAAAACACCACTTCCAACCAGGAAAAGCCTAAGAAACCACAGTAAAGCAATCAAAACATGATCGAAATCCTGTTCAAACCCATTAAAGCCCATCCAGAGCTCCGTAAAAGCCCATGGAAACCAGATAGGGCGTCATGAAATACTGCTCAAAGCCATCTTTGGAGTAGATCCATAGAACACGCCAAGGAACCTTTATTACCACGAACTAGAGCAGGGCTTCTTTCAAGGCTTCCTTTTGAAGGTTTCTTTAAAGGGGTTTATGGGGTTTAATGAGGCCTTCATTATCAGAGCTGGGTTCTGGGCTAGATTAGAACATGGGGGTTTCCGAAAATAGGGGACCCTAATATAGTACCCTAAATAGTAGGCTTAGTGGGATCCTTATTATAAGGACCCCCCAAATAAGGTAGCCTTAATTTTCGGAAACTCCCATATGAGTATATTCAGTAATTCTCATAAAATGTGGAATGATCTTGCTAATTGTTCAGGCTTATCAGGCTTATGCATTAGAAGTGCTTGGGTCGGCGCCCTTGCGCTCCATAGCCGGCACTGTACCCGCTAGGCATGTGGAGTTGACATCGTGCGTTTCGGGCAAAGAGTCAAAAACAACGTCTGGGATGTAACCACCTTAGGCTTAGGGTTTCGGGCTCAGGGTACTCTCGGGCCTAGGGCTCAGAGTCTAGGGTTAACTAACCTCTACGCCCTAAGGTTTAGGGCTTAGGGTTTGGGTGTGCTGTGGTGAGGGTTTAGGGCTTTGGAGGTTGATGGGCAGTTTAGGGTTTAGGGGTGCTGGTTGGGGCGGGGCTTGGTCCATGAGGCTTCGGGGGCTTAAAAAAATAAGGGCCTTAATAATTGGGACAGGTTGGAGGCTCCCAAACAGTATTGGTAGCTATTTCGGCCCCTACACTGGGTGGCGAAGGAAGGGCTCTGGGGTTCAGGGCTTTTGGCCCTTGCCGACGCCCAGCTTGAGCCGCCCTGCAGGATTCAAGGGTTTGGGGTTTAGGGTTTAGAACCTGATTAAGAAACCCTGGGTCTATAACCCCCAAAATAGTAGGATTTATAAGGAACCCTAATGAAGGCCCAAGGTTTCTTAATCAGGTTCCTACATTAGACTTAAAGGTTCATGGGGCTTGGTAACTGGGGTTATAAACAAGGCTACTAGACTTGTAACTACATAGAACTCCAATTATGGTACTTATAACCCTAGTTACTAAGTCCCATGATCCTCAAAGTAACTAAGTCCCATGATCCTCCATAAGATTCGGGGTTTGGGGTTGAAGGGGAACCCGAAACTACACCATTTGGGCGTTGGCTTCGGTGTTAGCGCTTTGGGGGCTCAAGTATTTTAGGCTCCCGGAAGGCCTTAAACCTGCAAACCCATGACTCATGACCACAACTCCCAGAGTTTAGGGTTCAAGGTATACCCCTATATGGGCTATAATAGCCCATACTGGTATACCAGCACCCTCAACTTGAGAGCCTAAGTACTCACTACTGGGGACCATAAGGCCTCTATTAGTATAATTAAAGGGTACTTGTGGGGGGTGCTGGTTAACCCTGAACCTTTAGGGTTTAGGACTTAGGGCCTTTATCAAAGCGAGGTTAGGACACCCGGTGTCGTTTCGTTCTTTAGGGATATCGGTGAGAAGGGATCGGGAGGGCTGTTCGTGTACGCTGTAAGGCGCGGGAGTTTAGAGGAAGGCCTTCTTGCTCTCCCATCGCCTTATCATGACGATCATGGAAATCCTATATTGTGATATAATGTAATATAAATTACAACAAAACTATGACAAACGATCATAGACCATAACGACGATCACAAAGTGAGCCAGTATTTGCCTGGCGCGTCCCGGTCCCTTCTCGGGATACCTGTGGGAAAACACAGCCATAGATCAACCGGATAGTGTGCCACCGAAGCTTTTTGTCATAGGAAGCCTAGAGCATGACAAACACAAACTCATGAATGCCCACTTGGAGGATCATGGTATGTAGATTTATAACTACCTCATTTGGAGCTATAAGTATTTGTAATTTGTTATGGTTACCTTATTTAATTATAACCCTAGTTACTATATAAGTCCCATGAACCTTGAAGCAAGCTTGAAGGGCAACCTCCATGCCACTCCCCATATGAACACGATTTCTAGCCCAGAGGATCCCTTCACACTACTATTACGGTATTAGGCCCGAAAAGACCATCGTTGCTATAGTTTTGGGGACCTAGTTCCATATACTTAAAGCACACAAGCAAAGCCATATGTTGTACACCCTTACATCCCTAAGGCTCCATGTACCCATATAGTAGATACTTAGGCCTTAAAGTACCTATATAGGGACCCCTTTAAGGCTTAAGTATCTACTATAAAGGTACATGGAGCCTTTGGGCATATGCCCGAAAGAAGCGCTGCCCCAATGAAACCCTATAAAGCCCTTGTGAGACTTTCACCGCTAAGCTAACCCGAAGCATAATCCGTCGTAACAGAACCCCGACACCGTGCAACACTCTACTATATGGGAGTTTCCGAAAATGGGGGGACCCTAATACAGTACCCTAAATAGTAGGAACCTTATTATAAGGAGCCCAAATATGGTCCCATGTAGCTCCGTTAACAACCCGAAGCTCTGTACCTTAAACCCTAAATCCTGAACCCTAAACCCGAAAGGCCCTAAACCCCAAACCCTAATTGATTTTAATTGTCCCTTTAAAGGACCTTACAGTACCCCCAGAAACCCTCAACCGTTGAAGTTGCTTTGAATAGGTGGGGCTTTTAAAGCTTTTGAAAAATATAGTAAATAAGATCCTCTTAAGCCCAATAAGGGAAGATACAAAATGTCCCAAAGCCCTCCCTAGTAAACTTTAATCCCTAAACCCCAAACCCCTAAACCCTAAACCCCTAAACCCTAAACCCTAAACCCCTAAACCCTAAACCCCTAAGCCTAAACCCCTAAACCCCTAAACCCCTAAACCCCTAAACCCTAAGGCCGGCACAGAGGTGGAAATGCTTGAAAAGCATCTTCTCCGCAGCGCCAGGGACGAAGCCCATGCCTGGGACGGGGGGCCTCCATGGATTTCCTTGAAGGAATACCTAGGGGCTCCCTTAAAAGGGCTCCTTTAAGGGATCTACATGGGTTACCCTAAAGGTCCATGCCTGGGGCGGGGTGTGTTTTACAGTGCAGTGACCGGTTTGCGGTTTAGGGTTCAGGGGTTTAGGGTTTGGCGGTTTAGGGGCTTCGGGTTTAGGGTTTAGGGGTTAGGGTTCAGGGGTTTAGGGGCTTCGGGTTTAGGGTTTGAGGGTTTAGGGTGACCTTTCTCTGGACGAACTCGGGTATTTGCCTCCTCCTCCAGGAAGCTGCACCCTACCGCTTGGGTCTTAGGGTTTAGGGATTCTGGTTTTTTCGACCCTGGACTCTGTACCTCGTGGATCATGGGACATAGTAACTAGGGTGATAAGTACCATAATTGGGGTCATACGTAGTTTTAAAAGTGGCTACTAAGTCCAATCAATCCCTGTGGCCCCAAACCCCGCAAACTAGTAGGTTATCACCCCTTAATTAGAGGGTCCAACCCTTAAAACGGTAGGCTTTTGGATCCACAGGTCTTTAATGCGGTTAGAGGCTGAGGGCTCGCGAGTTTAGGGCTTCACCGTTTGAGGGCCCTAGGGCTTTAGGGGCTTAGGGTTTAGGGCTTAGAGTGTAGGGTTTAGGGGTTTAGGGTGTAGGGTTTAGGGTTTAGGGGCTTAGGGTTTAGGGCTTGAGGTTTCTAGGGCGCGTTGGGGACATCGGCCTGGGATGTAGCGGCAACAAAATTAAACCTGCTCTTATTACTGTGGTTCACATCATTCCTAGCATTTACTGGTATATCGTAGTTCCATGTATAGTTATGACAACAATAATAGGCTTGCATCCCTTCCTTGTTCTTGTAATGATAGCCCATGAATGGCCTTATCCGGATGCAAGCGAAGCTGCAGGTGGAGCATCACTTTCTTCACCGTTTTCAGAGCAGGCACATCGGCGTTTGGCATGCTGGAGAGCTTCCATGAGGAATAATCCACAAAAGTGCCCAGAATTACAGAGACAAGCAATAAGACTTCAATATCCGAGATTATAAACAAGATACCAATAAATTATTCCCGCCGGCACATACTCTTTGAACACGTATACAACGCCCGCCAGGTCGCGAGACATGGCTATGGCTGCAAGTCTCGGCAGCACGAGGCCCTTCGCGGGGTCCGTGCAATAACGACCATGAGTGATTTGTACTCGGTATCATACACTAGAGTTCCAGGCGTCGTGCTTCGACCTGAACCTTAGAGCTAATACAAAGACTCTAATAAAAAGAAACACAACAGGGTTTCGGGGCGTCTTACCGTATGCTTTTATTGGGACTATAAGGGGGGGTGCTATAACTAATTGCTTAGACCCCTCTATTAAACCATTTATGCGAATTGGGTTTACAGATGTTTGGAGGGTTGTAGGGCTGACGTTCGAGTGAATTTGGGCTTGCCTTCGACCACAGCCCTACTCTGTTGTAGGGTCCTTACATCTGTGTTCGGATTTCAAAAAAGAACTTACTATTACGAGACAGTAGGTCATGGTAGCTCAAACGTGAAAAACAGCTTACGGTTGAAACGGTGGACAGTTTAGGGCTGAGTGTTTGGAGCTTGCCCTAAGGGTCCATATACTACTATACTATACTATATACTTTGGCCTTGAAGTAGTCCCTGTATGAGTACTTTAGGGCCAAAGTATCTACAATACTAGTACATGGACCCTTATGTTGTGTCAGTGCTCTCTCAGCGATTGGGAGGAGGAGTCGGGATCTAGGGTTAAGGGATTCAGGTGTAGGCGGTGTAGGTTGTCCAGGCTTCGAGGTGGTACTATGCGGCCTTACAAAGACTGGGATTTGCGGTGGTTACACCATGCATAATGCATATAGGAACAGTATTGGATTTTTGCGACCTGGATTTTTTGTGACCTCCATATTAGGTGCTGGGGTCCATGACATACGGCGGCGCAAGCAGGCTCATAATTCGAATCGTATTTTGGTTATAACAAGGAAGCGTAAAGAGTGGTATCGGGGCGATTACTCAGGCTTCTATATTATAGCGCAAGCCCTTGCCTGTGCACTACATAAACTCCTAAACCTTGAATCCAGAATCGCCTGTACCCCGAACCTCAACCTGTGAAGTATGCACCCCGAACCCTAAACCGTAAACCCTCAAACCCACAAGCCCCTCCATGGCGGCTCCCCAAAAGCACTGGGTCCCTCGCGATCTGTTGGGGTCTCCATGACCTTCGAGCTGTTCTAGACTTGGCTCCCTTAGCGCCCTCTTAGGGTCCTCTTCTAAATGATGGGGCGTTATGGCTTCAAGATCAGCTTATCTTTTTTAAGGATCCTTATGAAAGTACGATGGAAAAAGAGCACCGTAAACGAAACCATTCGTCTCGCGTGGGAGAGTTTTGGGCTAAACGGGACTAACCTTTCAAGATTTATCTTTAGGCTTCTTGTGAAGGACTTACATAAGGAAATCATAGCCGGGAATCTGAGAAAGGGAGGTCTTATAGGGTCCAGGTAGGGTTTAGGAATATCCACGAATCTTATTACACACCCTCATAAGTATTACAGGGACCCTACACAAAAGCAGGTTTTGGTACTTGTAGGAATATTAAATAGTACCTGCGTAGGGCTGTTTGGAGCCCCAGGGTCATGATGGTCTCTGGAATACCTTAAATCATATTGGGGGTCCTGCTGCAACTTCAGGTATATTCCCTGAAGGGATATTGGAGTCCCCTAAACCCTAAACTCTACAGCTCCCTTATAGATCCTTTAAAAGGAACCCCAGGAAGATCCCTTCTAGATGCCTTTAAAGGAACCCTAGGTAGATCCCTTATAGATCCCTTCGCCATCCTCCCAGTCGCTCAGTCCTGAACCTTCAATCATAAAACCCCCGTAAGACTGTTTGGGCAGTTCTCTACATCAGGGCAATATAGGGGCCTTAATTTAATAATTAGAATAGGGTTTGGGGGCCACTATACTAAAACTATAATAAGGAACCCCCCAAATTAGGCCCCTATATTACCTGTTAGGGCTTCTTTTTATAAGGGTGCCGTACTACTTTGGAGGCCAAACGCCTGAGAAGGACAGTTACAGTACATGTCCCTGAGCCCACAGTCCGAAATCGTAAACCGGACCTCTGAAACAGGCAATGGATATGGGTAGCTGTCAAAATTAGGGTACCTTTTTGGGTACCCTAAATAATAGGTGCCGTAATATAATAGGGACCCAAAAAGGGACCATAATTTTGACAACTACCCATATACAGTTGGGTTTAGGGCTGTGAAAACCACCTGAAGCTGTATTCCCGAAATCAAAACCCTAAACCCGCAAACCCCGAAACCCCCTAACCAGAAATCCTCGAGCCCCAAAGCTGGGCTTCCAACGTGGAAGAGGTCGGTGCGACGCTCAAAGAAGCTGAGCATGCTCCAGGTCAGCTCCTTTTGGGAGTTTGGGGTTTAGGGTTTTGGGATTTGCGACTTTAGGGCCTTACCTGTGGATCCAACTTACTGTTTTAAGCGCAAGTGTCGATTTTGTACGGTTTGGGGGCTACAAATAGAATTTAGGCAGTACCTGTGACCCCAAACCCTACAAAATAGTAGGTTATGACCCCTTAATTAGAGGGTAGAACCCTTAAAACGGTAGGTTTTTGGATCCCCAGGTATGCCCCAGTCTACAAGTCTTTTCTCGGTCGGGGTCAAAAGTGCTCCCAGGTTGAAACCATTAGGGTTTAGGGTTTAGGGTTGTGGAGTTTAAAACAGACGCCAGAAAGTCGGAACATCATTCTCCTCAAGCCCTTAGTAAGGTGTAGCACAGGCAATCCAAGGACTATTCATCCTAAACCCATATTCCAACTTTCTGGGGTTCACTATCGTAAAATCCGGAACCCTAGACCCCCTACACTAGGCGTCGATGTCAACAGTCCCCCAAAATTACTTATAATTTGGACTCTACGTTAAACAATAAGGTGAAATTGAAAATTATCCCAGATCGACCCTAAACCCTAAACCCTAAACCCTAAACCCTCAACCCCAGAGCCCTAAACATGCGTAGTAACCGAAACCCTAAACTGCAAGGCAGTTTGAGGTGTAGGGCTCCATGTCAGGCTGAGAATCCTTTGTGGAGGCCTCACTGGAAAAGTTCAAGGTTTACCTTAACCCTGAAGAACCTACCTTTTTAAGGACTTGTATAAGGAAATCATAATACGGAACCCTAAAAAGGTGGGTTCTTCAGGGTTAAGGTAGAGTTTGAGGTTTGTTGCGATCTGCATTTAGGGCTTATAAACTTAATTAGATTGAATCAGGTTTCGGGTTGAGGCGGTCTCCCTGCCAAAACCTCATGTGCACTTGGCCTCCACCACGTTCTTGTAAACCCTAAACCCTAAACGCCTAAACCCCTAAAGCCTAGACCCTAAACTCTACCTGTGGCCCCAAACCCTACAAAATAGTAGGTTATGACCCCTTAATTAGGGTCCAACCCTTAAAACGGTAGGTTTTTGGATCCACAGGTAAACCCCAAACTCTAAACCTTAAGTGCACTTGGCCTCCACGTTCTTGTGCTTTCGAGCCATGTTCATCAACCTCACTCAGGACCACACCCAAAGCCCAGAGACTCCAAGATCCATTAATTAAGGAATACACCTAGCGTTCCTTTAAGGGATCTAAACGGGATCTACCTAGGCTTCCTTTAAAGGGATCTATAAGGGATCTGTTGGGGGACTCCGATATCCCTTAAGGAACATACCTTAAAATCAAATTAGGGATCCTACTATAATTTAAGGTATAATCTTTAATTAAGGGGTATTGGGGAGCCCAGCAGCATGGAGTGAAGCAATGATTAGAGCACAGGAACAGGGTTTTCAATGGGTTTCCGTTTCAGGGTTCAGGATGTAGCTATATAACTATAACGTAGAAAGGTATTCGGTCTAAAGATTAGCTGATAGCTCATCCTATACTTGGACCCCAAATAACCTACCATTTTAGGGTTCCCTACTATCCTTTCCTTATATGAGTCCGTAAAAAGGTAGGTTGTTTGGGGTTAAGGTAGGCCCTAATGCAAGGCGATAGCCAACCCCGCCAATAAAGCGGCCTGGTCAAGCAGCTCCTGACCCCATAATATAGAGGCCTTTATAATTAAAATAGGGTTTAAGGTTAACATTTTCTTGAGGTGTTTAGGGTTTAAGCTCAGATTAAGAATTTAGGGTCTGAGGGCTTAGGATTCGGGATTGAAGGCTTTACTATAGGGGCCTTAATAATTAGAATAGGGTTTTGGGGGTGAATCGGACATACGTCTGAGGCGAACGAAGCTTTAGATGACTTGTGCATCCATAGAATGTGTAGCTGCTTATGAGCAACAACTAAGAGAGTTTGGACAGTATGCCATCAATGTCTCGCAACATTGAGTCATATATTAATGACCAGTTGTCGAGCATCTGTACAGGAAAATGTGTGTTACTGTAACATCTTCGAGTGATGTTTCGCGGTTCGGCAGAAAAGTTCAAGATCTTCCGACAACAAGCACAGGTTTCCGTAGGCGCCCATACTGGCTCAAGAAGGTGCGTGTGAAAATCATTTTCAAGGATCATATTCTGCTTGAATCTCTCAAGGACATCTTTAAATTTAGCAATGCGGTTTTTCGCTGCTTTGAACCTTTTGATTGGACCAGGTTTGGTCGGCAGGGCACTCCTGATTTCGTCAGGAGACATAGCAGTCCATCTTTCAAGTGAGATCTGCGTGATACATCGAATCTGCTCAGTGACTCGATTGTTTCCAATATCATCTTTGAGTGCTTGAATTTGCTGGATCCAAGGGATAGGCGCGCCTTTCTTTCTAAACCGAGGAATAGGCCATTTTTCAGATAAGGGATTGCTCATGAGCATTTTGGCTTTTAGGCCAACTGCTTCACAAAAAGCAGCAGTTGTGATACGAAGTACCTGTGGATTGATGTTGGATGCCATTCGAGCCTCAACTCGAATTTTCTGGATGTTATTGGAAGCCTCCAATAAATCCCAATTCGGAATGAAGTACAAGTGCTCAGGGAAGGCCGTCTCATTCGGGAATGCTTCAAGCCATTTGGCCTGCTGATCATTAGGAAAAGTCATACCATGCAAATCGGAGTTTTGTTGCTGTGTAAGAAACAGAAAAGAAGTAAGCACTCTTAATTTATAAGCAGCCATTCCAATAAATTGGCACTGACCTAAAAAATCAGCCTCAACCCCACCGTACTGCACGAAGAGGGCTAATACCTGCGTCCAAGTGCGAATTTTGACTGCCGCGTTACAATGTGTGTTTGTCCATTTTGTCCAAAAAGAAAAGACCAACGCAAAATCTTTCACAGAACTGCCCCATTTGTTCCACTCAGTACGTGTGCCAGGGGGGTTCCATTTTAAAGGAAGGGCCTGTGAAAGGCACATTTCACTCTTTTGTCTGTTTTGCTGTGGCAGAATATCCCTTTGAATGCTGTTTTGTTGACTTTCCTCAGGAGCAAACTGCAGGTAGTTTTCAGGATTTCTGCTAATTTCCATCCATTGATACAAAAGTTGCGCAACAAGCAATTGCAACTGATGCCATTTGCTGCGTGTGGATTCAGGAAGCATAGATGAACAGATAAGGGCCGATTTAGAACACTCCGGCCATTGATTGCGATCGAGAAGTTCTTGGGGCCAAGAACGTCTAAGCTCTGCAAATCTTGGGCAATCCCACATAATGTGTTTAATATTGCCTTCTTCATGTAGACAATATTGACAATGTGGTGTGGCATGGATGCCCATCTGAAAGAGTCTATAAGGAGTAGCATGTGCATCGGATAACATCCGAATGACAGGATTCCTAAAAGGTGAAGACGGCTCTAAACTACGGAGCAATTTTGTAGTTGCCTGCAAGTCCACATCAACAACTCCCATCCATTTCTGATGTTTTTGCTCTAATTGCTGGAAAAAATCGCATCCGGATCTGTTCACGGACGAAGTGTTCAAATTTCTTTTTGTCAGGCTCAGTGAGAAGAATGCAATCATTGGCATTATTGCTAATGGCGTCAGCATCAGGCGAAAAGCGGCAACAGAGCCAATCCAAATCTCTTTGAAAGATGGTCATAGGACCATACAAATCATGTTTGGAAGGGATCGACTGTTCAAGCATGTCCTTAAGCTGCTGTGCCAGCAAAGGTGCTTGAATGAAAACTTGTCTCCAAAACCTCATATTATGATAGACCATAGCGCTTTCCGGATCAAACAAGTGTGTTTGCTCGCAAAATACGATGTGTGCAATTTGTGTTTGACACTTGCGGAATGCAGTTGCTTCGAAGATTTTTGACCTTAAATTTTCAATTTGCGCCTTAGTAGGCCGAACGGCGGCACAAGGATAGCAAATGGCAGGAATGACCTTGCGCGCAACAATGGTAACAGCATNNNNTCCTGTAAGATGGGCTTGAAGAATTCGGAAGCAGATATGTTCTTAAGGGGAAGCGGAACCCCTAGATACTCAATCTGTTTTTGTCTCTTAACTTCGTAGCCATCAAGCCACCAAAGATTATCAATGTCAGCATTGTTCCCAAAAGCGACAGTTTTGGCCTCTGTCTTAAAATCAAAAGAACCATCCCAAAATTGAGTGGTATGAAAGGCTTGCTGTAATTGCTGGGAGTTACTACTCAGCATGAGGCGGTCATCGACAAAAACCTTGGCAAAAACTTCATCGTGGGGCATTTCATTAGCCCAAGCGCCTAACATCGTAGCTGCCGCAAGCATACTCAAAGGATCCCCCTGCGGAATACCCAAAGAGGCCCCAAAGTCAGTTTTGGAAACAGAACCGTTAAGCGAAGCGAATCTTCGAATGTTAGTTATCATAAACTGCCAAGTTGCAACTACAGAAGCTGGGACTCCTATATGAAGCAAGCTTTCACACGCTTTGTCAGGAGGAACATTATCGAAGAACTTTTCAGTATCAATAGCAACCCCTTGAATTGTTGCTCGAACCCCTGGGTCAAGCCGCCAGGTGGATTCACACATAAGGGCTGCTGGCAGCCACGCATGAAAAGCAGACCGCCCACACACACCGCCAACCGAATGCTCAGAAATATTTTGCTGTGCTTCACAATGCATTAATAACAAAGTTTTGCAAAAGATCCTATAGCATACCGGTGTGATAGTTAACGGTCGCAGGTCTTTAACGGAAGTTTTACCCTGTTTCTTAGGGATGCAAGTCATTTTACAGTTAAGCCAGGCCAAGGGCACACAATGTTGATGAATTGATTTGTGAAAAATGTGCGCAAGAAAGAGCACTGCAGAGTAAGGGAGCATCTTAAGATGTGCAATTTCAAGCCCATCCAAACCTGGAACTTTTCCATACACAAGTGCTGATTGACATCTAAAATCTGCGCAGCATTACAGCGATATTGACTTCGAGCCTCGTGCTGTTCAGGAGGTGTCGCCTGGCTACTCTTGTAGACCTTTTCAAAAAAGTCTGTAATTTCCATTAGAGAATCATGTAGACAATTTGTGAATCCATCCTTGCCATATTTCACGCTCGCAATGCATGAGGGAATAGGCGGTGAGGGAGCTCGAGCCCGTTTGAAGAGATTTTTGATCCAAGAATGCTGTGATTGCCCTTTTTTCTGGATCTTCGATCTCCACTTTTTAAGTTGGTTTTTGCTGATCTGCTGAAGTCTAGATAAGATAGTTTTGTGTTGTTGCCAATCCTGATTTTTGATAGCCTGCCCTAGCTGATGATGCAGTTTACTGTTTTTAAACTGCTCGCGCAATCGAAAACGAGGCTGCAGTCCCAGGATGGCGCCGTCATGATTGTGATTTTTATGGAAAGTTTGACACCACATCTCCCAATCCTCATCCACGCTAGTGTCAGACAGTTTGAGAGAGTGTGAAGCAAGAGCTTGTTGCCATTCATTTTCACAGCTGTCTGTCATTTTGAAATCCACTTGATGATAAACTTCCCATGTGGGCTTTTGCTGAAAATTGTTGTGAATTGTTGTGTGAAGAAACAGATGCCCTTTATCAAGTACCTCAGTGACTTGAACAGGGGTGATTGTTTCTTTAAGCAAGTCAGTCACAGCAATGACGTCAATGCAGCTTGTGTTGCCATTGCTATGCTTGTAAGTGTAGAAGTCAAAATCCGTGCTGTGAGTGAGTGGGAACCAATTTGTATCCATGCAGCATTGAACAAATTGTCCGCTGCGCGAATCAGCATTAATATCCCCAAACAGAATACAGCTATTGTGCGCATGGGCTTCAAGTACAGGTAAAAGCTCATCAAGAAACGGCTTACTGTTTTGCGTGGGCGCATAAATGTTAAGACAGGTAATCCAGCGTTGCTGAATAAAAAGCTTAACAGCTATAAATCGCCCTTTATGATACCAACTGCCCATATTGACAATTTTAACCTCCTGCACCGGGATGTGTGACCGAATAGCAAAGGCAACTCCAGGAATAGATTGATCAAGGTGAATTGATTTTTTGTTGTGCCCCTGCTGTTTGTAGTTAGGAAGGTCACTAAAATACAAGTTATAGCCATGCTGCTTAAAGGTCAAGCGCATGCCAGGCACCGAATCTTCCCCAATGCGAACCTCTTGCAGTGCAACGATATCAGCATCAAGAGCGATTACCTCATGTACATGCGGGGTTAAGGCATTGACGTTCCAGGTGCCAATAGACAACTTGTCATGATCCGGACTATCATGAATAGCACTCGTAGTGCGATGGAAAGCTTCCTCCCACGTAGAGGGGAATTCCAGGGCGTTAGTGTGATGATTAACGTTATTGGAGCCACCACAACAACAATCACCCCAATAATTAAAACAGAGACAGTGGGGGATGATGTTCCAAACAAAGGATTCATGAACAATCCTTTGGTGGAACTTCACGCTTCACGAATTGGTAAACGGACCTTGCATAGTGGCACTGCTGGGATTTGCTCCACCTGCAAGGCTTTGTGCAGTCAGCGCTTGGAGCTGCGACGTAAGAGCGTGAATCTGCTGCATAAGTTGCTGTATGGTCTGCTGCTGCTCATTGTTCTGCTTCATCATGTCATTAAGTTGCTGCTGCAATCCATTCGTGTCTGGTGACGCCTTTTCATCATCAGAGTCAGACCAACCCTCAGAGTCAATTTTCATAGGAGCAATGACTTCAGGTCTATGTCGTTTGCGAGCGGCATTAGTAACGATATCAACAAATGATGTGTGGTTGTTCTGTGCTCTAGAATAAAATTTACCTACACGACATTGTGCATTCCACGAAGGGAACTGCAACATGCTGTTGTCAGGCATTGGCGCGGCCGGCACAATTTTGGGTTTGCGAGCAGCTTCAATTTTAAGCGTGCGTCTTTCATAACCAAAAGTAATGGGAAATTGCCAAACTTTGGGTTCTTCACATGACCTAACCATCCACGTGTAACCAGCTTTTTTCCATCTTCTTTCGCCATCCTTAACCGTTGCCTTCCATTTCAGCTGTTGAAGCAGATCAACGATATTTTCAGCTTCAATTTCAGGAGGAACATTGCTTATAAAATAAGCAGGATCTTCATTTCTCCCCAATTTAGCTTTCATTTCATCATGATGCGTATTGAGCATCCTAAGGGCCCAAGTGCCGCGAATTTTAAACGCTCCAAGGTGCTTTCCTTGGCTGTCACCAATGACATCAAGAACTTCTTCATCAGTCATGGGACGACCTTCTTTTTTCAACCAAATATGTTGAAGATTAGTACGAAGGGCTCCTGGAACGTTAACTTGAAGTTTGCCAGGCCCCGACATGGCCAACAACGATTGCACTTGCCCGCTTGGCACTCTAACAGAAATTTGATAAATGCGTTCATTGTCTTGTTGTTGAATCTTTTGCAGATTCCAAACATCAAGAATCTCAAGACTACGATTGTGCTGCACCAATGAAGAAATCCACTGCTTTACAGCTGGGAGTCTTTTTTGCTCAATTTCAATTTGAGTCTGCGCGCAAGCTCCACTATCGCTAAATGTCAAGTAGCAGACTGAGCTTTTCGCGACGCTAGGTTTCTGAATGTTCACAGCAGGGGCTGTTTTGCGATATTCAACATCCGCATAGGTGATCTGGTGAAGGTAAGCCTGCATTGAAATTTTTTGGCTGTGATCAACATTTTGCTTTATAAACTCAACACAGATGGACTCTGGCTGCTTAACCCCAATTTTCATAGGGAATGGTGCGACAATGCCAATGGGATAATTTCTGCCAACTCCTTGCTCCGCTATGCGCTTAGCTTGCTCTTCTTTTTCGCAAATATACACTCCACCGTGAGTGTTGGAAAAATCGCTGAGTGGCCGCACATTCCATCCATCCGGATCGAGAGCAAAAGTAGTGCTGTTTTGCTGTCCTTTACCTTTTGCTTTGCCCTTGTTCCCACTTTGGTCAACTTTAACATCGGTACAAGACAATCCATTGGCACTACTTTTGGTCTTACCTTTGCCTTTTCCTTTTTGGTCTTGCTGCTGACTATCTCCGCGTCCCTTTCCTTTTTGATTAGCATGCAAACTACCCTTTCCTTCAAAAGCTTTCCCTTTATTAGAGAGAGGTTCGGTTGTAGTTTTTTGCTGGCTGCTATTTGCTTTGCTGCTACCATAAGTACTCGTGGAATTTTTGTCATTTGGAATATTTAATCCCATTCTTTGTGCTGCAGCAGTGATACAACTCTGAAGTTGTTTAACGTCCGTGGTGCGCTCAATTTTCTTACAGAATTTCAGGTCTGAGATCAAAAGCATGCGAATTTGTTTGGGCGCGAAACCGTGTTGAATTTTTTTTAGCTTTTGCACAAGCTTGCTGATGTCCGCTTTGTTTGGTTGGAATGTTGCTGCTGACGCAACACCACCAGACATCACGTGATGCCTGTCATCATCTGAAAAGGGCTCAACAGGGTCATCGGATATAGCCCAAATCAAAGATCGACTACAGTTAAACCCGAATAATCCATCAGAGTCAAACTCAGACCTATCGTAGCAATCGTCAAAGTTGAAGCCATTACCCTGGGGCATGCAGTAGCTGCAACTTCTCAACTCACAATCCGAAGAATTAGATGAATCAAACCTGTTCCCCACAGTGCTGCCACTAAAACCCAGGTGTCGCAATCCATAGCCATCGACCTCATCATCCGAGATCCTCGCCGGTGATTGGTATTTACGTTTTCGACTCAAAACGACACCATGTCCACCATTTTCAATATCTGCTTTGCTCGAACTTTTGCTCACATGCAACTCAGACTCTGTTGATGTGTCAATTTCAGTGTCTGCAACGTCTTCGGAACAGCATTCGATGTCACTAATGTCAGAACCAAAGATATCAGGCCAAGTATGGGTAGTTTCCAACACACCTTCATCATTTTTACTGCAATTTGAAGGGATTTGCCAAACCTCAGATTCCGAATCAACAACCCGAACACTACTAGCATCATCAATGGAGCGGTGATCGCGGTCTCCTGCGTTCATAAGGAGTCCTCGGATAGAGCTGGGCTTGCAATAAATCGGTCTACCAAAACGCATGCCCGTCAATTCACTGTCAACCCAATGTTGAGCCTGATCAGGGACATGAAAACCAAGCTGTTGTAACTGGAGTCTAAGATTGTTTTTGCAGGCATCAATCCTTTTTATCGGGGTTGTAAACATGACTGCAATGATTCTAGTCCCCTGCCAATCGCATGTAGCGTGGGGAATCTGAAAAGTGGGAACTTCCACTGTGCAATGAATCGGGATCGAAGCTTGAAAACCTCTATGCCCATCAAAGAACACATCCCCAGCAGCAGTTTTCAGGAATATTTCTCCTTCTCCAAACTGAGTGATGGCTGTAAGGAAAGCAGGTAGCTTTTCATTGCGCGCATCGGTATGCAATGTAGTCTTCAGATTTTTGTTGATGACAATAGTCGATCCATAGGCTTTACTATTGCATTGTCGAAAGTACTGCAAGATGGCTTTGGTAAAATTCGGAAGGGCCAAAGTAGCTCGGGTGAGAGACAATCTAGCAGCTCCTAGTGTAACCTGATGACCATCCCCATTCTGTTGCCAAGGAACATCCGGGTGATCAAGAAGTGTGCGAATGTTGTCAATCGTAACACAATCACCAATTAAGATGTTACGAGCTTGCATTTCAAGTGATGGGACGTCAGGCTGAAGATGACGACAATTAACAGCAACATCACTCGAAGGGCAATCCAAATTGTGGGAATGCAACATCCCTCCTGAAAAGACTTGAAGCTCCAAGAATAATGTTCCAACAACAAGCAACACCATGGGAACTCGCAGCCAAATAAACCACCGACACCTCCACATCAGGCCTGCATGCTTGTCTGCTTGCTTGTGTGATTTTTGGCTCACATACTTTTGCTTATCGTAAGACTCAATTCGCAACTGCTGTTGTGTGTTTGTTGTCTGATTTTTTGTGTGGCAAAGGCTCGACCCCAGCGCAGCCGTGACGTCAAGCGCAGATGCAGATGCAACGGGCTGTTCTCGATCATCATGCCTTGGGTGATTGGATTGCTTAAGGGCCCTTCGGGGCGGGGAGTAAGGGATGGTGGCTTGGGCGCATCCCCCAATAAACAAGACTTGGGAATCAATTGATTTGTAACTTCGGACACCAGTACATCCCCCAATAAGCAAGACTTGGGAATCAAGGGATGTACGTCTTCGGATACCGATGCGAATGAATGGGTGATTGTGCTTATTTTCTGCTGCTGTGTATTTTTGTTTTTGCTTGTTGCTGTAATCACAAGACTCATGCTGCAATTGCTGATGTATGCCGACTTTCTGAATTTTTGTGTGGCAGAGGCACAACTCCGGCTCAGCCGTGACGTCGATCTCAAATGCAGATGCAACGGGCCGTTCTCGATCATCATGCCTTGGATGATTGGGCTTATTTTCAGATTCTGTGCATTTTTGTTTTTGCTTGTTATTGTAATTGTTTGCTTGCGGGTGACATGTCACACTTTTTGCACTTGTTTGCTGCTTAACACATAGCAATTTTCTGCAAACATCCCAATACCAAAGCAATGACCCAAAATTAGCAACCCAATTAATCACCAGGGCTGGCATCAGCCACCGTCGTGCTGGGTAAACCGTATATGGTTGATCATGATCAGCATCTCCGTCGTTCCTTGGATGGATGTTGCAATTGGCCGCCTTATGCTCATCCGGCTTATCACATAAGCAGGTGTTGTACTTTGCATGAGTGGGGTTCACCAAAGTCGTTCTTGCTGAACAATCATCAGCGCGCCTGATTTGGGCAAGTTGCTTGCACTCTCCAACTACTGATCTTTTCAGACAAGAAAAACCACCAGAAAACTCAAGCACAACCTCATCCCAAATCCGTGGAAGTGAAGTGCAGCTTAACTCATTATATCTATTGGAACCCCCACTCAAGGACCTATCACCGCACGCACTACAGTCATCATGCACTGTGTAATCTCGCATGAGCTCGCGAACAGCATCAACAACTGCAAGTACCGAAGTCTGAAAATCGGGCTCTGGTCCCGCTATGCAGGCAGCACATTCTCCAGCACACGTGCCCTTCCAATTGAAGGAAGAAAGATGCCTGGTCCTGACGGCTTCCGTTCCAATTAGCATCTTTAGGGCCTCTGTTGCGGTCATTGCAGCCGATACGGAGCGATGACGTCCTTGCACACATTCAAAAATAAGCACCGCTGATTTGGATCTCAGGGTTTGAGCTACAGCTTCAGCTACCGCTTTTACGAAAGCGGGTTGCCTAAGGTTTTGCTGGAGTATGAGCCCATTAACACCAATGTGTTTTTGTAGCGATCTATCTCGGTCCTTCTCCGAGATATGATGCAAACTCTTTACAATGGTGTCCCATCCGGAATTTCTACTCTCCGGTGCCCCGGGGGTGAAACGTCCATCCTGGACCTTCGTGCCTCTAGAGCACACGACTACTCTCTCTAACCTCGATCCCTGTATTGAGGTACCTGTTAACGGATGTTCTCCGGAGGTATCTGACGATGAATCCCCTGTCAAAGTTGAGGTAGGAGGGGTCATGGGATTCGTCATTGTCGACGTGGGAATCGACGAGTCAGCAGCTGATCCTGCTGAGAAGTTTGATGTCTCTGGCTGCTGACGTAAGAGTCTTTGGAATCTTGGTGGTCTCGGCATAGTCGCAACTGGAATGGCCGGTTCATCGACTAGATCTGGATTCCTGCTTGGCCTCATCGGGGGGGGAGTGGGAGGCGATCGTGTCGGCCTCTGCGGCGGTGTAGGTGGCCTCCTCCAATTAGGAGGAGGGCCAGCGGGTTCTTTTGGCACACTAGACTTCGCCGGTGACGGATTGGCTCCTGATAGCTTCGCTTTGACGACTCTTTCGATCTGTTGTTGAATTGTTTCTCCAGGTCTTCGTTGCCCACTAGGGCCTTTACCGGCAGGTCTATAAGCCGGCTTCTTTGGAGCATTCATGGTGAGACAGCGGCAATGAATTGCAGCTTGAGCCTGATGCTTATAAGATTGGTAAATTTTTGAGTTCCAATTTCCAGCAACTCTGTCACCAAATCTAAATCTACGACTACACTTGTAGTGAAGATAAGGTTCCGCAATTACATAGTCATGTAGGGTCATTGGGGAGTCTTGGAGGCAACGCTTGAAGCATCCATTCGCGCTTGATCTTCTTAGGGGACTATAATGCTGCTCATGTAGGGACAAACAGATGGGTATTGTCTTAACTGCAGACTGCGGCAGTCGGATCTAGATCATAGCCTTGTCAGTCATCACACAAATGTCACGCTTCAAGTAAGACGCAATGCCATTAAGTGCAAGTAAATTGCCCCAAGCATTCCGCTTAGAAAGCTGTTGTATCTATGCCTCGCTTTTGAGGTGCTGAAGCGTGTTCTTTTTCAGAGTGTACCACTTTTGTGTTGTGAATCGTGAAGCAGCTCTCCACATACAATTACCGTCTCCTAAAACCTGCTGGCACTCAACAAACATGTTGCTCTGGGTGACAAAAGCTGTGAACTCGATACCGAGTTTCTGCATGAAATCATGAGGTTTGCTCTTCTGCTTTTTAGGCTTGTTTGGGAATTGCACTTTGGGGGGGGTTAAGCATCCCCAATAAAACCCCTCCGAAGCGCCAGAAAGACACCCAAGGCAGAAGAGAGAAGTCCAAAGGATCCTAAACCCAAAACGGACAAAACCAGCCCTGATAACACTAGTGCATTTGCATACCCTGGGGCAGCGTTGAAGATCTCTCTTCCACAGATCACGAACTTGTCGATGCCTTGTGCACGCGTGGGCTATAAAGGCATGGGCCAATTCAGAGATTATTGCGAAAAGGGCAATTAGGGCCCACAGGGAATGGGTGCGAATAGGGTGGTTCACTTTGGGCATCAAAAGCAATCCAATTATTCCCTTTTCCGAATACCCGCAACCCCATAATCCCAGCAAAAGATGCATCCAGATGCTTGCTCTTTCGCACGGTCCTTGGATATGGTAGTTTATGGGTGAATAAGGGTGTTGCTTGGGATCATCTCTCATGTCATCATCATGACACAGATCATCGGCGCTCCAATATTGTCTTGCTGTACAATTTGTGTTAAAGGAACACATTTCTTGCAGACATATACCTGCGAAGGGCATGGTAATTTTCTTGCTTGCGTTTGTAAACGAATTTTGAATGCAATTTTGGATCGAATTTTTGCTTTGGCTCTGGCATTGCAACTGCTGTCGGTTTTGTTGAAACCAATTTTTGTATGCAAATTGCTGACCTTCGGTGAAGGTCATTGTGCAGCCTACATCGTGCGCAAACGCACGGGAGTACGGCCTGTCTGTGACACACAATCCGGTATAGGTAATCCCACACCAGAAGGCAATGAGAAGCATCACAACAAGATGCAGGTGATTACGGCCATGTTCGTAGTCTGCCGCCATGATCTCCGAGCTAGTGAACTAGAAAGGGGATACAACAGCGGTAGCTATCAGCTCAAGCCTCGCGAAGGCCCGGGCCGTACTTGAGCCAGAATAGGGTTTTGGGGGCCCATTATACTATACTTATAATAAGGAGCCCCCAAAATAGTAGTGGAATTTATTTAGGCCCCTATAGTATCATTACTGTGCAATATACCCCAAAACGCTTCTCCGATTGTTCCGGACCTGTCATGAAACGCTACGAAACACTGTAAACCCGCAAAGCCCTATTCTAGACATTAATTATATAAGGCCCCTGCGTTCTGAAACCGGATGCCCGAAGCCTTGTGTAAAGTGTAAACCTAAGAGTTTAGGGTTTAGGGTCTAGGGTTTAGGGTTTAGCGTTTAGGGTTTAGGGCCTATACTCCACACTCCATACTAATACCCTAAGCCCCAGAAGTAACCCCCCAAAAGTTGGAAACGGAATTGAAGACAATTCGTGCGGGGATTCCCCATACATTACTCGCTGCTCTTAAGGATGCTATTGGGTTTCCAACCTTTAAACCCTAAACCCAAAACTCAAAACCCTAAACTCAACACCCAAAACTCAAAACCCTAAACTCCAAACCCAAAACTCCCAACCCTAAACTCAAAACCATAAACCCAAAATTCTACTATTGACTACAAGCGAGAAACCCTTTCCCCTACACCCCAGATCTTCCAATATATCCCTCAACTAAGGAATGTACTTTAAATTATAGTAGGACTCCCAATATGATGATGTAAGGGCTGTCCCTAAAAACATAGTAGAATCCCTAATATGATTGAAGGAATATAATACCCTAAAAGTAGGATCCCTCATATGCTTCAGCGTATAGTACTTAATTGAGGGACTTTAGAAAATCTGGGCTGTCTGGCTCATGACCCTAAAGCCCTAAACCAAACCCCAAAAAGCTGGGCATGCCGGCAGGTCGTCGAAACGTCCGTCTGCCATAGCGACGGCTGGCACTCAGATCCCCCGGGAGGATCTACAAAACAGAAGCCCTAGAAAAGGCCTATCTTAAGCCACATACAATAGTAGGGTACCGTTTTGTCTGAAGTTGGAGTTTTTCGATCCTTTCAGGAGTCTGGGTATCTTTCTGAAATCCGGAGGCCTTCAAACCATAAACGCCCTAAAGTCCTGGCAGGGCTCAGTCAGGGTTGATCGGGTTTAGGGTATCCTGTTGGGTGCAAGTAATTGAAAAACTAGGGTGCTGGAGTTAGGCATACTCTACCCTGCACCTAAGCCCTAAACCCTAAACTCTGTGCTGGGTTCCTCAGTCAGGGGCGTGGCTACAGATTCAAGACCTCCACCGACTCGAACTCACGCCCTAACGCTTTATGGCTTAGGGGGATAGTTTTTATGCTTTGGGTTCACGGCTTCAGACAGGTATGCACCGGGCATGCAAAGCCTGACCCTAAACCACAGATTCTCTGCCGAATCTGCGAGCAAGACGTGGGAAGCGAACACGAGAGCTGCATCAAGAGGCGATGCTGTTGTCCGAATTTTGGAAAGGTTCGGGACCCCAGATCTTCCAATATCCCTGAACAAGGAGTACATCTTAAATTCTTAAAAGGATCCCTAAAGGTGTATTCGTTAATTACGGGATGTTTGGAAGGTCTGGATACCGAAACCCTAAACCGCCGACCACCCAAAAGCTCAACGCTGGCCCCCAGTTCAGATGAGTGTGTGGATTAGGCTTCAGGGTTTAGGTTTTTGAACATGGGTGAAGGATGTTACGTGCTAGATCTCCAAATACGGTGTCGGAATCACGGTGTTCCAAATTTCCGGCTTCTACGTTACTTGCTCAAAGGGCCATTCGGCTTAATGACTAGCGTTTCGCAAAGGTAACTGACTATACTCATGACTACTTGTAACGGAAAATAGGATCCTTATCACATTACTTCCTAAGTTCTCTAACCTGACAGAACCCTTATAGAAAGGCCTTCGCAGTCTTACATACTCAGCCAACGATCCTCCCTGTGAGGGTTATAAGGGTCTAGTTTGGGGTTGAGGGGGTTTGCGAGTTTGGGGTTTAGGGTTTTGGGGGTTGGGGGGTTTGAGGGTTTGAGAGGCGGGGAGCGGCATTTAGGGGTTCGGGCTTAGAGGTTCAGGACTTTGAAGGGTTATGTGATCCAAAACCCTATTGTTTTTGGGGTTAGAGCCTCTAAGTCACGGGTCATAACCTACTATTTTGTAGGGTTTGAGGTCACAGGTAGTTGTTTGAGAAGTATGAGAGATTTACTTTAGGCTTTGGGTTGTCGAGGTCGCATAACCCTGCCTAAACCCTAAACCCTGAACTTCCCTGAAACTTAAATCTTAAATCATAAACCCTAAACCCTAAACCCTAAATCGGAAACCCAAGGTTGCGGCTAGTGGATCCGAATGGAAGACGACAAGGGCCCTCATGTTTAGACTAGGGATGAACAGGTTATTGCCGTATGTTGGGCTATACTTGGCTATAATTATATGGGAACTGTGAGGGGGTGCTCTTACGAGCTCTTCCGGCCACTAGATACATGAACTGTCTCACAAAACACGCCTAGACAAACCACCTCTATGACTTTCTGCTGTCATGATGAAAGATACCACAGACTAGCGCTATCTGAGCCTGACATCAAAAGTTGTGCATGTGAAAACTGTCGTACGGTGTCGCATAAGGCAAAGGTTCCAACCAGTGTATGTAGTAGCAGGGGTCCTCTGCAGCACACGAATTACAAGCACAAAAATAGCTGCGCAGCATCGAAATCTGCACAATGCGGACAGTTCGACAAGTTCGTGCACTTGTTTTGCCCTCAACCACTGCCATTCTGCAGCTGGGCCTTAGACGAAAGCACAGCATGCATGAACACCTGAAGCTGGGCATATGAAACTGCTCTGACTGACCACTTAATTCATGATGAGTCCTGACAGGTATGAATCAGAGTGTCGTGTGCCGGGCTAATGGTACTCAAGCTAAACATAAGCTGGGCTCACGGCCAAGTGCCATCTCGATGGGCTATCAACGCCGAGGCGGAGTTCTTGCTTGTGAAGCTTGGGAAGGAATAACCGTTGTGACATCGTGAGTGGTGTGACGCCCACAGCAGTAACGCAATCGTACAGACGTTCCTCTGCATTTGCTGCCACCATGGAGGTGCATTCATCCAGCAATGCGAAATCTGGTTGGTGGAAAAGCGCCCTGCTAAGGGCAATCCGTTGCTGCTCTCCTCCCGACAGTACATCTTCCCACCTGCAAAGAGCCGCCCAACCATGTTCTTGACGATCCAGCAAATGACTCAATCCTACGGATTTCAATGCCTGCTCGGCCTTTGCCATGTCTTCTGCGAAAACAAAGCGCTTCGGGTAGGTGACTTGATCACCCAGACAACCAGGTGCCAAATATGGTCTTTGTGGGACAATGGACATCGAACGCGGAACCGAAACTTGCGCATCTCGTCCAGATGTCTTCCACAGGCCCAGCAGCACGCGGGCCAAAGCTGTCTTGCCAGCCTCGGAGCACAAAAACAAGTTCCGCAAGAGCAAGGCAAGAACACATTAGCCCAAGCTACTCAGTTTCCCAAATTTTTCTCGGTTACGTGCGATCAATGATCATACAACGGGGGCTATGATCACGATGAGAGGCCTGGCACGGGTGAACTGAAAACAAAGGAGAAGCAGCACGGAAACATGAAGCTTTCGATGATGTTTGTGCTGCTGTCAAGACTGCTTGTAGATTGTCCGGACGTGGGTCTGATAAAAAGGTTTCAAGGTTTCATATTGTTGTCGCTCGCGGGGGCGGACTCGGGCAACATGCGTGCGCCGAAAAGCACATGGAACTATCTGGCACAGGCCCCGGAAAACTTAGCAATTGTTCTTCGCTGCAAAGACGTTGCAGATTTGGATAATTCTTCGTCGGCCCTGAGAGAAACTGCTGGCTGAAAGAGACCATGTGATGCCACGTCACGCATCGTGTGAACTTCTTGCTGAACAAACGCGGCGCACATGGTCATGTATGCACAGTTGCACTTCTAGCCTACCTGGCCCTGCGATGTACCTTAATGGGCGCATGCGGTTTGATGTAGAAGCCAACTGTTAGAACAAATGTGTCGTGATGATTACTGGCACGAGGGGAATTACAAAACCGTGAGCAACACTACATAAACCTCAAATGCATCGCACGAATCTTTTCGTGGTTGGGCCAACGTACGACGTACGTACGAGTGTTGATCAATATTCCTTCTTCTGGAAATGGACTTCTTCTCAGATTTGTGTGTTTTCTTTAGGAGCAGGAGCAGGAGCAGGAGCAGGAGCAGCAGTGGTAGCACTAGTAGTAGTTGTTGTTGGTGCTGCTAGCATTGTAGTTGTAGTTGGCGTAGTTGTTGTGGCCCAGAAAAGCCTGGCCGTCTTTTGCTGTTTGGGGTTTAGGGTTTATAGGGGTTTAGGGTTTAGGGTTTCCCAGAAAGCCTACTAGCTACTACGACCTCCCCGAACCTGACCAACTCTCTCATTGAGGCCGGTTCTAAAGCTGAGGCTCAGAGTTTAAAGGCTGCCAATCTCGGGGTTTAGGAATGCTCACACTTCGTCTGTGTTTTTGGGAGTGCGTGCTTTAGCACGCAAAAACACCACCCCAACACAAAAAAAAACCTATCACAGCCCTGTATAATCCTGAAACCTAAACCCCAAACCATCCTTGCCGATACCTGTACTGAGACCCTAAACCCTTAAACCTACAGCCCTAAACCTAGACAGCTCGGAGAAACCTTGCACCACACCCTGCAAATTTCGTATTAGGATTTTAGGGTTTACGGTTTGGGATACTCAGAAACCTTGTGGAAAACACTCAATTTCGATGGCATTTGGGGGTGTGATATTAGACTTCATCATTTTTAAAACCCCTCTATTGCAAGGCAACCCTAAGTACAAAAACTGATGCAATTCTTGCGGAGTATATGAGTCACCAGCGCAGCGTCGAGACTCCTAGAGTAAGGCTGTTGGGTGTTGGTTTTAGGGTTTGGGGTTAACTGGTTTTAGTGCTGCTAAGGCTTATGTGTAGTCCCTAAACCCTAAACTCTAAACCGTCGTGTCTTGGACTGAGAATGTCGGCACAAGGCTGGATATATTTGTATAGCACTGATTGCTCAGGATTCTGTTCAGACTTCGGGCTTCATGCTGCTACCGTCTGCACCCACGTTCACTTATCCGTACCGCATCCATGCACGCCAGCCGCTGTATACGGCAGAAGGTGTACATTTCCGGGTTTCGGGATTTCAGGAGGAGTGGAGTATCATTTGGGATGGTGAGCATTCTACGATATGGTCAAACCAGGATTGAAAAGGAGTGAGATGGTCTGATTGTTGAAGCTTCTGTCTACAAGTCTTTGTGGTCGTAAGCTCTACCCTCAAACCCTAAACCTCAAGTCCTAAACCCTCAACCTTAATACTTAAGGTCTACTTCAGGAAGCATAGTCTCCAAAGCCCCTCCCCCTTGCCACCCTAAGGTTCCTTCTGATGAACCCTACAAACCCTAAACCCCATACCCTAAACCCTAAACCCAAAACTCCAAACCCTAAGCACACTGAACCCTAAACCCTAAACCTTAAATAAACTCTAAACCCTAAGCACGCTGAAACGTAACCCTAAACCCATCTGAACACCGAAACCCTGAGCACCAGGCCCCGTTCGGGCCGGTGATGAGGATAGGCGAGCCCTTCTCGACCTTCATGGTTCAGGGTTCCTATAAGGGTTCCTTTTAGGGTTCCTTTAAGGGCTCCAAAAAGGGTTCCTAAAAGGGTTCGTTTAAGGGCTGCTGTGAGGGTTCCGTTAAGGGTTCCTTTAAAGGTTCCTATAAGGGTTCCTATAAGGCTTACCATAAGGGACCTGTAAGGGCACCAAAAGGGGTTTTTAGGTGTTTTTGGTTCAGTGTTCAGGGTTTCAGGAATGGGGGTTCGGCGCTTAGGGCTTCTGGGATTTCGGGTTTAGGGTTTCGTGGGGTTTAGCGTGGGGGCCTGAATATTTAAACCAAGTTTGGGAGAGTCTTTTGTAGTGCAATATATAGGGGGCCACAGGGCCTTGCGGGAATATATATATATATATATCTATCTGACAGTAGAACCACAATTTCGTAGGAACCCCAAGGAAACAGTATCATAAATTGGCGACTGTAGTTTTAGGCTTAAGCCCTAAACCCGAACCCCTAAACCCCAATAAACCCTAAACCCTAAACTTAGGCCCTAAACCCTAAACTGAAAAACCCCAACCGGCCCTATCCCTAAACCCTAAACGTCAAAACCCTTGATCCGATTCCCTGATGGTTCCTTAAATAGGCCTCATTAAGTCCTTATTACGGGCATTAAGGCCCCCTACCCCCCTCCCCCTACCCCCCGAAGGGTCCCTATGATTTCAGGGTCTAGGGCTTTACCGGTTCAGGGTGTTGGGAAATCCTACTTGGAGGCCCTTTTGACTTAGTAAGTCTACTTGGTATCCCTTAGAAACCCTATTATAATCCCCCATAACCCACCTTACTAACCCTACTTACTAAGTCAAAAGGGCCTCCAAGTGGGAAACCCTAAACCCTAAACCCCTGCTGCAACCCTTGGCCTGCACCCCGAAGTCCGAAACCGTACATCGCGGGCCTAGTGTTTGGGGGTCTAGGGTGTTTAGGGTTCCTTTAAAGGGATATAGGGGTTTATAGGGTTAGGGATCTATAGGGCTTCCTTGAAGGGGCTTATGGGGTTTAGGGGTTTAGGGGCTTAGGGGTTCAGGGGTTTGGTTAGTGGTTTGAGGTTTGGGGTTTGAAGTGAGTTTTTGTGCTGGAAAACGTCCCCAAAACTTAACGACCAATCAAGCCCATGAATACAACCCTATAGCATGAATAACCCCCCTGTGCAACAATTGTGCAGCGCTCGTGAAACTTGAAACCCCTAAGCCCTACCGCACCCTACCACCCTAAACCCTGCACCGTACCCAAACTCGACAACCTAAGCCACCCACGACAGCCCTGCCTGGAATGTCAGATCCTCTGCCAATATGACACCACTTGGTGTCGCCAGCGCCAGGTTCCGGACCACCTCAACACTTCCAGGGGTTTGGGGTCTAGTGCCCAGTTACAGTACGAAACATGCCCCAAAGCCCTTGGCCCTAGTCCCGTGAGTCAGGTCCTTAAGGCCTCTCATAGGAACCTCAAGCCAGGGTGTAGAATTTAGGATTCTTTTTGCCAGGCAGTTTTCAATTTTATCAGAGTGCACTCATGATCCAAATGTCCGGCTCCTGAACCCCTAAACCCTAAGCCTGCTGAAACGATCGAACAGTGGGTTTAGGGTTTAGGGACCCTCGCAAGGAGCATCGACTTGCACACCTTCTGGCTCCAAAGGACCTTAACTACCTATAACCGGCGCCTTAAACGGGCTCCTTCAAGAGGGGATACTTGCCAAAACCATAATCGTAAGTCTTATTATAGAAACCCAACATTCTACTATATGGGCACTTAGGGCTTTGGGGCCGGAAATCCTAGGCAGGGGTTCTTGTAGAGGTTTTCGAAGGATTTATGTAAGGTTCGGTAGGGTGTGGTAGGGGGTTTTCTTGCCTTAGAATTATGAGTCTTATGAGTTAGAACAGCAGATACTGGAGTTCATGGTTTGGGATTCACGGATTTTAGGGGTTTAGGGTCGCATAAATAGGGTTTGGGATTTGGCCTTGGATGCAGGGCTTACTGATTTGGGTCGTGGGGTTGCAGTTTGAGGCTGGTAAACCTCCAGACCTAATAGCAACCTAGGGCTAAAAAGGGTGCTCTTTTGGGTTTGAGGCGGGTTATAAGGGAACCTAAACCTTAAAAGAAATAAATAAGGGTCTACTCTGGGTCCTAGATCTCAACCAAAAGCTCCAACAACACCCTCCGGCAGGCGAACCCAACACGTGATCTAGAGTCCAGTGGGAGATGGTCACTCATCTTCAGCCTGGTTGTCCAGAAGTTGGAGCGGCTTCTTGGCTGCACGCTCCCAACGACTTTAGTACTGGAGCCTCTCCATCTCTTCCTTCTGGCCCTAAACCCTAAACCCTAAACACCCTAAACCCTAAACCCCCTAAACCCTAAACCCTAAACACCCTAAACCCTAAACCGTGGATCATGAGAGATGGCAGTGTCGACGTGCTTCTTGTGTTCTCGGAGAGCTGAGCCTGAAGCGGTCTGATTTCTTCCTGCAAGCCTTCTTCTCGTCGGCTAAGTAAAAGTAAACAAGACTTCGCCGCGCTCAAACTCTCCGTTATGGAATATTGCAGGGTTTCGGGTATAGGATTTGGGATTTAGAGTATAGCATGGTGGAGGGATAGTAGGTTACGGATGAGCTGGCTTCTTCTGGGCTAGAGCAGAGGTACAAGAGTGGGATTCTAAGAGTTGTATACAGCTTTTCAGACATGAAATCCCGAACCTAACAGCAAAGGACAAAGCCCCAAAGACGCTACTTCTTGCAGGGCCGTAATACAACGACGCCTGCCATAGTTTGACCACAGCGCAAGCCTTCACCCAAGCCTAGACCTGAACCGACAGAACTCTGATTAATTCCCTCATATCTACTACCGTTTGCTTAAGAGCCCCAAAAAAAATAAAAATAATAAACCCTTATAAGAGTACTATAGGGATTATTATTGTTTATTTTTGGGGGGCCCTTAAGCAAATGGTAGTTTAGGGTTTAGGGTTTATGTTATTCATGCAGTTTAGTCAGTTTAGTCGACGCCTAGGAGGTTTCCTACTACTCGGGACAGGCGGCAACCAAGGTCCTACTGTTGGGTCTGTTAGCGGTTTAGGGTTTAGGGTTTAGGGTTTAGGGTATCATGCTGTAGTTGTTCTTCTTGTTCTTCTTGTTCTGCATCTTTTTCGTCATCGTCACCATCATCGTCTTTCACCATGATCATACACTGGCACGTAGGGTGGGCACTTCCTTGTTTCTGTACTTTTCTGTGACTTGGGGGCTTCAAGTAGCAAGGTATCCGTGACTCTGAGACCTGTTTCAAAATCTCAGAGACCTAACCCAAAGGCTCCATGTACCTTTATAGTAGATACTCAGGCCAAAAGAGGTCCCTATATAGGTACTAAAGGCCTAAGTATATACTATATGGGTACATGGAGCCTTAGGGGTAATAAAACCAATGCGAAAGCGCTATGAATTCCCCTCTAAAACCTCGAAAAAAGGACCTAAGCTGAAGAACTCTTACATAGAACAGTAAGGCCACAACCATACACACTAAACCCTAAACCCTCAACCCGAAACTCTAAACTTTAAATCCCGAAACTCGAAATCCTAAACCCGTAACTCTAAATAAACTTTAACCCCTAAATCCTAAAACCCGAAACCCTAAACCCGAAACTGCAACCCTAAACCCTGAACCTGAAACCCTAACCCTATACAAACCCTCACCCCTAACCCCTAAACCCTAAGCCCTAAGCCCTAAACAAACGAACCCAGGGCCAGAACGACGTCCGAGCGCTCCTCGGAAATTGGAGGCCTCGTCTTACTTTCGGGCTCGGAGGTTAATGGCGCCTTGGGCTCCTTTAAAGGGATATAGGGGTTTATAGGATTCCTTTAAAGGGGTCTATAGGGCTTCCTTTAAGGGGGTTATAGGGTTCAGGGTTTGGGGGTTTAAGGGTTTAGGGGTTTTGGGGTTTAGGGCGTTTAGGGTTTAGGGGTTTAGGAGTTTAGGGTTTAAGGGTTTAGAGTTTACGGGTTTAGGGTTTAGGGGTTAAGGGCGTTTGGGGGGGACACAAACCCTTCAAAGCCACATCCTAAATCCTTGCCCCTAAACCCTATCTCCCAACCCCTAAACCCTAAACCCGAGACACAAAACCCAAAGCCCTAAACCCTAAACCTTAAAACCTACACCCTATACATGCCAAGCCCTAAACCCTATACCCTACCTGTATCCGCAAACCCTATCAAATACTAGGTTATGACCTCTTAATTAGAGGGTCTAACCCCTAAAACAGTAGGTTTTTGGATCCCCAAATAGTACCTAAACCCGAAAACCCAAAACCCTATAGATCCCTTATAGGGACCCTTAAAGGAACCCCTTATAAATCCCTTTTAGTCCTTAAGCTCCTGAGGCCTTAAACCCAGCCCGAGATTCCTGTCACGAGGGCCGCCATGTCGGGTTCGGTTACAGGGGGCCTTCACAAACCCAGATATTCAAAAATCCGATGAAGGAATACCTAACCTTCCTTTAAGTCCTTTTAAGGGATCTTACCTAGGCTTCCTTTTAGGGTTCCTTTTTAGGGATTGTATTATGGAATACCTAGGCTTCCTTTGAGGGTTCCTTTTAAGGGACCTTATTATGGAATATTCCTTAAATCATATTATTAGGGATCCTACTATAATTGAAGGTGTGTGTGTGTGTGCCTTAACGAAGGGATATTGGAAGATGTGGGATGCTAGTCGTGGCTTGGTGTTTGGGGTGTTTGGGATTTAGGGCTTGGGGTGGGGGGTTCAGGGGTTTGGGGTTGCAGTACGGTTTAGGGTCTTGGGTTCTGGGTTTTATGAAAAGGCATATCGTACACCGCAAGACACTGACAAAAGGGTTGGCAATGGAGCGTTTGACTCGGGGTTTGTAGAACGAGCTTCGCAGTTTTCAGGGCAAGCCGCGTCAGCCCCAGCCAGGCCGATCGCACAGCCAAAAAGCCCAAACCAAAGCCGAAGAAAGCGACCTATCACGTCACCCACCAGCCTCAACAAGCGTCATCCCACGTTTCCCATCCCAAAACCCTAAACATCTCTAATATATATATATATATATATATATGTGTGTGTGTGTGTATATACACCCAACCCTAAGACCCTAAACCCCAAGCCCTAAACCTTCAACTCCAAAGGAACCCCAAACCCTAAAGGAACCCTAAACCCTAGACCCTAAGCCCTAAACCCCAAACCCTAAGCCCTATTATAAACCCAAAGCGCCAAACCCTGGAACCTGGAGCCAAGAACTCGCCCCCCGAGTGCCAGGCGGCTGCTCGCCACTGGCGATCTCTAGGGCCTTGCAACGAGGACTCAGGTCCTAAGGGTTCTTTTAAAAGGGTTCCTTGAGGGCTTTGAGGGTTCTGTAAGGGTGTTTTAGGGCTGCGGCTTACGGGCTTAAGGATTTGTGAGTATTTATGGATCAATTTAGGGTCCAGGATTCAGGGCTTACGGCCTCTTTTCAGGGATCGTTTAGGCTTCCTTTCAGGGTTCTTCGAAGCGTTCTATAAGGCTTCCTTCACCCTGACCAATGGTTCATGTTTACAGTCTAATGTACTTGAAGGGGCAGGGGACTTAGTAAGTAGGTTATAAGTAGAGTTATAAGTGCCCTAAGTGGAGTTACCCTAATTATAACCCTATTTGTAACCAACTTACTAAGTCCCCTGCCCCTTCAAGTAGGAACCTGATTAAGAAACCCTGTCTCTTTATTAGGGCTCTTAATATGGAACCTACTATTTTGGGCTTATTGAGCCAGGGTTTCTTGATCAGGTTCCTACATTAGGGTTGTGGGTTTACTTTACAGTACTACACCCCATATCGTATTCCTCATTGGAAGGGAGTTTTCGGCTACGATAATGGGCAGTTGAGGGGGTCTAGGCTAGGGTTCATACTTTGACCCTTTGGCGTTCTTTGTTATGCTCAGCAGGCACATATTCCCCAACAGCGAGAGCTTTGAGGTCAAAAACCCTACTGTAAACCCTAATCCTAAACCCCCAAAACCCTAAACCCTATAAACCCTAGACCCTGAACCCCAAAAACCCTAAACCCTATAAACCCTAAACCCTAAACCCTAAACCTCCTAAATCCTATAAACCCTAAAAATGTAAATACCCTAAGCCCTCGGCCGAAAACAGCTCTGGGGCAGGGTCCGGCGCGGCTTTGGGGCCGGTTCCCGGGGTGGGTTCAGTGGGGCTGCGGGGCGGATTCTGGGGCGGCGGTTGGCTGGGGACCCCAAAGGGTGGAAGGTAGGTAGGTAGGATTAAGGATCCCTCAAATGGGAGTTCCCGAAAATAGGGGATCCTAATATAGTACCCTAAATAGTAGGGTCCTTGTTGTAGGTTTAGTTGTGCAGATCTTGTACGCAAAAATTGAGGACCTAGCAGCGGAAGGGTTCAGAGAAATAGGATTTTGAAGATTGCTGCGCACTTTGTCAGCTGCTTTTCGCTTGCGAAACATTGTC
Source organism: Symbiodinium sp. clade A Y106 (assembly GCA_003297005.1). Lineage (NCBI taxonomy): Eukaryota > Dinophyceae > Suessiales > Symbiodiniaceae > Symbiodinium > Symbiodinium sp. clade A. Next base: position 42,536 of record BGNK01000670.1, on the reverse strand, counting down.
ATCGCTAGCCGCTGACAAGCCACAGCAGAGGTCTTGAGCGAGATGATCCTGCGCACAACTACTGTCTCCACCGTAGTACGCGTTACCCCAGGTTACGATGGATCCATCGCTGAGAATTGCAGCAAAAGCGCAGGCAGTGGCTTGGATCTGCTGCACAGCCTTCAGCTGATCCTGCACAGCACTACTGCAACCACCGCATTCAGGCTCACCCCATGTCACGACGAAGCCGTCGCCACGAATGGCAGCAAAAGCACCCTGAGAGGCTTGGATCTGCTGGACGTTTTTCAGCTCGTCCTGCACAGCACAACTGTCACCACCACGGGCATCATCGCCCCAGGTCACGACAGAGCCATCCCCGAGAATGGCAGCAAAAGCGCTATACGCTGCTTGGATCTGTCGCACATTGTGCAGCTGATCCTGCACGGCACTACAATCACCACCATGATCTCCATGACCCCAGCTCGCGACAGATCCATCGCCAAGAATGGCAGCGAAAGCCCTGCCAGAGGCTTGGATCTGCCGCACGTTCTTCAGCTGATCCTTCACAGCACTACTGTCACCACCACGGGCTGCATCACCCCAGGTCACGACAGATCCATCAGCAAGGATGGCAGCGAAAGCACCTGCAGAGGCTTGAACCTGCTCTACATTCTTCAGCTCATCCTGCACATCACTGCTGCTACCACCATGCCGAGTATCGCCCCAGGTCACGACAGATCCATCGCCAAGAATGCCAGCAAAAGCGCTGTAGGATGCTTGGATATGCTGCACATTCTTCAGCTGATTTTGAACTGAACGACTGTCACCACCACGGCGAGCTAAGCCCCACGTCACAACAGATCCATCACCGAGAATGGCAGCAAAAGAACCGTCCCTAACAGCTTGGATCCGCTGCACACTCTTCAGCTGATCCTGCACGGCGCTGCTGTCACCTCCCTGGCTAGCAAAACCCCAAGTCACGACAGATCCATCGACAAGAACCGCAGCAAAAGCGCCCTCAGAGGCTTGGATCTGCTGCACATTCTTGAGCTGATCCTGCACAGCACTGCTGTCACCACCGCGAGAAGCATCGCCCCAGGTAACGACGGATCCATCGACAAGAACGGCAGCAAAAGCGGCGTCATTGGCTTGAATCTGCTGCACATTCTCAAGGTAGGCCTGCGAGGCACTGCTGTCACCACCAAGGTCAGGATCACCCCATGTCACGATAGATCCATCACCTGGAACGGCAGCAAAAGCACTGCACGAGGCTTGGATTTGGACGCTGGATATGTGAAAAGTCAGTGAGTCCCCGTCCTGCAGCCTGGCGTCCCTGATCGTTGAATGCACCCCCAGAACCCTTCCAGATGAGTCCACCACTCGCCCTTTTCCGACTCCAAATGCAGTCTGTGCTCGAAGCCCGAGTGTTCCCACAGGTTCTTCCAAGTTTGCTTTCACTGTAGCAGTCCTGCCGCTGAGAAGTCTGACTTCCACTGTGATGGCCATACCCTTGCCTCAACCCTGAACCCTAAAAACTAAATCCTAAACTCCAGAACAAACCCTAAACTGCAAACGTGTAAATCCTGGCTCAGTGTACTCTGCAGGGCTGCGGCGGTAGTTGGGACAGGGGCCTAGGTGGAGTAGGGTTTGGGGGTTTAGGGTTTGGAGTTTAAACGTTGCGGGTTAAGGGAGTACCTGAGATGTTTAGGGCATACCTGAACCCTGAAAACCCTGCCTGTTTAGGGCTCCAAAATGCGATGTCCCCGTATATGTCCTTAGAAATGTAGGATTTGGGTGAGGGGGGGGCGCTTTGGAAGTTTAAGATAGGGTGCTTAAAGTGTAGGCGCTCGCCTTCAGGGCTTCGGGCTTGAGGCGGGGCTTAGTTTCTTGGAAATCAGTCTTAGGGCCTCAGGAAGCTCCCGTCTTTGAAAGAACGGCCACAGGCTCCTGTGTGATGAACAGTATGCTATAGGGTCCTTAAGGGAGGGTGGTTCAAGGGGGGAGGGCACAAGGGATCCTTAGGGAACATTAAGGGGACCTTAAGGAGCACTAGAGAGAACTAGGGATTAGTAGGTTATCTATCTCCCTTGGAGCCCCCTCCCATAAGGATACTATAAGTACAAGGTTTAGGGTTTAGAGCTACTTGAGAGCAGCAACAGCATTATGTTCGGCAGAGTGATGCTTCTTCATCAACATCATCAAGACTGTTAGTACCGTAAGGAAGGCTTGCTCGTAGCATACCAGGAAATCATAGGCTGAATCTCTTATTACATGGATATAATGCATAAGCATCCTGATGACAGTAATCAAAAACCAACGGCAGCAAACAGTAACATAGAAAAACAAAGAAACACATCCCGACTTGTCCACCGCATTCTGGAGCCTGACCGAATCACAAATCCGAGAGTGGAGCCCGAGCCCTTCCACGAAAACGGATAAATGTCTTATGGGGCTCTGAAATGACCCTACACCCTAAGCCCTATGTTTTCAAAGCCGTAAAGTAAAGCCTTCACTGTACACCTGGAAATCCTATATGCAAAACACATGCAAACCCAAACCCGCAGAGTAATCGTCATAGTGGCTTTCATACAGTAGTAACCCTTCTCCTGCCACCAACCATATTCTCAGACCTCTACGTGAAGCGTAAGTCCTTCGACTGCGATGCAACACCTACGGGTACTTTTTGGAGGAGCCTTAATGATTGGAAAAGGGTCTCGGGCTACATTATAGTAACAATTTAATACACCGGAAGGAAGACTACTACTAAGTATTCAACTGTATGGACCCTTTAAAGCCAGAGTACATACTACACCGGCACATGGACCCTAGACAACCCTAGAGTAAATCAAGTGAATCTTGACAAACCCTTATAGAAGCTGCAAAAAGAATCCTTTAAGGAGCCCCTAAACCCTCAACCAAACCCTTCAAGGCACCCTTTCAAGTTCCAAGTTCCAAGGGTCTTTTCGATACTAAATTACTTTACTAAACCCTAAGCTTAAAAAAGCCCAGGCCAGAAACCCTGAAGCCCCCCAAACTCTACACAGATAACCTTAAACCCTAAACTCTAATCTCTAAACCCGCCTAGATCCCGTATAGAACCCATAGTGGAATTCTACAGCCTAAACCCTAAACCCGAAAGCCCTATAGTGAACCCCAGAAAGTTGGAACATAGATTTAGGATGAATAGTGCTGGGGTTCCCTCTACTTTACCTTAAGGGCATGAGGGCAATGATGTTGCAACTTTCTGGCTTCTACTGTAGATCCCCTTATCGATTCCTTGCAAAACCCTTATAGAGCCCTTATAGATCCCTTGTGGATCTCTTATAGATCCCGCTTAGAACCCTTAGAGGAACTCTAAAGCCCGAAGGGAAAAAGCCGGAAGACGCTTCCCTGAGTTCCAGTCGAAAACCCGAAGCCTAAACCCCTAAACCCTGAAACCCTAAAGCCCAAACCCTAAACCCCTAGATCCCTTATAGAACCCTTAAAGGAACTCTACAACCTAAACCCTAAAACCTACCTTAACCTACCAAACCCTAGTTTTTGTGGGTTCTTATTATAAACCCTAATATGGAATTTCTAGGAACCTTACTTTTTTGTAGGTTTTGGTAGGTTAAGGTAAAGCCCTAAGGGAAAGAGCCGGAAGAAGCCTCGCGGAGTTCCAGCAATCTCGTGGCGCGGGAGTCCATCCTCGGCGGCTTTTGCAGGGGGGCCCTTAAAGGAGGCTTTAGGATGTATAGGGTTTAGGGTTTAGGGGTTTTGGGTTTAGGGGCTTATGGGTTTATGGGTTTAGGGTTAGGGGTTTTGGGGTTTATGGGTTTATGGGTTTAGGGTTTGAATTAAAAGGGGTTTGGGGGGTTTTTGGGTTGAGGGGTTTAGGGTTTGAAAAGGGGCTTGGGGGGATTGGGGTTTATTTAAAGGCGGCCTGAAAGGTTTCGGGTTTAGGGTTCCCATTCCTTAAAGGTTCCTTTAAGAGATCTATCAGGGTTTAAGGGCTGAGGGGGAGTAGGGTTTAGAATGTAGGGTTTAGGGTTGAGGGGTTTAGGTTTTATGGGTTTAGGGTTTAAAACAGGTTTGCGGGGTTTAGGCGTTTAGGGTCTAGGGATTTTGGGCTCAGGTTCCTGTACGAAGGCCTCGGGTTTAGGAACCTTAAAAGAATCATCAAAAGAGCCCTTACAAATTGAAGGTTTAGCAATTAGGAGCCCTGCAGGTGCCCTTAGAGACCCTTAAAAACACTCTTGCAGCAGGCTAAATCCTAAATCCGAACCTTGTAAATGAACCCTTTAAAGAACCCTTATAGTGACCATTAAATTTACCCTTAAAGGAGCCGTCGAAAGGGGCTTAAAGAAGCGGTCTCGAGCTTTAGGGGATTTTGTGAAATCGGCTTCAGGGCTCCGTAGTCATAGTGACCCTTAGGGGTGTAGAGGACTATACTTCCTTAAATAGGCCTTGTTAAGTCCTTCTTATAGGTATTAAGTCCCCATACCCCCCTCGCCCCTACCCCCCAAAGGGTCTTTATGAAGTAGGGTTTTTGTCAAATCAGAGCTTAGGCTTCAGCTCTAAATTAAGGCTTATATAATATAGTAGGCTTAGGGTCCAGGGTTTCCTTGGTTGCAATCTGTATCCCATAACTGGATTATGTTTCAATTGTTTTTTCGGTTTACTATATCTTAGCGCTTCCGAATTCGCTCATGCCGGGATGTTGAACTCTGTAAACCCTTTTCAAAAATAAGTTACAGAACCCTTACACAACCCAAAACCCCGTTACCCCAAACCTTAATTATAAACCCCTTAAACCCACCAACCCCCTGAACCCCAAAACTCCCCAAAACCCCCAGCCTGCAAAGATCCCCTGTAGAACCCTTATAGATCCCTGTATAGATCACTTACAGGACCCTTATATAGAAAGCTTACAGAACCCGTCTCTCTGTTCTAAACTCACAGGTAACCCCGACCCGCCAGCCCACACTGCCGTGACACAACATGCAGTCGACGCGCCCTCTGACTCCTGTTTTTGCACGAGGGATGCCAACTTAAACCAAGCGAAAGCGCGAACAAAGCGAGGAGCGGCACCGAGCAAAACTAGACGTTCCATGGCACACACCTGAGACACCAGCAGCTGGCAAGCCTGCTCTTCTTGCCCCGAAGGTTCTTGCCTGCCAGCTCTACAGACAGCTCCTCCAGGCAGTTCCGAACGGCAGGGTGAGCGCTAATCTTGGCAGACGCAAGCAGCTCGCCCGCCGACTCCATGAATAACAACGTCTTGAAGCCGCTGCCAGGAACAGATCGGCCACAGGGCTCGGCTGCGCATGCCTCAAGATGCACCACAAAGTGATCTGCCAATGGCCAGGTCTCACCGAACGCGCCAAGGACGCAGTCTGAGATCCCCGACCACGTCCGCACGTGCTTTCGCAACGGTCGGCGGCCTTTTCCCAGGCGCTTCATGGCCGCATCAGCCCCAGGTAGACAAGCTTGCTGTATCAACTTGAATAGGCCGAGGATCCAGCGGGTCCGCTCTCGAGCCTCGGCGGCTTGCCTCTGCTCGTCAGAATAGGCAAAGCCCTGCTCCTTTGCATGCTCGCCAGGCTTCCAGAAAATAGCAGCTCCTGACACACGCTGCCGCTTAACCGGCACCTCTTCAGACGATGAAGCCACGCAGGGCAGTAAAGGGCTGAAGCGATGGTAGCGTGCTAGCTTCATAGCGACGCCTGTCCATTCCAGGGACTGCAAGCCCGTGTGAGAAATCCTAGAAGAACGTGCCCACACGTCGGCGGCGGCCACTAGAGCAGAGAAGCTCGACATCTCCTCCTCACTGACAGCCCGGCCCGCCCGCCGTTCCAAAATCGACTGCAGCTCCTCAGACGACAAGTCCGAAAGAGTTATGAGTTGTTAACTTCGACACGGTCCAGTTCTTCAATGCCGCGCCCACTGCATCACGCACACACACCAACCAAGGTGCCAAGCTCGCACAAATCCATCACACAGGCGAAATGCAAGCTACTTCTGCCCGCAGCCTATCACACTTCACCTCGGAGGTAACTCGAGCAGACGGCTAGCAAAACTAGATATGTAGCTGCAGCTGTGAAACGAACACCGAGACGACGTATGTGCTCCGCTTCGCTCCGCACAGTTTAGCTTATCGATCCCTTATAGAACGCCTGATAGATCCCTTATGGAACCCATAACAAACCCTTTTTAGAACCGTCATAGATCCCTTTATGGATCCGTTATAGATCCCTCATCGATCCTTTATGGAACCCTTATAGAACCCTTATGGAACCCCTTCATAGAACCCAAACCCTGAACCCCGAACCCATATAGAACCGTTATAGATCCCTTATGGAACCCTTATTATAAAACCTAACCCTTTATTCAACGGTTGAAACCATACTTCTAACCTTGGATTTATGGAACCCTCATAGCTTCAGCCCTCGGCTTCGCGAGCTGCGCTGGAAAGGACGTGAGTGCCTGCACCCCCACGAGGCTCATGGAAATGGTGCCTGGCACGGCTTAGGGTTTAGGGTTTTTGGGGGGTGTAGGGTTAGGGGTTTAGGGCTTTGGGTTTAGGGTGAAGGGTTTAGGGGTTTCAGCTTAGGGTTTAAGCTTTTTGAGGGGGTCCAGGGATGTGTGGGGGGGCACGACTTATGGCTCCTGAAAAAGGGTTCTGTCGAATGTCACTAAATAAGGTTTACGATCTAAGGTTTAGGTTTATTGGGGCTTTTGGGATTCGAGGGCTCAGGGTTTAGGGAGTACAGATTAGATTTGAGAGCGTTTTCCTTGCTATGGGGATAGGGTTTAGGGTTTGTTTTTTGGTTTAGGGTTTGGAGCTGTTTTGTGTTTTGAGAGGTTTCGGGTTTAGGGTGTTTTTGCTTTTTTTGGTATTCAGGGTCCAGGTTGTTTCTTGGGGATGTAGGGTTTAAGCTTCTCAAAGAATTAGGATTTGGTTTTCTTTACGTTTAGATTTTATGTTTTGGGTCTTTGGGGCCGTAATAGCTAGAACAGGATTATGTTAAAGTGGTACTCTAAGGGTTCTACAATCCTTCGTTTAGGTCTTGTTTTGCTTGGTGTGAGCTTTGAAGTTGCTGGACGTGCTTAAGGGTTTATATTGGTTTCTAGTTGAGGTTGAACCCTAAACCCTATACTCTGAACCTCGATTCAGGAAACCTGGTTCTTACAGCTAGATACCTTAGGATTCTTGTGGTTCAGACTTGGTGGGCTTTTGAGGTGTCGGGCAATCTGGAACTCTTAAAGCGGCCGTACCAAAAAATGAAACCCTGCACCCACAAGCTCAGCCCTAGAATCCAAATCCTGAACCCTGACACCTCAGCCCAAAAAGAAACAACATAGGGTAAACGCCGGACGATAAGGGTTGAAGCACAAGAGCGCAGGATCAGCTGAAGGGTTTCAAGCCAAAATGTGAGAGTTTCGACAGAAGGGGCAGGACGGAGCAGGCGTTCTTTTTGTTGTTGGTGGCACTGCTGCTGCTGCTGCTGCTGCTGCGACTGCGGCATTTGCTGTTGGAACTTCTGTTGCTGTTGCTGCTGTTGCTGCTGTTGCTGCTGTTGCTGCTGTTGCAGTTGCTGCTGCTGTTGCAGTTGCTGCTGTTGCTGCTGTAGCTGCTGTTGCTGTTGCTCCTGCTCTTGGTCTTGCAATTGCCCTCGCCCTTGCCGATTGCCCTTGCCCTTGCTCTTGCACTTGCTCGTATTCTTGCTCTTGTTGCTGCTGCAGATGCTGTTATTGTTGCTGCTAGTGCTATTGCGCCGTTAATGTTATTGGTATCTCTATTAGCTATTGTTATTGCCATGACTTGTTATATTTGTAGTTGTTTCGCGCTGGTGAGTACTGGCACTAATATTGATGGCGGGGTTGGCAGCAGTGGCAGCGGTGGCGGTGAGGGTGGTGGTAGCACCACTCCCACACCTCCCGCCACATTTCCCGCCACATTTCCCGCCACATCGCCCGCCACCACCAGCACCACCATCACCATAACCACCACTACCACACCGATTCCACCGCTAGTATATTCAGGCCCCAAAGCCAAAGGCCCTGCAGCCTAATCCGGAAGAAAGCACTGCTGAGGCATGGGCGGTCGTACAGGTAGTTCTGCACCGCCGAAGCAGGAGAGGCGCCTTTATTGCAGAGACTGTAGTATTGAGGCCACGTTTTGACACGTCTAAATGCAAAAAAGCAGGAATATACCTTAAATCATATGATATAGGGATCCTGCTATAACTTATGGTAATTTCCGTCAGGTCTGCAACCTCATCCGGCCTCCTGCTGGCACGTTCCTCCACGCGAAGTTGAAGGAAATCAGGCGGTGAAACCTGGGTACTTATAGCGGTGTTGAAGTAACCGGATGCTGTGTCTAGGGTGATGGACTAGAATAATACCTGTTGGTATCAAGGTGTTGAGGTTCTGGATTCAAACTGATGAGGCATGTAACTTACTGCGTTGTCCGGGGCTTTCTGAAGATTGCGTTAGCTAGGCTAATAGCGATTGATTGAACTTAGGGATTCCAAGCCTTTGCGGTATTTTTGAGCTGCCAGATTTCAAGCTTTCAGGTACGAGGTTTCAGAGATCATGCGATTAAACCTTAAGCCCTGAACCGAAAGTCCTAAACAACAAACTCAAGGAACTGTTTTGAGATGTAGTCAGGGTTTCGAGCAAAGTCTTTGGGCTTTAGGGTTAAGTTGCATATCATGGAATCATTTACTACCCCCAACTATACCACCCCCAGCCATGGCTGCTATTTCCAAACAGAAATGCATAGGGATCTAAGGGTTTAGGGCAAAGCTTCGGGTTGAATTGAGGTTCAACGCGACTGCCAGAGCTTAGGGTGTTTGCGGCAACTTTCGTTTCGGGTAGCTCAGCATGCTCGGCTTAGGGTTTAGGGTTTAGGGTTTAGGATTTAGGGTTTAGGGTTTAGGGCTTCCGGAGATGGCGCATTTTCTGCAGACGTTGCACGAGGCCGGCCTCGACAAAGGCACCCGACTCACTTTCAATCGGTTGCTCATACCATCAAGCTCGGCCAGCAGCTCTGCTGCTCCTTCTGACGCAAAGACCGCCCTGAACCCTAAACCCTAAACCCTTAGCCCTAAACCCTGTAAACCCTAAGCCCTAAACCCTAAACCCTATAAACCCTAAGCCCCAAAACTGTCGAAGGAGCTGGCGTCCACCCGTGCGGAGCTTGCAAGCCATAAGGCGCCTCAGCAGTCGGCGCGGGACTCCAAGGCGGCGCGCCAGTTTCCTAGGTTCCTGAATGGCCCTTTATAATAAGGGTACCCGATCTCCTTAAAATTCGGTTTTAAGAACGGGACCCTAATATGAAGGGGCAAAAGGTGCTACTCAAAAGCATGGAACTTCAAAACCTGACTGCCTCTCATCCCGAAGCGAATCTCGAATTCACGAGTCTTGTGCCAAAATGGCCAAAGTCTTGGGGGTATAGGATTTAGGCCTGGAAATGGCTGGAGTTTAGGGTGAGGTTAGGGGTTTAGAACTTAGGAGTTTGGGGTTTTGTGGGTTTAGGGTTTAGGTCTTTCCGTGTTTTTGATGGCTCTCTTCCATCTGCCAAAGGTCTATTTGCCCATACATCGTCCCCTGCCTAAAGGGTCCATGGATACCCTAACCCCCCAAAGATCCCTGATAGATCCTTTCTGGAACCCCTATAGATCCCTTTAAGAACCCTTACTTTAGAACCATCTATGAGGGCTAAGGGTTTTTGCAGACCCCGGGCTTGGCTTAGGGCCTGTGGTTTAGGGCTTAGGGTTTAGGGCTTAGATACGGGTTCTATAAGGTTGTATAAGGATCAGGGATCTATGAGGGACCTATAATTGATCTTTGCAGGGTTTGGGGTTTAGGGTTTAAGGTCAGGGTGCAGTTTGGGATAAGGATTAAGAACTGGAGCTTTCGATGCTTTTTGCCATTGGGCCTTCCTGAACCCTAAACCCTAAGCCCTTAAACCCTGAACCCTAACCAATGCTAGACAGCAAACCTGCAGCCCTGGGCCCTCGCCAAATCGGTAGGTTGTCGTAGAGGAGGAAGAACTCCGTCAGGAAGTTGTAAGTGAACTCCTCAAAAACGCAGAAACTGTGAATAGGTGTCCGGAAGCAGATAAACAGAAGGATTCTTGATTCTGGAGTTGGGGCCAAAGCCCTAAACCCTGAACCGTACGCCCAAAACCCCATAACCTCCAGGGCGAAAACTCCTAGGGCCTAGGGGCACAGGGATTTTGCGCCAGAAACCAAAACCAACGCCTCAAACTTGGCCCCGAACACCATTCCCGAATCCTAAATCCTAAACCCCTAAACCCAAACCCGGAAGCAAGCCTGAAGTCATCTTCCACTACCACTCACATCATGGTAACAGGGACCAGACCGATTAGAATAGGGTTTCGGGTTTAATTATTAGAGTATACTCAAAAAACCAACCCTAGCGAAAAAAAACATATTTATTCAGGTTTCTATATTAGAAAGCGTGTGTCGTTGAGAGAACCGGCTTCGCAAGTACTCGACGTCATACGACTACCGAGCAACAACACATATCAACAATACTATGGCTTCACAGCCTGCCTGCTGGAGTGATTGGAGCCGCTGGTCGCAGAGCCTCAGGCGCATAAAACCCCAAACAGTAAATCCTGGAGCCTATACTCCAAACCCCAAACCCCGCAACCGCAGGCGTTCATGGGGCTTATAGTAACTACGGCGATGAAAAGGCAACCCCAGTTCAGGTACGTATAACTGTACGACAAGACAGCCCAATAATGTCGCAAGGCATGAATAGGGTTTTATAATAGGGTTTCCTTTTAAGGGTTCCTTCAAGAGTTTAGGGTTTAAGGGTTAGGGGGTTTCGGCTTCAGGTTTAGGGTGTGGGCTTCACAAATGGATCCTTGCAATGGCTGCGTAGCCCCCTCAACTCAGCGTCGGGAGTTTAAAACCTCAGGCTAAAACAATAGTGAGGGTTTAGGGTTTCGGGCTTAAGACCCATAAAGTTTAGGGACGCTTGTAAGCTCGTCAAGCCCTTGACGAACACTGTGAAGTAACTATAGCAACGCAAATACCTGGCCGACAACACTTGGAGGATGCGCGCCAGCGAGCCAGACCCTGCAAAGATCTGCAAAAAAAACGAAAAGAGACATGACAACACCGTAAAGCCTACACCCTCGGCTGGGTTCGTGGTCACAGGGTTGGCTAAGTGCGCTTGACACCAAGAGTAGCTACACTCTCCCACGAACTCAAAAAAAGTGGACCGATTCCCGATTGAATCTCCCCTTTTTCGAGATGGCCTTCGGGATACTTCACAATCGGTTTTGGGACTTCGGGTTCTAGTTTGCACTTTACACCCAGAATTTCTATATCATTTACAAAATAGAGATCTCAATCCCTCCATAGTTCGAGAAGGTTTCGAGTGGTATAGCCCACAACCCCAAATCAGTCCCTAAACGTGCCTAGGAACCCGTTTTAAGGCCAGAGTATGTGCTATAAATGCACCTAAGAGACTGAAGCCTAAACAATCTTTCCCAGTCGCCTTTCGAAGTGCTCTTCGATACGCTGTCGCTCGACCTTCCCGACCAGGGCATTCAAAGGTTTAGGGCTTCAGGGTTTTAGGGTTTTTGGCCGTAAGGGATCAAGGGCTACTAGGAGTTTGGGCTTAGGTTTTCGATTGTTGGGTGCCATGACTCTAGTGCTTTCGGGTTTTGGGCTCTACTGATTTTACTGGTTGAGGGCTGCAAGGCTCAGGTTTGGAGACCGTGGAGGCTTAGCAAAAGGGCCTTCCGAACTGGGTTCCAAGACCCGTCGGCTGAGGGTTTACAGTAAGTAGGAGAAAGAAATTTACAGTCCGGGTATCCACCAACCCGAAGCAGTAGAGCATTGCGGAAAGGAGCAACCGTTCTTACCTTCTGTACTTTCCAGCTCCCTAAACCTAGACCCAAACCTTGCGAAACCTAAGCTTTGGATGTCTGCTTAACAGCTTCATGCCTATATAAGGTCGAGTTCGAAGGCTCTGTGGCGTACAGAACTAAGGTGCTTAATGAAAGGATCATGGGACTGAGTGAGTACCGTTGGAAGTAAGGTAGCTATGAACACATTTTACTGAGAACTCATACTACTTGTACCCCTGCTTACAACTACCCATGAGTTCTCACCCAAAGCAGACCCAGCTGGGGCCATACAAGGTCTATACGCCAGGCCTGTCGTTATAAACCCTAGCTGGGGATCCAAAACCTGCTGGTTTAAGGAATATACCCTATACTAAATTCATAGGGACCCTTAGGGGGGTAGGGGGAGGGGGGTAGAGGACTATACTTCCTTAAATAGGCCCTATTACGTCCCTATTGTAGGTATTAAGGCCCCCTACCTCTCTCCCCTACCTCTCTAAGGGTCCTTATGATAAATGGGGCCATGACCTACTATTTTGCAGAGTTTGGGCCTCAACCTCAAATTCCTCGAGTCCATTTCGACAAGCGGACCAGGCCCCTTAATTGGAAGCCTTTAAAGCCTCCTCCTGCATCTCCTTCATGGCTCCAAGTTTAGCTTTTGTTTTAAGAGCCTGCTTCCTCCGCTAAAAGTCATAAGGACCCTAATGCCTATAAGAAGGACTTAATAAGGCCTATGTAAGGAAGTATAGTCCCCCCCGCTCCCCCTTACTTGGAGCCCCTTTTGACTTAGTAAGTCTACTTAGTTCCCCTAGACACCCCATTATAATCCCCATAACCCACCTTACTAACCCTACTTACTAAGTCAAAAGGGCCTCCAAGTAATAAGGCCTATGTAAGGAAGTATAGTCCCCCCCCCCTCCCCCTTACCCCCTAAGGGTCCCTTTGACTAAAGAGTCTCGAGCCTCGCAAGACCTCGGAAGATCAGGCGAGGTAGGGGTTTAGGGGCTTAGGGTTTGGGATGTAGGGGTTTTAGGGGCTTTAGGGTAGGATGGTAGCGTTGCATCCAAGCTTAGGGTTTGGGGTTTAGGGTTTAGGATTTAGGGTTTGGAGTTTGGTGTTTACGGTTTAGGGTTTGGGGCTTAGAGTTTGTTTAAAGTTCCAAAACAGCAGGGCTTCAAGTTCCGACCATCTGGATCTGCTGTATCATTTGCTGCCTTGGCCTTTGCCTCCTAGCCAGGCCTATGGAAGGAACCCTCAAAGAAACCCCTATAGAGACTGTAAACGAACCCTGCAAGGAACCCTGATTATAGAGCCTTAGTGGTTGAGCCCTTTAAAAGGTTCTGGGATCTCCGAAACAAGCCTCACCACCGCCGGAGAATGCGACCGGTTCAGCAACGTGTCGAACCCGGCTTTGTGATACCTGTCTGAAAATTTTACAAAGTTTAGGTTAGGGCTCAAGAAGGGTGTTAATAGAGTTTGAAATTACCTGCTAGTATAGGGCTCTATCTGCCGGCTATGGGGTTGAGAGTTGAAGGCTCAGGAGATTGGGTACGTCAGAGAATTTCAGAGATGAAAAGCCCTTCTTCAAGCTTATTGTGTCAGGCAACTTCTGCGACTGGAAGACGTTGTAAAGCATTACGTGCTTAAGTAAGCTCAACTAGTCCAGGCATTACGTGCTCACGTACGCTCAACTCCGTACCTTAAACCCACCCTAGACCCTAAAACCTCAAACCCTACCCTCAAGAAGGTAAGTTGCTTTAAGGGGAGGGCGGGAAGGCCTTCTAGACCCGAAGATCAGGAACTCAAGAGTCCCGAGCGGGGGGCGGGGGGCTGGTTCAAGTTTTGGGATTCAGGGGTTCTCAGGGTGTAAGGTTTTGCGTTTTGGGGGTTGTCTTGTAGGGTTTCCATAAAACACTAAAACCCCTCAACCAGAAAACCCTAAGCCCTATACTTTAGGAAGGGCTGCCCTAAACCCTAAATCCTAAACCCCTAAAGGCCCTAAACTCTAAACCCTAAGGTGCCTTAGGCCCTAAAGCCCTAAACCCTGAGCTTCCGAGGCAAGGTCTGTTAAGGGATCTCAATGGTGCACTCCTTTTCCCTAGGGATCTTAACTGCAAGTAGGATCGGGTTTAGGGGTCTTAAGGTACAATTACAATCGGGTTTCCATAAAGGTACTTTAAAGGGTATTTGAAGAGGTTGTAGAAGGTATTATAGCAGCTAGTCCCGCACCAAAAATGTCTGCGTCTGCAAACTTGAGGAATATGAACCTTGCAAATGCCTTTTCCCTTGAATTTTAAAGAACAGATGCATGATTTGGTTTTCAGTTTCGGCGACACTCGTCGTCCTGGGGAAAAAACATCCGTCGCGTGTGCTCCGCATGGTTTGATTTGGCTGCACTAGCCGACTTGCCGCGCCGTCCAAGGCAATTTGCACGATGATTCAAGGGCCATAAGGACCAAATGACCATTAAAAGTAGGGGGCCATATACCCTTATAGTATGAATCCCTATATGGTAAAGGGGCCTTAAGCCCCTTTAGGCGTCAGTTTCGTCTTGAATGAAGTAGCACAGAAGATTATAGTTTAATATCTTATATTCAGTTCTATCTTGATATAGCACTTTAGACTATAATATACTATACTAGATATTATAGTTTGCCTTTCTAGTCGTTTCTACTCTTGATGGCCTGCGTGCCACGGGAGACTGCAGCGGCCCATGGGGCGAAAGCATACCCATAGTATAGTATACTACAGTATCGTATCGTATAGTATGGTATGGTACAGTATAGTATAGTATAGTATAGTACAATATAGAATAGTATAGTGCAGTATAGTATATTCTAGTAGACCCCTGCTGCAGAACCTGCGCTGAGCTGGAGGAAGCTAGAGAACAGAACAGGCTCCAATGACTGCGGCAGCCTCCTGCGCTGTCGCTCCGAATTGCTGTACTCCCCGGCTGGCTCCACTTCTTACATCTGTCTCGAACCGTACCCGCGCAGGCTTGCATGACTTTTGCCAAGGCCAGGTACTTCTCTTTGACCATCTCAACAGTCAGTTCATGCCCTGTCGAAGCGATCCAACTGCAAGACGTCAAGGGCTACTATGAGGGGCATAGGGCTAAATCCTAAACCCTGAACCCTAAAACCCTTAACCCTAAAAACTAAACCCTTAACCCTAAACCCTAAACCCTAAATCCAAAACACAAGCCGAAACTTCAAGGTGCCTTAGGGCCTTTTTTGGGGGTCGCTTGCAAAAAAAATGCAGCTGCAAAGTACATTTACTTCGGTGTAATCTGGGAGTTTCCGAAAATTAGGGGTGCCTTATTTTGGTGTCCTTAAAAAAAGGATCCTACTATTTAGGGTACTATATTAGGCTCCCCTATTTGCGGAAACTCCCATATAGGCGCCTGAGTAATTAGAATAAGTTTTGGGTTATACTATAGTATGAACACCTCAGGGACTACAGGGGGCCACTATTAATTACTGACCCGTTTTTATATGCCCTAAGCCCTGAATCCAAAACTCAAACCCCAAACCCTAAACCATACTTGGGGTTACTGGAGCCCTACTGGAGGACAAGCACCTGAAACTGGTCCTCCAGTGCTGTAGATTGCGCCGTAAGAGCCTGGCAGAAGAAAAACGCTCCTTTGGCTTCAAGGGTTTAGGGGTTGGAATATACTTGAAGTTAAGTCATAAAATTTAAGGTTACCTTAAACTTTATAATTTGAGTTAAAGTATATTCCATACCGAAGGGGTGTTGGAGTCTCTGGGGATGATTTTTGAGGCTTTAGGGGATCCGTGACCAGAGACTCGCACCCTCGCCCCTCATGACTTAGCATCGTAAGCGCTCACAGAACCATGCAGTAAATCATAGTTGCGTACAACGAGGGCCCCGGGCACCCGCTGCACAGCCCCTGCATCAACTGTATCAACTTGTATAGCACTCATAGGATCACGGGACTTAGGGTTTCCTCAAAAAGTTTTTCGAAGTGTTCTGTAAGGGATCATTATAGGAGTTATAGGATAAAAAGGATCATGGGCGTCGGCAACTAAACTATACTTCGGATCACATGCATCCCCAAATTAAGGGACCCTTCACCTTGTTTACTCCTTACTTACAAAATCCCATGATCGCAGCTATTTTAACTAATTCATTACTCAGTCCCATGAAAGCAGCCAGCATCTCAACATTCTCAACCTTGAAACCCAAATCCCCCAAGCATACACAGCGAACCCTGAACCCGAAGTGCGAACCTTCACAGCTGGCACCTGAACCCACAAAGAAATTCCACAAAGACCATGGAAGACTCCGGAGGCTACCCTGAGATACGGAGGGGGAAGAGTGAGGTGACCGCGGTAACTACCGTTGGTCGATCCGTACCTACCTACCTACCTACCTACCTACCTACCATGGAAGACTAAAACTCATCACGGAGACTAGGTACGCACCATACAACCTGGACTCACAAAGACCCTGCAAAACAAACTAAACCACAAACAGTAGTTGGTTACTTAACGTATCATATGAACTCAGCTACAGACCCTAAACCCTAAAACAAACAGCACAAACCCCCCCCCCCCTCCCTCACCTTGATGTTTGGCATCCAGTATGTGCGAACCTTGCACGGCAAGGGCCGTTCAGGGTTTTGCTTGTAATACAGGGGGCCTTCGCAATTAGATTAGGGTTTGGGGGCCATGTTGGTGTAATGGTGTAGATAATATCGGGGACTAGGATGGCAATTTTTACTCATTTAATTAGTCCGATCCCTGTGTCTTGAAAGCTTTGGTTTCGGCACATTCGAGTTTTCAGGTTGCCAGGGGAATACAGGCCTAGGATGCAGGGATTTAGGGTTTCAGGTGCCCGACCGGTGAATGTTTGCTCATAAACCCTAAACCCAAAGCCATGCTAAACCAAGTTAATTCTGAAATGGTTTGCTCCGGCGCTTCCGGAACGCTCCCAACTAGAACAATATCCACAACCGACATGCCATCTGGATGGTCCCTGTGGATTCGGAACTACTTCTTGAGAAAGGAATATAGACTTAGGGCTTAGCTCTTTTGGTTTGATTTGGGCTTAGGCTTCGGAGGCTTGGGGTATAGGGATTCTAGGTTCCTGAGTAACCCCTTTATAGTCAGGGTACCCTTTTCCTACTATTTGGTTTCTAATAAGGGGACCCTAAACTAAAAAGGGCAAAACGTATTCAGGAACCTAGGATTGAAGCTTCGGGTTTAGGATAGGGTTTAGGATTTAGGGTTTAGGGTTTAGGGTGTAGGTTTTTCTGTTTAGGGCAAGCTCTTGCTAAAGCTCATGACTTCTGGCCCGCATTAAACCAGTGTGACCGTAACCCCAAGAACCTGAAAAGCACCCAAACCCGTCAATCTCCGAAAGAATTCTTTGAAGAGCCCGAAGCCCAAATCTCCAAGCCCCGAAACACCAGCAGAAAGCCTATAGACCCCCACCTGCTAATTCTGGGTTTTGGGTTTAGAGTTTAGGGTTTAGGGCTTAGGGTTTAGGGTTTAGGGCCCCCACCAGCACCCCCCAACTACCTTCTATTATACCCTAAATACGCACTATTAAGGCCCATAAGGGCTCTATTAAAGGGTACATGGGGGGTGTGCTGGCAAACCCTAAACCCTAAACCCAAACCCCTAAACCCCCAAAGACCCCTTATAGAGTTTTCAAGGGAACCCTCAGGGAACCGTAATCCTTACCCTAAACCCCCAAAGACCCCTTATAGATTTTTCAAGGGAACCCTCAAGGAACCCTAATCCTTACCCTAAAACCCGCCATCCTCCAGCCCCAACCCACGCCTCAAAACTATCAAGGGCTTTTAAGGATGTGCTTAGGGCTTAGGGTTTAGGATTTAGGGCTTAGGGGTTTAGGGTTTAGGGCTTAGGGTTTAGGGTTAGGGCTAGAGGTAATATGGGGGGCCCTTGTGGGAAAGGGTTTTGGGATGTAGTCTGCTTTAATTGTGATAAGGAGCCTCAAAGAATAGTCTTCTTTATTCTACACTTAGGGAGGATGCAGGATAACGCCTCTTGCCTGCGATTCGTGCACCTACCCTCCCCAAGGCTCCATGTACCCATATAGTCTATATAGTATATAAGTATGCCTTAAAGCACCTATATAGGGACCCCTTTGAGGCTTAAGTATCTACTATTTGGGTACCATGGACCCCTAAACCCTAAACCCCATAGAACCCTTTAAAGGAACCCTTTAAGGCGCCCTTTAGAGGAACCCTACTATAAAGGCACATGGAGCCTTTGGGCTTAGGCCCTAAACCTCTGGAACCCCCAAGGCGCCCACAGACTCCAGGGGTATAGTTAAAGGGATATATAGGGGTTTATAGGGTTCCTTTAAAGGGATCTATAGGGCTTCCTTTAAGGGGATTTTAGGGTTTAGGGGCTTGAGGGGTATAGGGTTTAGAGTTTAGGGTTTAGGGCATGTAGCACCCCAAACTGACTATATTCTTAAACTATCGAGTCATCCCTAAGATCAGGTGCAACGCAAATTCCTCAATTCTTGTGCGCCTTTTTGCAACCATTGTCAACATATTACATCCTTAATAATCCCTTGGGCTTTTAGCATAGTGATAATAGAAAATGGTTCCTAAGAACACTAAAGAATTATGGGTTGTTCGGGGTCTCTGATTTAAAGTTTAAACCCGAAACCCTAACATTTAAAACCCCAAACCCTAAACAGAAACCCTAAAACCTAAACTCCTAAACCCTAAAATCTAAACGCTAAAGCCCGAATCAAGGGGTCTTTGGAGTCTCCGGGCTCATGTCAAATCCCAGGAATCATCGCAAGGCTCACTCTCCCAAAGGCTCCATGTGCCTTTATAGTAGGGTTCCTTTTAAGGGCGCCTTTAAGGGTTCCTTTAAAGGGTTCTATAGGATTTAGGGTTTAGGGGTCCATGGTACCCAAATAGTAGATACTTAAGCCTTAAAGGTGTCCCTATATAGGTACTTTTAAGGCCTAAGTATATACTACACGGTACATGGAGCCTTAGGGAAGGCTGGCTCTGAGAACGGCGCTACAAAGTGCGTGGCATAGAGCAAGACCAAGGTCAGAGCCTCACGGCTGAATACAGGTGCCTTAATCATTAGAATAGGGGTTCGGGTGTCCTTATAGCCGGAAGGGATAATAAACCCTAAACCCTAATAAACCCTAAACCCTAAACCCTAATAAACCCTAAACCCTAAACCCTAATAAACCCTAAACGGGATAATATTGGGAATTATTCCAGCTTCTGAGCTATTGCTTGAGTGGCTTAAGGTTTAGGATGCAGGGCTTTGGGGTTGGGGCGTTGGCAAAAAACCGTTTAGGCGTGTAGGGTGTCCTTTAAACTTTGGGTTATAGGCTTAGGGTTGTCTAAGCTTTGAGTTGAGGTTGAAAGGTTTAGGGTTTTGAGCATTAAGCCTTGCCTTTAACCCGGAATTTTAGAGTTTAGAGTTTGAGGTTTAGAGTTTAGGGCTAGGGGTTTAGAGTACGGTTGCAGGTTCAGGGTTTAGTTCGGGGTTCGTTTCTAATTGTATTTGGGTTTTTAGGTTCCCTATAGAGGCTTGAAGTCGCTTCCGCGCCGGGGGCGGGGGGTTGCCCACTGTACTGGCAAACCAATCTGAGCACACGGGTTTAAGGGTTTAGAGGGTTGTTTTTAAGCACCTTTTTCCCCCAGCTGAGTACGTCTCATGAAGGAAACCCTGTCTTGAAGGCAGGTTTGGATGGCACTGTTGTTTGGGTTTAACGGTTTAGGGATTTAGGGTTTAGGGTTTAGGGCTGAAGCAACATCCCAGAGGCTCCAAAATCCCTTCTTTAACGAATATTCCTTACATTATAGTAGGATCCCTTATATGGTTTAAGGAATCTTCCCTAATTAAGGGATATTGGAGTCTCTCGGATAGTGTCCAGCTTCTGATTGGACTGCTGCGCGGCGGAAATACCAGAATCAATGCGCGCAGCTTTCTCTGGTTGAGGATCCCAGAGACACCAATACTCCAATACTCCAATATCCCTGAATTAAGGAATAAACCTTAAATTATACTAGCATCCTCAATATGATTGGGGTATATTCCTTAATTGAGGGATATTGGAGTCTCTAGGAATGGCTGTAAGGATAGAGGGGCTCGGGTCGGGGACTGCCGTGGGCGCTACTTGACTATTCGTGTGTGGACCTTCCGTACCCAGAGACTGCATACATACATACATACATATATATATATAGATATATGTATATGTATATGTATGTATGTGTGTGTGTGTATGTATATATGTATGTATATATGTATGTATATATGTATATGTATTACCATTATGGATTCTGGGTATTCTGGTTGCCCAAAGACCATGCTTGTTATGGTGCTGCGGACCTACTCCCATAATGGTAGTAACTATGGACCCGCTAGCCTAATTATGCTCATCGTTACTGTGATCGGATTGGACGGCCATGACCATGACCAGTCTCCAGCCCTAAACCCTAAACCCCTAAACCCTAATCCCATGAACCCTAAACCCTAAACCCCTAAACCGTAAGCCCTAAACCCCTACTAAACCCCCAAACACCCACCATTTCCACCCTAGCAGACCCATGAGCTTGGATGGCGACGGGTAGGGCTCCTCCCCCTCTGACCAGCAGTGGAAGGCAGTACAGCATCTGAACCTGAACTGAGCTTTGAAGTAAGCAGGGAGACACTTGTATTTCATAATGATTCATTTAAAGATAAGGTCCCAAAAAACATGTACTGTGCGCAATGCAGTTGGGAGTCTCTGAAAAATGGGCACGCTTGCATCAATAGCGTAGGATTTGGGTTGTAGAGACTCCAATATCCCTGTAAAAAGGATCTATAAGGGCTCCGTTCAGGGATCCTTAAGGGATCTATAGCGTGAAGGGTGAAAGAGACTCCAATATCCCTTGAGTAGAAGGAGGAGGAGTAGTAGCAGTAGGAGTAGAAGCAGGAGCAGGAGTGGGAATAGGAGCAGGAGGAGGGGTAGGTGGGAGTAGGAGTAGAAGTAGGAGTACAGCAGTGGAAGTAGGAGCAGGAGCGGGAGCGGGAGCGGGAGCAGGAGCAGGAGCAGGAGGAGCCGGAGCAGGAGCAGGAGCAGGAGCAGGAGCAGGAGCAGGAGGAGCAGGAGGAGCAGGAGCAGAAGGAGCAGAAGGAGCAGAAGGAGCAGGAGCAGAAGGAGCAGAAGGAGCAGGAGCAGAAGGAGCAGGAGCAGAAGGAGCAGGAGCTGAAGGAGCAGGAGTAGAAGGAAGACTACGACTGCTGCTGTTGCTACTACTACTAGCACTGCTGCTACTGCTACTGCTACTACTACTACTACTACTGCTACTACTACTACTACTACACTAGCACTACTACCACCACTACTACCACCACTACTACCACCACCACCACAACCACAACTAATACTGCTACTCAGACTGATAATGATATACAACCGCCACTACTAGTACCAGCAGCAGTCCACTGCCAGTACTCCTGCGGACACTGCAAACCCATGTAAAACCCTATAAATTAGGGGCTTCCTCTAACAGTAACTCTTTACACGGTTCTTGAACAGTTAAATGGGCGATAACTGAACAGTTAGTTTGGTGGTAGTTGAACAGTTAATTGGTGGTAGCTGAACAATTAATTTGGTGGTAGTTGAACAGTTAATTCGTGGTAGCTGAGCATTTAATTTGGTGGTAGTTGAACAGTTAATTGCGTGGTAGCTGAGCAGTTAATTGGTGGTAGTTGAACAGTTAGTTTGGTGGTAGTTGAACACGTAATTGGTGGTAGCTGAACAGTTAATTTGGTGGAGTTAGGGGCCCGGTTAACTGTTCAGCTACGACCACCCAGGGCCTGGCTTGGGGG
>BGNK01000670.1:0-20638 GCA_003297005.1 Symbiodinium sp. clade A Y106 | reverse complement strand
CCGGTTAACTGTTCAGCTTCGACCACCCAAGGCCTGGTTTGGGGGGTCGTAGCTGAACAGTTAAGGGCCCGGTTAACTGTTCAGCTACGACCACCCAAGGCCTGGTTTGGGGTGTCGTAGCTGAACAGTTCAGGGCCCGCTTAATTGTTCAACTACGACCCAGACCGGGCGAATTTCCTTAGAGCTTCTACAGAAAACAACAATTTGGTGGTCGTAGCTGAACAGTTAACCGGGCCCTTAACTGTTCAGCTACGAATCCCAAACCAGGCCCCGGGGGGTTCGTAGCTGAACAATTAACCGGGCCCTTACCTGTTCAGCTACGACACCCCAAACCAGGCCTTGGGTGGTCGTAGCTGAACAATTAACCGGGCCCTTAACTGTTCAGCTACGACCCCCCAAACCAGGCCTTGGGGGCTCGTAGTTGAACAGTTAACCGGGCCCTTAACTGTTCAGCTACGACCCCCCAAACCAGGCCCTGAGTGGTCGTAGCTGTCAATATCCCAGTATTAAGTGTTCAATATCCCAGAATTTAGTTAGTGTTCAATATCCCAGAAACAAGTGTTCTATAACCACAGAAACAAGTGTTCAATAACCACAGAATTAAGACAAGTTATAGGGTCTTAATTCACAAGTTATAGGGTCTTTGTTCACATCTATAACCACAGAAATAAGTGTTCAATAACCACAGAAATAAGTGTTCAATATCCCAGAATTAAGTGTTCAAAGAAACAAGTGTTCTATATCCCAGAATTAAGTGTTCAATATCCCAGAATTAAGTGTTCAATAACCCAAAATTAAGTATTCAATAACCTATTAATATGTCTACCCTTCTACCAAGCTCTTACCTTGTAAAGAGAGNAATTAAGTGTTCAATAACCCAAAATTAAGTATTCAATAACCTATTAATATGTCTACCCTTCTACCAAGCTCTTACCTTGTAAAGAGAGCCCTCGATTTACTGTCAGAGGCAACGTCTAACCTATAAACCACCTACAAAACCGACAAAAACCCTGAACCCTGGATGGATCCTGAACGCGAAAACCGAAAACCGAAAACCAAACTCGAAACCCCTGCAGCTTGATATAAGGGCTTTCTAAGCACGACCAGGGCATGCCCAGGACGAACCCAGAGACTCCAAAAACCCTAAATCAAAGAAAAGACCTGGGACATTGCCCGGGATCCCTGTTGTAATCTAAGGTATGCCCGGTAAAAAAGAAGCAGCCCCGATAAACCGTACACAATCCAGAAGGAGACCCATATGGCACACAAGGTTATTTTAAGTCTACCCCTTACCTACTAGGAAGATGCGTTTAACAATAACGATTTCAACATTCGCCAGTACTATTTACAATTAGAACCGTATATTAAACAACAAGGGAAATGAAAATCTATCCGAAACTATACGAAGACTAATAGAACTGACAACAACTACTGTAAGGGCTTTTGGAGTCTCCGGCAATCTAGGCCATGGGCCGCCTGGCCCCCGGTGTATTGGAGCTGACCTTGGAGGATTAATGTAGGAACCTAGGGGGCCTTAATGCCCATACTAAGGACCTAATAAGGCCTATGTAAGGGAAGTATAGAGTACCTGTAATGTGGGAACCTGATTAAGAAACCCTCCTTATATGAACCCTACTATTTTTGGGTTATAGGCTCAGGGTTTCTTAATCAGGTTCCCACGTTAGGGGCTTAGGGCTTCGGGGTTTGGGCGTCGGTTGTAGGGGGATCAGGGTTTAAAGGTTTAAAAGTCCTGCAAAGGTCTCTAAGGTTCCCTGACGAAGGTTCGGTGTGGGGAATAGGGTTTAGGGTTTAGGGTTTAGGGGTTTAGGGTTTAGGAAGCTAACCCCGCGGCGAGGGGCGGGGAGGGTCAAAAAGGCAGTAGGGTTGTTGGGTTGCTGTTATTAGGTTTAGGGCTGCGTTGACCCTAAACCCCAAACCCTAACTTCCCAAAGACTCCAATATCCCTTAACCAGAAGGTATATTCCTTACATCATATAAGGGATCCTACTAAGGTATATTCCTTAATTCAGGGATATTGGCGTCTCTGGGTTTATCCGTAGCAGATGCACTGGAAAGCTCGTCTAGGCCTGCAGGCTTAGGTTTTCTTTAGAACACATGGCTTTAGAGTCAGGATCATTTCGAGTGAACCCTAAACCCTAACCTAAATCCGAAACCAAAACCCTAAACCCTATAAACCCTAGTGTAGGGTCTTGTTGAGATGTAAGATGGTAAATTAAGCTTTTAAGCGCGGTTTTGAGGCATTTGAAATACAGGATGGTAGAGTTCCCGCATCCAAAACCCTGAACCCCAAACCCTATATCCAATGTTCATGTCCGTCTGGGGTTTCTGAGCTTGTGATGCAATTGCTCGGGGGGTTCAGAGGCTTGGGTTTTATTGCTACACAATGTAGAGTCTAGACGCTGAATGATTAAAGTAGGGTTTCCGGAAATTTCGAAACTAGAGTAATCACACCAAATCCCAAGCCAAACCCTGCAGGATACGATTCAACAACACTCAAGTGCATATGTTCACCCTTGCATCCCGCAGTCACAACTCCCGCATGTATGTGGTTTAGGCTGAAGAGCTTTCAACCTGAATGATGAGAATAGGGTTCGGCGGTATACGATCATCAGTCTTGCTATACACACACAATCAATCAGCATACTACATTTGCCTCGATAGGGAATAGTATTTGTACTTGTTTAGGCTTCTTCTATATTACCTTGGACCTGATTTTGGCCCGACAGTGACTGGGTATGTTCTGCGAGAATGCCCGCTTCAGTCCTTAAACCCCAAAGACTAGAAATCCTAAACCTTTAACCCTCCACAGTAAACCCGAAATCCTAAACCTTGAACCCTCAAAACCTCCAACTCCCAAATCCTAAAGCCTACCTGTATTCCCAAACCCTTTAAAATTATATGGCATTATGACCTCTTAATTAGAGGGTCTAACCCCTAAAACAGTAGGTTTGGGGATCCCAAGGTAAACCCTAAAGCCTTAAAAAAAAGTTCAAGAGTGCCAGCAAAACGCCCGGTGACAGAAGCAGTTCTTGTGCTTTGGGTTTAGGGTTTAGGGTTTAGGGGGTTTAGGGGTTTAGGGGTTTAGGGGTTTAGGGGTTTAGGGTGCTTGGAGGTTCATGAGACTTAGTAAGGCTATTTAACATATAGGTACATCACTTGGGGCCATAGCGAATTACAGGAGGGTTAGGTTTCCTTTAGAGTGATCCATAAGGGTTCCACAAGCTGCTGCGCGTAAGTCAGCTGATCCTAGCGCCACGACGGATTCGTCCGTCAGCAAAAGGGAAATCAGAGGATCGGATCTCCTGCACATTCGTGAAGTTTGTCTTTATTGCGGGGACTGCCCCAGGTTCCGACGGATCCGTCGCCAAGGATGGCGGCAAACCGGAGCAGGAGGATGGGATCTGCTACACTTTCGTCAGCTGAGCCTGCACAGCACTGCTGACACCACCAAAGCGAACATCACCCCAGGTCATGATGGATCCATCACCGATAATTGCAACGAAAGCATGGCAATTTGATTGGATCTGCTGCACATCCTTCAACTGATCCTGCACAGCACTGTTGTCAAACGCGGCAAGACGCCAGGTCACGACAGAGCCGTCCCCGACAATGGCAGCAAAAGCGTTGGAAGAGGCTTGGATCTGCTGCACATTCCTCAGCTGATCCTGCACAGCACTGCTGGCACCACCATACTCAGAATCGCCCCAGGTCACGACTGATCCATCACCCAGAATGGCAGCAAAAGCGCGGGAAGTGGCTTGGATCTGCTGCACATTCTTCAGCTGATCCTGCACAGAACGACTGTCACCACCCGCGGGAGCGCTACCCCAGGTCACGACAGATCCATCGTCACGAATGACAGCAAAAGCGGCCAAAGAGGCCTGAATCTGCTGCACGTTAACCAGCTGAGCCTGCACAGCACAACAGTCACCACCAAAGCCAGCATCACCCCAAGTCACGACAGATCCATTCCGAAGCATGGCAGCAAAGGCACACCCCGAATGTTGGATGCTCTGCACACTCTGCAGCTGATGCTGCTCAGCACTGCTGTCACCACCTGAGTCAGCATCGCCCCAGGTCACGACTGATCCATCGCCAACTATGGCAGCGAAAGCGCCCAAAGTGGCTTGTACATGCCGCACATTCTTCAGCTGATCCTGCACAGCACTGCAGTCACCACCAAACTCAGAATCACCCCAGGTGACGACAGATCCATCGCCAAGAATGGCAGCAAAAGCGCTGTAGGATGCTTGGATATGCTGCACGTTCTTCAGCCGGTCCTGCAAGGCAGTGCTGTCACCATCGCGATTATGACCCCAGGTCACGACTGATCCATCGCCAAGAAGTGCAGCAAAACTGAAGCGAGAGGCTTGTATCTGCTGCACATTCTTCAGCTGGCCCTGCACAGCACTACTGTCACCGCCGTTGCCAGCAGCACCCCAAGTCACCACCGACCCATCGCCGAGAATGGCAGCAAAAGCGCGGGAAGTGGCTTGGATCTGCTGCACATTCTTCAGCTGATCCTGCACAGCACTACTGTCACCACCGCCGGCAGGATACCCCAGGTCACGACGGATCCGTCGCTCAGAATGGCAGCAAAAGAATGATCATTGGCGCACGCTTGTACTTGTTTTATATGCAACATCAAGGATGCACCATTCTGCAGCACGGTGTTCTGAATGAGTATTTCCTCATCCAGACCGCTGCCAGATGAGTCCACCAACCGCCCTTTCCCGACTCCAAGTGCAACCTGTGCTCGAAGCTTCAATACTCCGACCTGTTCATTCAAGTCTATTGTCAGGCTTGCTTTCCTGCCGCTGAGCAGTCCGACTTCCACATTGATCGACATGTTCTACGTTGCAAGAGGCCACTTCTGAAAAATAATGGCTTCACACTCCTGAGTGTCGGCTATTTCTATGTCGGCTATTTCAAAACCATGTTGAAAGGATACCAACTAAACCCTAAACCCATAAACCCTAAACCCCTAAACCCCTAAACCCTAAACCCCTAAACCCCTAAACCCTAAACCCTAAACCCCTAAACCCTAAACCCTTTTGGGGTTCACGGCTTCCGTCTGAAGTTGGAGCCTCTCGGGATTTCCTCGGATGGCACCTGCTGGACTGAACCAGGGTTTAGGGTTTAGGGGTTCAGGGGTTTAGGGGTTTAGGGGTTTAGGGTTTAGGGGTTTAGGGTTTAGGGTTTAGGGTTTAGGGGTTTAGGGGTTCAGGGTTTAGGGTTTAGGGTTTAGGGTTTAGGGTTTAGGGATTAGGGTTTAGGGTTTAGGGTTTAGGGGTTAGGGTTTAGGGGTTTAGGGTTTAGGGCTTCCCCCCTAAACCCCTACCTAGAGGCTCATACTCTAACCTTTTTTTTTAGGATACCTAGTTTTCTGGTTAGGATCTGGTGTATAGAAAATTACGTACCCTAAAAAAGGGGCAGTGTATGAGCCTATAGGTAAACCCTAAACCCTGAAACTCTTAAAACCCTAAACCCTAAAACTCCTAAAACCCTAAAACTCCTAAATCTCCTAAAACCCTAAAACCCGAAAGTCACAATCCCTGATCTGAACCTTGCATACACCAGACCTTTCAATATCCCTCAAAGTAGGGCCCCTACGTAATATGGGAGTTTCCGAAAGTAGGGGACCCTAATATAGCACCCTAAATAGTAGAATCCTTACTATAAGGATCCCAAAATAAGGTACCCCTAATTTCGGAAACTCCCATATGAATTAAATAATAAGGTACATTGCTTAATTAAGGGAGACTGTGAGGTCTGGGTCCGTCCGTGGGATCCTCGAAGAGAGCGTCACTTTTCTAACACGGACCGTAAAAGGCACCGGGACTAGGGTTAAGGGTTTGAGCTTAAAGACCCGGGTTTAGGGTCTAGGGTTTGAGGTTAAGGACCCGGGTTTAGGGCTTAGGGTTTGAGGTTAAGGACCCGGGTTTAGGGCTTATAGGGTTTGAGGTTAAGGACCCCTCATGCATACTTCGTTGCTAATTTCAGAATCCCCAAAACTACAGGCTTTCTGTGCTATTGTACAAAATGAGATGACTGCAAGACGTGTAAAGTGTATTCATTCAGCTACCAAGTACATTCTAGGAAGGCAGGTGATCGCCTTTAGGGTGGCGTTCGGGGAACTGAGGGTTGCACAAGGGGCCAGTGCAAGCGTGGTATGTCGTGTCCGTATTCAGCAGCTCTTACCGCAAGGGGACCTTACCCTAAGGGTCCAAGTACCTAATAATCATATACTCTTCTAGATATTGAGCTACACAACTACTATCCTAAACCCGAGTACCTAATTATTGGGTCCTTTGGACCCTTAGGGTTCTCTCAAAACAACTACCCTTGCATCCCCCTACCAAAAAGCACATGTCGACTGCAAAGATGAGACGCCCCAAGCATGCACAAGACTCCACCTGTCGAGCCCGACAAGTCGGTAAATGGTTAAGTTTACAGCGAATCCCAGAAAGTTGGAACATGGGTTTAGGAGGATTCGTGCTAGGACCCCTTATACTTTACCTTAAGGGAATGAGGATAATGATGTTCCAACTTTCTGGGTTCTACTATAAGGTCTCCAGTTTGGGGTTCGGGGTTGTGGATTTCAACCAAAATCCCGAATCCTTAACCCCCCCTAAATCCTAGATAACACGACGCCCTAAAACCCACTGTAGTCCCATCAAAGCCCGTGAAAACACGTGAGGCTGAAAGACGCATCCCAAACCCAAAAGACCTACCCTTAAACCCTGAACCCTAAACCCGGGCCTGTTAAGGGAGATATACTCAGGAACTTCAGACTGGTTCTATGGCTTTTTTTGTAGGGGCCTTAATAGTTAGAATAGGGTTCCTTTCAAGGGGGTCTATATAGGGCTACTATAAGGGCTAGTATAAGAATCGAGTATAGGGGCCTTATATAATAATTACCTGTACTATTTTGGGGGGGTCCATATTTAAATTAAAGTATGATGGGCCCCAACATATAGAGGGCCCTGCATTGGGGGCTTCCGTATTGCCCTGGGAGACAAAGTTTCTCACGGTTATTAATGAAGGTACTCCAAACCCCAAGCCCTCAAGCCGAAATTCAAAACCCTCAACCCTAAACCCTAAACTCTC
Source organism: Symbiodinium sp. clade A Y106 (assembly GCA_003297005.1). Taxonomy (NCBI): domain Eukaryota; class Dinophyceae; order Suessiales; family Symbiodiniaceae; genus Symbiodinium; species Symbiodinium sp. clade A. Next base: position 13,507 of record BGNK01000670.1, on the reverse strand, counting down.
AACCGTAAACTCTAAACCATATACCCCAAACCCTACACACTAAACCCTACACCCTAGACTCCAAGAGTTACCATAGTCTAACAGGCGCTGGCTGAGGGTTGGGCCCTTCAGCTCGTCCAGGAGGGTTCGGGCCTGGCAAGTGAGCTTTAAGGTGCAACCCTAAGGGTCCATGTACCTAAATAGGACATACTTGGCCCCAAAGTACCTATATAGGGACAACTTTAAGACCAAAGTATATACTATTTGGGTGCATGGGCCGTTAGGGGTGGGCTTTAAGGTGTAAGGTCTTGGGTTTAGAGTTGAAGGTTCAAGGTTGTTTGGTTTAGTGTATGAGGCTTAGCGTTTAGGGTTTAGGCTCAGGGCATAAGGCGGGTTTAGGGTTTAGGGTTGACGAGCTTCTCAAGTTTCCTTCCTTTAAGTGTTCCTTTCTTGGCTGCTTGCAGGATTAGGGGCTCTGCAGTAATGAGTTTTAGGGTTTAGGGTTGAGGAGTTTTGGGGTTACTGGGATGTTCATGGGGCTGAGTACGTGCTGTTATACGTGCTTTAACTGGGGTTTTGATTAACTGCAAGTATAGCTACCTTGGTTATAACCCTAGCTACTAAGTCCCATGAATCTTGAAGTAGGGCTGCTTTAGGGTTTCAGGTTGAGGGGCTTCTTGCTTTTCTCCCTTAAGGCTCCATGAGTAGCGAGTTTGGGGCGTTGGGATTTGGGTTTGGGAACTTGCGATCTGGTTTTGTGGGGGGGGGGGGGGGGGGGGGGGGNGTCTGGGGCTAAGGGAGGCATTGCATGAGGTCATGCATGCTAGAGTCACGCTTTTCAGGCTTTAGAGATGTCTGTTTTGGGGGTTGGAGGGTTGGAATTTTGGCTTTTTGGATTTGCAATGGGGGTTTAGGCCGGGGTGCTTTATAGGAACCCCCATTAAGGGATCTACTTTTTGGATCCTCCCGGCGGTCTGGGTACAGGGTCTGGTGGAGTTACCTTATTTATAACCCTGGTTACTGAGTCCCATGAAGAATTAAGTAGGGTTTCAGAGCCTGGGGCCTCAATGCCCGTCAATAAACCCACGAAAAGGCACTAAACCATCCCCAAAAGCTGTATATAAGGGTTTGCAGGTATGACTCGGCATGACAGAATACAATTACAGAAAGGAGCCCTAAGGAAGAAATTTTGGCCTGTTCGTATAAACAAGGACCAACAAAATCAATCTCCTTCCGCATCAGCGTCACTCTACAGCGCCTTAAAAAACCGCAAAACGCCAAAACAAAATACTATAGGGGCCTTAATAATTAGAATAGGGTTTGGGGGCCGGTTATACTATAATTATAATAGGGAACCACCCAAAATAGTATAGGTATTTATCAAGGCCCCTACATTAACATTCAACCCTAACTCCAAATGGCCCTAGATTGGGAAATTCAAGCCACCTCTGCAATGCGCTGCATCGGGTTATCGATGCCAACGCGGTGGAATGCAGCAGACCGCAAAGCCTGTCGCAGGAAAGGAAGTTTAGGGTTGCGGGTTTAGGGTTTAGGGTTTAGGGTTTAAGCACTAGGAAGGCCTTCAATGAAATACTTACAAGCATGAACATTGCTTTGAAGTCCCAGTTGGAATTGGAAATTGTAGCAGCAGTAGAATACACGCACTCAGCCGAGCCGCCCCCTGCCGTCTGAAACACGCTATTCCGAATTATTAGGGCCTCTGTGAACACAGGTGAGACGACGGCTTGGCAGTGCTATCACAACGGTACATCGGGCTCAGGGCCACAGCCACCGCCACCACCACCACCACCGCCACCACCACCACCACCACCGCCGCCGCCACCACCACCACCACCACCACCACCACACAACCGGTCATACCGATCCGTGGTCGGACTCGCAATACATGGGACGGCCAGAAGAAGCACACCTGTGACAACGATTGCTATTATTGGTGTTACGGTTGATGATATAAATCCTGCACTACCTTAAGGACCCTAAACTATGGAAACTATGTTGTCCTTTAATTATTATGGGTAATGCAGGATATATATCATCAACCGTAGTGATCATGGCAAGTGTCTCTGCATGGTAACTGGCACTGCGCAGCACCTCATACAATGCTAATAGTAGACCTTGGTTACTGCTTGCTGGTGCCCCCACCCTTAAACCTAAACGCCAACCCCCAACCCCTAAACCCCAATGCCCTAGTAATGTAGGGGCCTTAATAAATAGAAAAAGTAGGGTTTTATACTGTACTATAACTATAATAAGGAACCACCAAAACCCTGTTCTAATTATATAAGCCCCTATAGTAAGCGCCACCTCGTGATGCAGGGAGGTCGCCACATCGGACCACACTTGCAATGAGAGCTGTCGACTCAACGCCTGTCGGGGTCTATTGGCTTTAGGGGCTTAGGGTTTAGGGTCTATTAGGTTTAGGGCTTTTAAGGGGGTTTAGAGGCTAGGAGGTTTAAGGCTTTAGGAATTTAGGGTTTAGGGTTTAGGGTCTATTAGGTTTAGGGCTTCAGGGGGTTTAGAGGCTAGGAGGTTTAAGGCTTTAGGGAGTTTAGGGTTTAGGGATTAGGGGGTTTAGAGAGTTTAGGGCTTTTCGGGGTTTATAGGCTCAGGGTTTAGGGTTTAGGGGCTTAGGGGGTTAGGGTTTAGGGGTTTAGGGTTTAGGGTTTAGGGTCGGTTTTGGGCTTTCAGGTGGAGGAAGGCAATATTATTTAGGGTCGCAGATACTTCAAGCGCTACTGAAAGAGATCTGCAGGATAAGAAGTTTCAACAAGGGTCCTATAAGGGTACTGCGGGGAGTTTTTCCAAGGGTACTACAGGGTTCCTCTAAGGGCTCAGGTTTTTAGGGGTTTACTTAAAGGTTGATGGGACTTTGTAACTGGGGTGACTAATAAGGTAGCTCTACTCACAATTACTTATAACCCCAAATAAGGTACTTATAACTGTATTCACCACGGGGTCCATATATACCACCATTATGGAATTAGGTCCCTAAAACCATAATAAGGATGGTCTTTTGGGACCTTATTCCATAATAGTAGTGTATATGGACCCTCTGGGCTACTGAGTCCTAGGGGGTTTTGGGCTTTAGTCTGGGTTAGGGAGTTTTAGGAACCTTGAAGCTGGAGTTGTTTTAGGGTTTTGGGCTTTAGGGCTTATACGGTTCAAAATTGAGGAGGGTTTTATTAGGGTTCAGGGAATCTGGTGTTTTATGAGCGGCAGTAGGTGGGTTTTACAGGGGCTTTAGCGGGTTGCAAACGGGACTTTACTTCGGTTTAGCGTTTTTAACTGGCGTGTAGACGCTTGCTGTTTGGAGCTTTTTGGTTGAGCGTGTCATCTTCAAAACCCTATTCCAACAGTTAAGGCCCTACATTAAGCCCGTAGTATCCCTTATGGCACCCTGCATGCTGCAAGGAACCCTCAAAAGAATCTAAATAAACAAACACTATTCTGACTACCCAGGCCCTTCTCCTAGTTTGAGGCAAGACCTCACGAAGATTTAGGGTTAGGGTTTAGGGAACCGATCGGCCAAGTCGGCATTAGGGTTTCGGGTCTAGGGTTACGGGCTGAAGGGGTTTAGGGTTTAGGGTGTAGGATATAGCTGAACCTCTTGAACCTGAGACCGCAACCAAGATCTCTAGCCTGCAGCTGGATCGGAGAATGACTTGAAGATTGATTCATGCTTCAGTGTAAACATGACAAAGCTACCTGGCTGCTTAGTGCCCACAACACTACCCAGCACATCGACGTTCGCGATGCTGTCGCAGTGCCACTTTGTCCAAGCGAATTAAAGGTACTCCCCCTTCCGAAAAAAGGTTACAAATCGTCGAACCGGTTTTTGAGCTCGGCTCGAACCCGCGGGTCATAATGGCAACGACAATACTTCCAAATTCTGCACTGGTTCAGACGTTCAGAGTCCCGGACCTCTAGGACTCCAGGAAATCCCTGAACCCAAGAGGGTCCATATACATTACCATTATGGAATTAGGTCACCAAAACCATAATGGGGATGGTCTTTTAGGGCCTAATTCCATAATAGTAGTGTTTATGGACCCTTTGGGAACCCAACCCCTCAACCCTAAACCTGTACAGAGTTCAAGGGTTTAGGGTTTGGGAATTCTAATCTAAGGATCTAATAGTAGCCCTTATAGTAGACCTTATAGACCCCGTTTAAGAAGCCGTAAAGCCTAGTAGCCCTTATAGTAGACCTTATAGACCCCGTTTAAGGAGCCCTAAACCCTAGTAGCCCTTATAGTAGACCTTATAGACCCCGTTTAAGGGGCCCCAAACCCTAGTAGCCCTAATAGTAAACCTTATAGACCCCGTTTAAGGAGCCCTAAACCCTAGTAGCCCATATAGTAGACCTTATAGACCCCGTTTAAGGAGCCCTAAACCCTAGTAGCCCTTATAGTAGACCTTATAGACCCCTTTTAAGGAGCCCTAAACCCCAAAACCTGCAATTCTGACGCACCCGAGGGCCCGGACCTCAACCAAGCGGTCCAGGCAGCACAGGCAGGCGGCCTCACGAAAATGCTAAGTGTTGTGGCTTGAGGGAACAGCTAATGGTTTAGAGTAGGAGAGGAAGCCTAAACCCCAAAAGCCCTGAATCCTACACCCTTCAAAAAGCCTATTGGAGGTTCATGGGACTTAGTAAGTACAGTTATAAGTACCCTAATTGGGGTTATAAGTACATATAAGTGTAGTTACCTTAATTATAACCCTATTACTAAGTCCCATGAACCTGTAAGTGTGGCTTCGGGGAACAGCTGATGGTTTAGAGTTTGGGGCTTAAGGGTTTAGGGTTTCAGGGAGAAGGGTTTCAGGGTTTAGGGTTTAGCTTTTCAGTGTTTAGGGTTTAGAGTTTGGGGTTTGCAAGTGCCAGTACAAAGGCTTATTGTCTGCAGCAAGTATTTGAAGCGGACAATGCAAAACTGTGATGAAGGAAGAGTAAAGCCTAAACCACAAACCCCTAAACCCTAAACCCCTATACCCATGCCCACTGAGCTTCCGGCATAAACGACGTTAATGACGAGCTCGGCACCTTGGAAAGCAGTCTGTTCTTAGGGTTTGGGTTGCGGGGTTTTGAAGTTTAGAGTCTAGGCTTTCGGGGTACGAGGACTTGGGATATGGGCAACTCGTGCTACAACCTTTGGAATACACAGGCAGCAGCTGGACAACACAATCCGCAACATTATCTCACCCTCCAAACGACATGAAGCCCATTAGATCCAACGACTGAGAGTTGCGACTGCTGGCGAACGGAGAGGAAGCCTAAACCCCAAAAGCCCTCTAATTATTAAACCCTCAACCGAACACCTTAAGCATTAAGCCGTATTAAGCCCCCTAAACCCTGAGCCCTGTAGCGCCTTCCTGAACCCTAAACCCTGAAGCCTTAACTTAGTATTGGGGCTCAGGGTTGAGGGCCTAGGGTATTGGGGTTTAGGCAGTAGGTGCTTTCGGCTTTTGTGGCTCAGGCATTTAGAACTTAGTGTTTCAGGGCCCAGGGGCCCGTGCCTTTGGGGTTTAGGCATTGCGACCTAGGGTTGTGGGGATAAGGGTTTAGTTTAGGGCCTGGGGTTGTGGGATGTAGGTCAGGGCGTAGGGTCTTGGGGCTTCGGGTATAAATTTTCCCCTTTTGGGAGCCCACAATCACAGACCATCGACATCGGATGGACGTCTTCTGCGATCTCACGCAAAAGGTGACTTGTCCCGACTGCACGACCCGGACGAACGTCATACCGCTTGGGCAGACGAGAGTCCAGGCATTCTGCCTTGACCTCGTCCATGTGTGGCACAAGAATGAAATGGCAAATCAAGCCTCCTCAGGGCCATCTTGCACACTCCAGCCCACGGTCGGCTTGGCCGCCCTGTGCCCTGCTTCTGCTGCTTTGCTGCTTTGCCGGGGGTGGTTTAAATTACGGTTTTCAAGTTACTCTCTTTGGATGGTCTAGGCATTTCGGCCTAGGGCCTAGGGTTTTGGGGTTTGGGGTTGTAGGTTAGGGCTGATGCTTTTGTGACATAGAGTTTAATACCCAGGGTTTTAAAACTTTGGGGTTTAGGCATTAGGGCCTAGGTAAGGACCGACGGTGGGCAAAGAGTTTTGAGTTTTGGGTTATGGATTTTGGGGCGTGTGTCGCGGGGATGTCATTGCTGTACACCTTAAGCCCTAAACCCCAAAACCCTAAAGCCCTAAAGCCTAAAACCCAAAACCCTAAACCCCTAAAGCCTCAACCCTAAACCCCTAAACCCTAAGCTCAAAAAAAACCTAAACCCCAAAACCCTAAACCCTAAACCCCTAAACCCCTAAACCCCTAAACCTAATCCCCAAAACCCAAAACCCTAAAGCCCTATACCCTAAACCCTAAACAAAACCCCAAAACCCTAAACCGCAAACCCCAAACCCCAAAACCCTGAACCCTTAAACCTAAACCCCTAAATCCTAAACCCTAAACCCCTAAACACTAAACCCCCCTAAACCCCTAAACCCGAAACCCTAAACCCTAAAACCCAAAACCCTAAACCCTTAATCCTATACATTTTATCAGCAAATTAGTAATACATGTATCAGTGTTCAGTAGTTATAAGAGTCCCCGCCCCTCCCCGCGGGCCCCGGTCCGGCCTATCGGCAGATGGCTGAGGAGGAAGGCCCGGGGTTTTAGTTTCACGGTTTGAAGGGAAAGTTTAGGCATTTGGGTTGTGGACTTTAGGCAATAGGGTTTTTGGGTTTAAGGATTGGGGTTTAGGGGGTTCAGGCATTGGGGTTAACCCCTAAACTTAAACCCCTAAACCCTGAACCCCTAAACCCAAAACCCTAAACGCCTGAACCCTAAAGCCTAAAACCCAAAACCCTAAACCCCTAAACGCCAACCCGTAAACTCGGATAAACCCTAAAACCCTAAACCCCAAAATCCCAAAACCCTAAACCCCGAAACCCTAAGCCCTAAACCCTCAAACCCAAAACCCTAAACCCCACACCATATACCTGTGGCCCCAAACCTTACAAAATAGTAGGTTATGACCCCTTAGTTAGAGGGTCCAACCCTTAAAACGGTAGGTTTTTGGATCCACAGGTAGATATTGTCTTCAAAGTAGTCCCCGCAAGCCCAGGTCCGGCAGATGGCGAAGGAGGGCGGGGGTTCTGGCATTGGGGTTTTGGGGTTTTGGTATCATGAGGGCTTTGGGGTTTAGGCATTAGGGCCTCGGGTTGGGGTTTTGGGGTTTAGGCTGCATTAGGGTTTTTGGTTTTAGGCATTAGGGTTTTGGAGTTTAGGTATTTGGGTTTTGGGATTTAGGGTTCAGGGACTGCAGGTTTTTTTAGGGCCTAGGGTTGTGGGTTTTGCCATGGGGTTTTGGGCCTAGGATTTTCGGTTAGAGGTAGGTAGAATGAAGAACTTGGGTAGGCCCAGGGTTTTCGATTTTCGGGTGGGGTAACTTAGGGTTTGAAAGGGTTTGTTTAAGGCCCAGGGATGTTGGGTTTCGAGTTTAGGGAGAAATTATAGGGTTTGGCCTAGGTTTTTGGGTGAGCACAAGTAGGTACAATCAATGTCGTAGGCAGGTCCCGTGTTTTCGGTTTGAGGGTTTGTGATTCCAAAGGGGTTAATTTAGGGCCCAGGGTTTTTGCGATTTCGGGAAAAGGGCTTCGGAATTTGAGGCATCGGGTTTTTTGGGCTTAGGCTTCTGGGTGAGTCTAGGTAGGTATAAGTCATAAGTTAGATAGGCCCAGGTTTTTGTGGTTTTGGACTTAGAGCGTAGGAAATTGGGGCATATAGTTCTTGGCCTAGGCTTTTGGTGTTTAGGTAGGTATAATAACCAATAACTTAGTTAAGCCGAGTGTTTTTTGTTTTCGGGTGTTTGGGTCGTAGCAAATTGTGGCATAGTGTTTTGGGACTAGGCTGTTGGGCTATGTAGGTATTAGAAATAACTTAGGTAGGCTCATTTGTTTATGTTTCGGGCTTAGGGCGTAGGAAATAGGGGCATAGGGCTTTGGGCCTAGGCCCTAGGCTTTTGGGCTGAGTAGGTAAGTATTCTTAAACAACTTAGGATAAGGGTTCGAACTGCCTGAACCCTGAACTCAGCACGCAGCAGAGACCGGGTCCATCGTTGCACATCGCAAGACCCACGGAACCGCCCACGGTGCGGAAGACCTCCGACTGGAAATCTGAAGAAGGCGCTCCCTTTATTAAGGGTTTAGGGTTTAGGGAATATGAAAAAGCGCTACATGTTAAGGGTTCCGTTAAGGGCTCAGGGCTCTTTTAGAAGGCTTTGCCAAGGGTTCCATAGTTGGTGTTGTTTCTAGGGTTTCGGGGTTTAGGGTTGGGGATGTAAGGTTTGGAGCTTAGCCTGCTTAGGGTCTCAGCGCTTCGGGCTTTTAGAGAGAGGCTTCAAAGGGGCTCAAGCTTTAGATTGAAGGATTTGGGGAAGTGGGAACTCAGGAAATTGGGATTCAGGGTTCAGTTTTTTTTTGAAGGTTTAGGGTTTAGGGGTTTAGGGTTTAGGGTTCGGGGTTTAAGGTTAAAGGCTTCAGTCCTCATGATGTTCTGCGTATCCTGATGATGAAGCTATGCTTCAACACAACGAGTACCAGATAAGAAGAAGACAGGCCGGACCGCCGCTGCGCGTGAAGTAGTATCGTCGGCCTCAAGTACTGTCAAGTAATCTCGGAGAATCGGATGTAGATGCTCGGCTCCTTGCAGGATGTAGCTCTAACAGTGTACACTGATTAAATAGATACTCCACAAGCAGGGTCCACAGAGACTCCAATATCCCTTATTTAAGGAATATACCTCAAATCATATTAGGGATCTTACTATAAGGCAAACTCCCTAATTAAGAGATATTGGAGTCCCTGGGTCACGTGCTCACGTCGGGCTCGAGCCGAGTTGCCGCACCGAGCGCAGGAAGCTGCCGGCATTCCAGGTGAGAATGGGGTTTAGGGTTTAGGCATCTTAAAGCGTCTCCGAGCAAAGCTCGGTAAACCCTAAAGCCTACACCCTAAACCCCTCCTCAGGCAGGTCTTTGCTCCACCGAAAGTAGAGCACAGTGCAGGAAAAAACAGCTTTTCCCAGCAATACACCCTAAACGCTGAACTCTAAATCCTAATCCCCTAAGCCCCAACTGATCACCTGATTGATCCTCTGGATGCGGGGTGCTTCCCATAGGAGCACAAACCCTGAATCCTAAATCTCAACTTAGGTTCGGGTTCAGTGCTTGCAGTTGAAGGCTTATAAGGTTTAGAGTTTTTATAGATTATGGAGTTTGCACCCTAAACCCTAAACCCTTTTGCTTCGGGCCAGGGTCCCTGCAATCTGGATCATGATGTCAGGTTTAGTAGGTGCCTCAGTACTTAATAATAAGGGTGCCCTTTTCCCTAATATCCGGTTTAATAAGGAGAACCCCAAACTAAAAAGGGGCAAAAGGGTACTACTCAGGTACCCTTATAGTACCCTTATAGTATCCTTATAGAATCCTTAAAGGAACCCTTAAAGGAACCCTTACAGGGACCCTGATAGAACCCTTAAAGGTTTAGGGTTTAGGGTGCGCTTTTCAGCCTGAACCCATGTTCGAAGCTTCTGGCTCCCTTAGGCTTTTTGCGCTTCAACCTAGAACCCCCCAAGGGACTCCAATACCCCTTAATTAAGGAATATACCTTAAATTATAGTAGGATCCCTGATATTTTTTAAGGAATATTCCTTAATTAAGGGATATTGGAGTCTCGGAAACCCCACAGAGTTCCAACCCTAAACCCCTAAACCCCTAAACCCTAAACCCCAAACCCTAAACCCCAAACCCTAAACCCCTAAACCCTAAACCCCTAAACCCTAAACGCTAAACCCCAAACCCTGAACCCTAAGACCCGAAATGACAAGACCTCAACATGCCCCGACCTGTAGCCGAAAAGACCTACCTTTTTAGGGTTCCTTATTATGATTTCTATAAAAGGGAGTTTCCGAAATAGGGGACCCTAATATAGTACCCTAAATTGTAGGATCCTTATTGTAAGGACCCCCAAAATAAGGTACCCCTGTTCTCGGAAACTCCCATATGGTCTTTTGGGCCACAGGGAGACCCTGACCTCACAACTTCGGCTCCAGGGCGACGGGTTTTGGTTTTGGGCGTCTACAGTTGGGAAGGGTTTAGGGTTTAGGGTTTGGGGTTTAGGGTTGTGGGTTTAGGGTTTGGGGCTTTGGGTGTGGATTCAGGCCCGAAGAACGGAACCCTAAACTAGGAACCCTCACACTTGAAAGCTTAGCCCTTAACCGAAACCCGCATGCGGCTCACGGTTTAGGGTTTAGGGTTTGGATTACTTAGGGGTTATGGGACTTAGTAACTAGGGTGATGACAAATGAATAACGTAACTATACTTATGATTGCTTATGATTGCTTATTATTCTAGCCGCAAATAAGGTACCGTCATAACTGTATTTACTAAGCCCCATGAACCTCCAAGTAGGGTCCAACGATTAGGGTTTTGGGTTTGGGGTTTCAGGTACCTTTTTCTGCCGTTGATGCTTCAGGTGGGGGTGGGTGATTTTCGGGTTCCCTAGGTCTGTACAAGCCTACTACAAAGAATGCTTCAGAGGCTGGAGTGGCAAAACTCCATGAGAAATATGCAGACTCTCATCAAGCCATTCAAGCCCTTTATGAAACTCCACAAAACCCTGAAGACACCACGAAACACTTGGTAAAACAAAACGCACGAATCATCATACAACCTCTAAAGACAGCAACAAATCTCATACAGCCCACGGAACCTTTCTAACAACACCATAAAACCCCCTATGCCCTAAGCCTACAGTAGCTATAGTAATATAGGGCCTAAAGAATTACCAGTACTATTTTTGGGGTTCCTTATTGTAATTATAGTATAATGGGCCCCAAAACCCTATTCAAATTATTAAGGCCCCTATATCAAGCCCCCATAATACCTCCATATAGTAATCCTTATAGACCCCTTTACAAGGAACCCTTAAAGGAACCCTATTCTAATTATTAAGGCCCCTATATTAAACCTTACCTTGGGATCCAAAAACCTACAGTTTTAAGGGGGTCTACCCTCTAATTAAGGGGTCATAACCTACTATTTTGGAGGGTTTTGGGCCACAGGTAACCCCTCTCGTAAGAGCTTCAGGGCCTCCCAAGCTCCTTGTGGTCTCAGCAGCACGAGGACCTGGGCAACTAGGCAGAGACAGGGGCTTCGTATAGGGGCCTTAATAATTCGAATGGGTTTTGGGGGTATATTAGACCATAGTTATATATAGTTGCTATAGTAAGGAACCCCCAAAACCCTATTCTAATTATTAAGGCCCCTACATCAAGGTCTAGGGTTTGGGATTTAGGGTTTTGGGGTTTAAGGTTTCGGTTTTAAGGGTTTAACGCTTAAGGTTTGAGTTTAAGGCTTCGGATTTCGGGTATACGGTTTAGTTCATTAATGTGGGCTCGTGATTATTAAAGGTCCCCTCAATAGAGCTAAACTCGGCACGGAACTCAATAATAAAAGGTCCCCTCAATAGAGCTAAACTCGGCCTGCACGTAGTAATAAACCACCCCTCAATAGTCCTAAAACCCGTCCCGGTTTAAAATTTTTAAGGTTTAGGTAAATAAGCACTCCTACTACAAAGTGACGCCCCGGAAGAGGAGAGACAGAAACTATACTACTGTACTACTGTACTACTGTACTACTGTACTATGCTACTGTACTACTGTACTACTGTACTACTGTACTACTGTACTACTGTACTACTGTACTACTGTACTACTGTACTACTGTACTACTGTACTACTGTACTACTGTACTACTGTGCTACTGTGCTACTGTGCTACTGTACTACTGTACTACTGTACTACTGTACTACTGTACTACTGTACTACTGTACTACTGTACTACTGTGCTACTGTGCTACTGTGCTACTGTACTACTGTACTACTGTACTACTGTACTACTGTACTACTGTACTACTGTACTACTAAGTGTACTACTACTGAGAGCCCCGGCCCCCGAACAACTTCGACCCCGGCCCCCTCAANGAGGCGGCCCCCCCGCCATTATTATTGCGTGGCCTGAGTTGCTTGGGGGGGGGTTTTATAATCAGGAGACCACATTATAGGGGCTACTGTAACAATGGTACTACAAGGGTTTTTTAAAAGGTTTCCACAAGGCTTTGGAGTTTTCGGTCTCCGGTACTTCTTGTAGCTCCGACTCCCGCTAGCCGGATGCGCAGCCGACAGGTTGGCGAGCCGAAACCATTGCTTCGTGCTCTCGCACGGCCTCCAGACATCCTTCGGCTGAGTCTGAGGCCTTCTTGCTTTTGCGAGGAGTTTGCAAGTGTTCTGTCACCTTTCATAGTGACGATTCGTGAACGACAAGACATCCTCTTCCCCGTGGCGCTTTTCCCGGGCAAAGCAGAAGGCCGAAACAGCTCCACGCAACTCGAGCGTGATGTTTCGGGATCTTTGCTTAGGGTTTAGGGATACAGAACTTGGAGGTCTGGTGTCGCTCGCTCGCTCGTCCGCTCTCGTTCTCGCTCTTTCTTGTTTTGGTTTCGCTCTCTCGCTCTCTCTCGCTCTCTCTCGCTCGCTCTCTCTCTCTCTCTCTGTCTCTCTCTCTCTCTCTCTCGCTGTCTCCCTGTCTGTCTCTGTGTCCGGCGCATACATGCAAGGTCGTGAACTAGGCATCACGTCTCCTTAAGGGTTCCTTTAAAGGGCTCCTTACGCGTTCCTTTGAAGGGCTCCTTAAGAGATCCTTAGGGGATCTACTATATGTGATCTATAGGGTTTTAGGGAAATCAAAGGGAACATACCAAACATGATAGTAGGATCCCGGATATGATTTAACGTAAATCATACTAGGGATCCTACGTTCCTTAATCAAGGCACCAGCCCCCCAAAAACACCACCTGAAACTTAATTTGTGCAGCCGGGAACCAAAAGCAGTATGAGCAGAGAGGCCGAAAGTGCCGGTGGGGCCGAGGGTTTTGAAGTTTGGGGCTTGTTGCTTCAGGTTGGTGAGGCNCTTAATTTGTGCAGCCGGGAACCAAAAGCAGTATGAGCAGAGAGGCCGAAAGTGCCGGTGGGGCCGAGGGTTTTGAAGTTTGGGGCTTGTTGCTTCAGGTTGGTGAGGCGAGGAAAGTTGCTGGGAAAAGGATCTGTGCGCAGGAACCCTTTTGCAGGTCGCCCCGTCGCCGTGACCATCATGGTTATCATCATCGTCGGTATCATGATCGTCATTATCATCGTTATCATCATCGTTGTCATCATCGCTATCATCATCGCTATCATCATCGTTATCATCATCGTTATCATCATCGTTATCATCATCGTTATCATCATGGTTATCTTCACCGTTGGTACCATCTTCATTTATCATAATCTCTATCAGTCGTTATCATCATCGTTGGTATCATCATCGCTATCCATCGTTATCATCATGGTTGGTGTCATCATGGTTGGCATCATCATGGTTGGTATCATCATGGTTGGTATCATCATCAACATCATCATCATCATGCGGTGT
>BGNK01000669.1:169694-216020 GCA_003297005.1 Symbiodinium sp. clade A Y106 | reverse complement strand
CATTGCTGCCCACCGTTCTTTAGCAGCATTGTTGCTTCCGGGGGGGGTGGGGGGTGGCATGATGACGTACAGGCAGCTTCTCGAACACCACGCACCACTTCAAAGACAAACCCTCCTACCGTGAGGTCTGGGCTTTAAGGGTGTTGGCGAGCCTCTCCCATGTACAGCTGGCATCTTTGTTTTTGATGTTTAGAAGATGTTGCGCTTCAGGTTTTGGGAGTGTTTAAACCTTCTTGGCGNGTGAGGTCTGGGCTTTAAGGGTGTTGGCGAGCCTCTCCCATGTACAGCTGGCATCTTTGTTTTTGATGTTTAGAAGATGTTGCGCTTCAGGTTTTGGGAGTGTTTAAACCTTCTTGGCGGCACCTGCGTGTTCCACGGTATTTACAGTGTTTTCGTACTATCCGACCACCTGTGGTTTGGCAGTTTCTTCCCCGTCGAATCCGCAACTCCAGTTGCTGTCGCAGTTTTGGGGCTTGAGCCTCTGCAACTTCACCGGTTGTGACGGTTGACGCAAATGAGCCTCGGGAACTTATGCAGCTGTCACAGATAGGGAGCCTCAGCCCCTGCATCTGTGACAGTTAAGGCAGGTGAGCATCGGCAACTTCTGCAGCTGTCACAGATAGGGGGCCTGAGCCCCTGCATCTTCTGCAGATATAATTTTCGTTGATGATGACGATGACGATGGGTTGAGGCGCCAGGTGGTTGGNTTCTGCAGCTGTCACAGATAGGGGGCCTGAGCCCCTGCATCTTCTGCAGATATAATTTTCGTTGATGATGACGATGACGATGGGTTGAGGCGCCAGGTGGTTGGTAGGGGGGGGGTGGCGAGTAGTAGTAGTAGTAGTAGTAGTAGTAGTAGTAGTAGTAGTGGTAGTGGTGGTGGTGGCGGTGGTGGTGGTGGTGGTGGCAGTAGTAGTAGTAGTAGTAGTAGTAGTAGTAGTAGTACTAGTAGTAGTAGTAGTAGTAGTAGTAGTAGTAGTGGTAGCAGTAGTAGTAGTAGTAGTAGTAGTAGTCGTGGTGGTGGTGGTGGTGGCAGTAGTAGTAGTAGTAGTAGCAGGAGTAGTAGTAGTAGTAGTAGTAGTAGTAGTAGCAGGAGTAGTAGTAGTAGTAGTAGTAGTAGTAGTAGGAGTAGGAGTAGTAGTAGTAGTAGCAGTAGCAGTAGCAGTAGCAGTAGCAGTAGCAGTAGTAGTAGTAGTAGTATTAGTAGTAGCAGGAGTAGTAGTAGTAGTAGTAGTAGTAGTAGTAGTGGTAGTGGTAGTGGTAGTCGAGGGTAGTAGTGGTAGTTGAGGAGTGTGCGAGGAGGAGCAGCAGCAGCACCAGGAGGAGTCGTAGCAGATCTCTCAAAACCTCCTGTATAGCGACTGAGAGGCGGAGGTCGTGCAACTCGCGACGTGCTCGCTCCAGGGACAGATTCGATCCTCGAACAGAGCAAGCTTCAGGAACCGGAGCTAAGGTTGGAGTCTGCCATGGGGGTCGAAGGTTACAGCAGGGTTACAGGGTGCTCCGTCTCAGTGCCAAAGTGGACTCCGAGTCATATCTCGCTCATCTTCGATCCCGATTGCTGACGGAAAACCTGGCCGAACCTAGGTTGCCGACAAGCTACGTACATCACCTTCATGGTCCATTCGTTGAGACCAGCCGTGGAGAGAAGTACAACGTTGTCGAGCGAACGCTGGTTTCCAGCCCCGAGCATAACAAAGCCCTAAGCTGAGCTTCCTAGTTCCCAGCCCAGCTGCTTGCCCTTACATGAAGTGTTGACGCTGAAGCTATCGTTAATTCTACTCCTACCCCGAAATGGCAACTCACATCGGCCATGGCCTGCCAGGGATGCAGCCGATGACGCCGCAGCTGAGCAAGAGGGGATGAGTAGACCAAGCTTCGCAGTTTGCAGTGGGTTGTTTGGATAGCAGGGCTTATTGAATACCGCTTGATGGCGGTGTTTGAAGAACCAACGGTTCGTGGTGGTGGAGGTTTGTCTTCCAGCGCAACACAACACACCGACAGCGGCGTAAGTTCCTTTTACAGATCCGACCAGTCCGACCCTCGAAAATGGGTTTCGAACTCTGCATGTCTAGAGTCGTGTTGCCAAGGTTCGAGTTTCGGACAGCTCTGATTTGGATTCAGCACAGGATGATGTAGGACATGCAAATGGGAGAGCATCGAAGCAAAAAACAGATGATGTTGCACAGTTCCCGCAAGGACTCCACAAGGCCCAAGCCCAGATCTAACATCCAGAGAAACTGAGGCACTGACTCGTCGCCTCTTGCTGCAGCTGCTTCATGAGCACCTGGATCTCGGCCTCACCCCGCCCCAAGGTGCTGCGAGGTACTGTAGTCACATCGTGGTGGACAAGTCTTCCTCGGGCAATGTGCGCCCGTGATCATGTATCACAACAATCAGCATTATATAGGGGCCGAAACAATTGCCAATACTAAATAAATTTTGGGGGGGGCCTTATCAGAATTATAGTGTAATGGGCCCCATAACCCTATTCCAACTACTAAGGCCCCTATACTAGAAGGAACCATCCGCCCCCCGGAACCGAAACACTCCCAGCCTCAGAGCTCCGCTCTGCCGCAGCTGCTTCGGCGCGAAGCTCCAGGCGCGCAGCTGGGAGCTCCGCGGCGAGCCTTTGCAAAAGCTCACAGGGAAGGGAGCCTTAATAATTACAATAGGGTTTGGGGTATATAATGATACAATGATAATAAGGGGAGTATGCTTCCATTGCGACCCAGCCAACTTGAGAATTTACCTTGGGCTGCTGCTGATGTTGCTGGTGTTTCGACTCCATTTCGTCTTACTGCTGCTATTGCTGTTGCTGCAGCTGCTGTGCTGCTGGGTGTTCATGCTGTTGTTGGCTGTTGGCTGGCGTTGCTGCACTGTGCAAGTTTCTGCTACCAGCTATAGTATTGATCACGTTTTCGTACGCTTTTGTACTTTATCTTCCTCACGTACGACTGCGTCGGTCAGGAACTTACTCATGCTTGCCTTTCCGAACGATACTACGATTAAATTACCAGCGACAGATGTTTGCTCAAGTATGCTTCCATTCTGTTGCGGATGCAACAGCACATTCAATGCAGGGAAGAACTTCTGCAAGAGGATCCTGCTACTAGTTGCGGCCGTGGTGGGGCTTCTGCAGCCGCCATGAGCACTGCAGACGGAAACGAGTAGGATCCAGTGTGATCTTCGGACTGCTACATCTAGGTTCCGAGTCAAGCTAGTTGAACCATATCTCAACAGATAGGGATCCGATACGCTAGCAACGGTACGTTTTCCTTCTCGTTGGTGCTGTGCATAAGCGTCTCAGCTAGCTGTGTGGTTCAGGACTACTGGACTTCGAGAATATCAGGTTTCGTGTCTTGAAGTTTGCTATGGGCACGAAAAGCGACACGTCCCTGCAACCTTCAACTGTATGCATTCCCCAAGCTCTAAACCTCCCAAGCCCTCAAGCACAGAAAACGCCCCGAGTTCAGGCTCAGCACGCATTTCGGTCAGAGCCGACCTGTGACAACTCCAAGTCCAATCCTCGGCTTCCGTGCCAACACAAAAAGCCGGGACACTTCCAGAGTTCCGGGCATGGTCGAGGGCTTAGGGCTTAAGACTTTAAGTTTTGCAGGGTTCAGTCAGGGCACCTAGAAGCCTAAACCTGAATGCGTTGAAGCCTTACATATTACTAACCTTACAGCTAATCTCGAAACCCATGTCCCCGCTGCCCACAATCCTGTACTCATGGACATGGGACCAAATGAAATGTTTCTACCAGATATTCCCACAGGCTGCCGGACTGTATCGATAGGAGTACAACTAGCAGCTAACATGCTATGGCGCTGTTGAACTGACAGGTCTCGTACACCACAGAGACACCTGCGGCTACAAAGCAAACTTCCAACCAACGCGCGTGGAGCTATGGACCAGGGTATGGAGTGTGGCAGTGGCTGGAAAGCTCTCGGTTCACTCTGAATTAGCCCAAGACCTGGCGAATCTTGTCTGTTCAACCGTTTCTGGTTACTGGATGACCGGTGTCATTGAGCGGTGGCAGCAGTGAATCACCATCTAACATTCAAAGTTATGCATGCGCCCATATCAATGATTCAGGTTCCGCTAAATGTGCATCACACTATTTCTTCCATAACTTCGCCGCCGCACGGGTGGCTTTCAGACCGCGTATCATGCTTGCAATCAGAAAAGATAGTCTGCTTGTGACATGCAGAACAGCTTTCGAGAGCTACTCCACTCGGGGAATGTGCCACCGGCTGCAGCTAGCGAGCACATCGCGAACTCAGGAACGGCACAGTTCCTCCCATTTGCGCTTCAGAGACTCCTCGCTCTTCCCAAGTTTCTTGGAGATGATCGGCCAGGCTGCTCCGCGCTTGGGTGATTTCATGTTTTTCAATGTACCCACATCGGAATGTGTCCACTGCTCCTGTGCATCGGGCTCGATGGGCCTGCGAAAGAGGCCCATCGCAGGTTGTCCCGGCCCGACACCCGGCAGCTCCTCCGGCTCCACCTCGGCTGGCCCAGCCTCCTGACGTGGGCATTTCGACGGCCGCGACCGACGACCTGCAGGCGGCCTGTGACGTCCAGGTTCGTCTGCCACTGGTCTGCCCTCGACGGCAGCCCTGCCAAGTTCCTCGTCCTCCCGGCGAATGCTTGCCTCGAACACCTGCTCGGGGGGTCGACAGAGCACGAACGAGAGCGGGCGTCTCGTGATAGGACCTGTTGATGGCATACAGTATAATGGCATAGCGAGTGCCTTCGAATGGGACAGTGCAATGGATTTTGGTGCCATCAAACTTCTGGAGGGTGTGGATGTCCCGCTTGAATCCGTGCAGGACCTTGCCTTTTGGCCCGATGTCGCGGATGTCTTCCTGTAGCTCGTACTCTTCAGTCCCGGCATGGTCTTGAACGAAGGTCTCGCCGCCTTCCGTCCAATCTCCCAGACCGAAAATCCAGCTTGGCCCTTTGTTGTTCTTGTCCCTGTGCGGCTTTGAGCACAGGTTCTTGGTGACTTTGAATGGATGTAGCTTCCCCAACTCCGAGCTTTCTCGCGTACAGCAGGATGTTTCGAGTCAGCTTGCGAAACTTCAACGTGTCAGTAGTTGGCATAGGTATTCCACGCCAATGCGCACCCACGACGAGGCCCAGCGTTTTTTGCAAACACTTTGCTTCTCCGTTGGGTCTGACGTTCTTTCTGGACTTGTTCTCCCACTCTTTGTCAGGGATTCTTTCAAGGTCAGCCAGAATCTGCTTTCCCAGCTCGTGGGGCTGCAGCAGGCGCTCTTGCGAGGCCTGCGTATCTGCAGCAGGCTGTGTATACGGCTCCGGCATGGCCACATCTTCCACCGTTTCAATATCATTGAGGGTATCTGCCACCAGTATGACATCGTCATCATCGTCTGAGTCCTCAACCGATTCGTCTGCCATGACCTGCTGTGAAATCTCCAGTTCAATTGCGGGAGGATCATAGTCCTCGAAATCGGAGTCCTCGAAATCGGCATGCCCGAAATCACGGTCCCACACCCGGTGGGGACCATCTAAACTCATCTGCTCCGATCTTGCAGGTCTTGGTGCTGAAGAAGCACTGGAGCAGGATCTCTGAAGCGGGATCGATGGAAGAGCCGCAGCCGCCTCCTGCTGCGAAGCATCCTTCGTCCATTCCTGCAAGGCGGCATATTGCTCAATAATAGCAGTCTGCTGTGCCTGTCACTTCGCCTGCTGCGACGGATCATCTCCTCGGTTCGGCTTTTGTATCCTTCGGACAGCTGAATCGTCTCATGCAATTTTCTCAGAAGGCTCACAAGCTCATTGGCCACCATGGACGCATGCCCGCTGGCAAATCAGCACCAAACCAACTGAGTACTTTCACCGTGCAGAACATTAAGTTGAACGTAGCACTGGGAGAGAAAGTTGCAGCTCGCCCTCCGCTCCCGACCTTTGCCTGCAGGTTTGGGAGAGGCTGAGGATGGTTCAGGGATTCGCTGCATCGCGAATCAAGATGTGTGGGACGTGTCCTCGAGCCATCGGGACCTGTATGAACCTCAACATGAAGGGTCCGACGTTGATTGCATTCGGTTCTCGATTAACTTGCAGCCAGCATCCACGTCGGGTTGACACATAACTTTGGCGAAGTGGCGTTGAGCCTGGCGCTGGAGCTTCTCAGCCTGCGTCCTAGGTAGCCAGGTTAACGAAACGGCTGATGTTGCCGTGTGCGGTTAATGGCCCTTAAGCCGTTGGGGTCTAGATACCCAGCAACATGTGGTCTCAGACAGCGACAGATCGAGAGCATCTGCTAGCACAGCACACTTGCAGGATGTACCGTCATTGGATCTACCGGAAGTCTTACCTGCAACCTGGCAGGTCAGCATCGCAGGCCACCGCAGCACAAACACAAAGTCCCTTCCCAAGAACCATTGTTGACTGTGCTCAAGATGGCCCGGTCAGAGCTGTCGAGTGGACATGAGTGGACAAGATTATATATGCACGAGGGTGTGGTGCTGCTGGCGTCTTAGCATATGGGCGCTGTTCAATATTATTGTTCCTGAGGTTGACCTAAATGCGGCGGTAGTTGCGTGACGCCTCTTGTGGAAGAGAGAAACACTACCAGTGCAGAAATCCATGTTTTAACTTCTCGATTGCAAATTTCTGAAGTGTTGCTAGCGCGGGCCACATGTGTGGGGTGTGGAAGGCTGGCCCAAGGCTAGTCTTGATGATTGGAAATTTCGGAAAGGCTTCCGACCCGTGAAGTAAAGGAGTAGGAAGTNCTGAAGTGTTGCTAGCGCGGGCCACATGTGTGGGGTGTGGAAGGCTGGCCCAAGGCTAGTCTTGATGATTGGAAATTTCGGAAAGGCTTCCGACCCGTGAAGTAAAGGAGTAGGAAGTAGGCATAATTTCACGAAGCACGCTCTATTGCACACGTTCCGTTTCCAAGCAGTGAGCTCCCTCGTCCGCGCATTCGCACCTTTAGCCTCCTCGGCTGCCTGCAGGAGCCAATCCTCCTTGCCATGTGCCTTGAAGTAGGCGTCACGGCCAGCATTTCGCAGGGGTTGGCGCTCAGCTGACGTCAACATGATTCAGTAGACTAGTGTAGATGAGAAATATGGGCTAGGTATGAGAAGTGCAAAGTTTCCTAGCGTGCTGCTAGCGCAGAGCTAGCGCGCGCCTAGCCCGGATTGCCCATGTTATCACACATTTCTTTGCCTCAGCTGTGATGGCAATGATACATGATGCGTATGCGAATGAAAAGAACGCTGTTGCTTGCGAGGAAAGAAGCTTCTTCAAGCAATGCGCGATTGACATCGTAGTTCGCAGGAGATTAAACCCTGGTAGCAGCAGCAGCAGCAGGAGCAGTAGCAGTTGCTGTGGCAATAGCAGCAGTAGTAGTAGGAGTGGGAGTGGGAGTGGGAGTAGGAGCAGGAGTAGAAGTAGGAGCTCAGAGTACGAGTAGGAGTAACTAGGGATAGAAGTATAGAAGGAGTAAATGGTGTACAAACTTATCATATACNGGAGTGGGAGTAGGAGCAGGAGTAGAAGTAGGAGCTCAGAGTACGAGTAGGAGTAACTAGGGATAGAAGTATAGAAGGAGTAAATGGTGTACAAACTTATCATATACTCTAAGCTAGTATAATTAAATATATCACGAACCACTTGCTATCTAGATCCCTAGCGCCAGGCTAGCGCTGTTCTAGCGCCAACAAGGGGATTAAGGAGCCCTAATTGCGTGACGCCTCTTGTTGTAAATAGTTTGTATAAACTTGGCGACAAGGTGTTTTGACCACTGCCCATATGGATCGGAGATCGAGGTGTAAGACGACACGAAAGGAAGCGTCACAAAACGTCAACGCAGATAGCGGGGGATGCGCCGTGGGGCTGTGAAGCAAGCATCTCGCTTCGAAGACGGCGGTTCTCGATCTCCTCCTGCACGACCTCTGACAGAGCAACTTCAAGACTTAGTGTTAGTTCTGATACATCTGATACTTCTACTACTTCTACTCGTCCTACTCCTACTCCTACTGCTGCTGCTGCTGCCACTGCAACTGCAACTGCCACTGGCACTGGCACCGGTCACCGGGCACGGGGCACTGCTCCTGCTCCTGCTCTTGCTACTGCTACGGCTACGGCCACGGCTACTGCTACTGCTGCGACGACGACGACTACTACTACCGCTACCAGATACTGCCATCGTCATAACCACCTAACAAACGAACTGACTGACTGACTATCTGACTAACTACCTAACCACTTGGCCATCTAACCACCCAAACGTTAACTAACTATTGAAAGAACTAACTAGCTAAGTAACTAAGTAACTAAGTAGCTACCTAACCCAACCAACTAACTAGCTCATTAGCTAATTGCTTCTGACTAACTACCCACCTAGTTACGGCCATCCTGCCTACCTACCTTCTACCACGAAGACGACGACAACGACGAGCCGACGACAACGAAGAAGACGACGACCATCACCAGCATCACAACTACAACGACGACCTCGGCAACAATAATAATAACATAACATGAAAAATGGAGGGTGCACGATGGTCTCCCCGAGCCAGAACAGACAAATCTCTCCTTCCATTGAACTGGCCTGGCTCTCCAGGTTCACGGCTCGGGCTTGGCTGGCTTCCAGATGGCCATGCAAAGCCTCCTGAGAAGTAGAATGCGAGTGAGGAAATCCCTACATGCGTGCTCTTGTCTGCGTGTACAGGAGAAGGCTTCTTGTAGGACTCACTGGTTCGACATGGTTCGACACACAGCCACCGGGGCACAAAAAACAACTGCAAAACAAGACGCGGAGGGTAATTTGATCCTGGCAACGGCCACACACACCCACTTAACTAGATCAGATATGTCCTTCGGAGAGCAGAGCAACAACCAAAAGCAGGAGCAGCTTCGATCCGAAACTCGAGAGTTCCAGTGGTTCAGAGCTAGGGAGGAGCTTCACGCAAAGAACAAAGTATAACTCACAAACGTAGAAGACCGCAGGGAAGCACTGCAACATGCAACTTTGCACGTAGTGCCTTCCAACCATTGCTGCTGCGAGAGTAGTACTTCATCAAGGCTGAAACCATTTGCACAAACTGCGCGCCTGCTCGGTCTCGATGCCCTGCATAAGCATTTCCAGCTCACTCAGCTTGGACCTCTCTTTGATACCACAAAAGCTGGGATATGGCTCCAAGTTTTTTCGGGTCAGACACTGGCACATCCTGCTACACATGGACTCAGGAGCAACAAGCCCAGAAAAGGATAGCATGGACACTATGTTGCGGCCCTTAATCTCGAGACCATGCATCCTCCTCCCGAAGGGTTCACAACTTGGGCTGCAGGAAGTGCTCAACATGCCAAGGAGCTCTACACCCGTGTAGCCTCAAACTCACGCAGACGCAAAACCGGAAACCACGAAAGCTTGGAACCCAAAGGCTTCCAGTGAGGCCCGGGCTTGTCCTGCACGTGCCGCAATCGCTGTTCCAGATCCTCACAGGCTTCCGGCTCTGTTGGGTTTGGGGCGTTAGCGTTATAACGGGCGTGTCTGGGGAGGAAGATTCCTGTCTAGTTTCCTGGCAGCAGGTCTTTGAAAACGCCTATGGAGGGCGAGGTGGAGACAGATCTGGATCCAGAGAAATGTCGCGAACTGCCGTAGAACTCCAGCAACCGGGCCTCGTAACGATGAAGATCCTGGCCAACAATGCTCAAGGGGATATGCCGGGGAATAGTCACACGAGCACTTCTGACAAGCTCAGACGGGAATGGGACGAATGGTCCAATTTGCCAGAGAACCGCGATCGCAGGAGATGCCGGTGTACATGCATCCGTGTACAGATACATGCATACAGCAGACATGTATATTAGCATGATGCATGCATGCATGCATGCATGAATGCATACTGACGTAAGTGCATACATATATGCATATACCCACCTACCTACCTACCTACCTACAATACATTACATTGCATTACATTACGTTACATTACGTTACATTACATTACATTTGTACATACATGTTGGAACCTACCATGTGGGCTTCGTGTGCAAACTTCTGCATCGAGTACTTCTCGCTGTCATGTGTATTGTTGTGCGCATAGTCGTGCTGCATTCTATCGAACAGTCCCCTGGGACATTTCTTCTCAGCCTATCTTCACACATCGCGCCGCTTCCGCACTTAGACTTCAGCCGCATGAAACAACCATGCACACGGACTCACACCGAACAACATGGGCAGCCCGGACGCCCGGCCTTTTTCAGCATGTCATGAGCCTTGCCAGCCTTTGCTTCAGCAGCTCCAATCGCAGCACCTGCAGGGCGGCATGCAAGGATGTTTGGCCTTCCTGAATGGAGCGCGGCTACTACTCTAGACGGGAAGCTGCACAGATTCCACGGCGCGGTGCTGTGGGCCTCCTGGATGCAGGGAACCATAAACCCTGCAAGACAAGATGGCAGGTGCGTTCAAGGTACGTTGCGTCAGAAAGGCCACGGCATCTTGTAGCTGAGCCACCTGGGAGGCTTGTGGCTTGTCACGGCTTTCTATACACATTGAGTATATGAAGCTTCCGGCTCTTCTACAACGTCGTAGGCTTCTCAGCTGAACCGAGGTAGAGATTTGGCATGCTTCTCTGTTCTGTGCGGGATCGGCTCATGACGTCTCAGCATAGAAGATCTAAAGCGTTTTGACTTCGAAGATTTAAATCGTTTTGACACATCCTGGAGCTGCTACTGCTGAATAACTGGATCTGCCGCACTGAATAACTGGATCTGCCGCATTGACGCACAAACTAACTAAATAAGAGAATGCATAAGCACTAGCCAAGACTGCAAGCAACGATGATAGGACTGCCGTGAAGCCAGCCGAGGAGGTGCAATTCTATCGCTATTCAAGGCTGTGTGAAATGGGAGCACAAACATGATTTGCAGCAATCTCGTGAACCTCGTGCGTGCTATTGTGCTGCAGCCGCAGGCCTTGCTTTCAGCTGCCGCATACCTTGCATCTGCTCACGAAGCACAGCCAGAAGCAAGGAGGTCGGGCCTAGCCTTGCCTGGCTGTCAAGCTGGCAATATACTTCCGTATCAACTTTGGCACGAGAAACAAGGAGTACGCACCTGTATCCAAAAGGAGGCAAAGCTATCGTGACCCAGCCATGCCGTTTTCCAAAAAAATCTATGGCCAAGAGGTGAGCACCTAAGACGCCACCATAGCCGCGCCAACAAACGATCTCGGTTCTATCCTAACTGACAAACCATTATATACTTGCCGAACAAGATGCTGCTTTCGCAGGTGGATGTCTGCAAACTCCAAGTCCACTGGATTCACTGTCTCCTTGGTGTCATGGTTTGGGCGGCACATGCTTGACGGGTAAGGCTTGTAACCTCGGGGTCGGAGCACGTTCTGTCGTGAAGGTTCCTTCCAATGTAAAAGCTTAGCTATAAGAGCAATGGCGGATCTCGCCGAGCAAGAACGTCACCCGGGAGTTCGGAACAAGGTAGTTCCGAACCGAGCGCTCAAAAACTTGCGGCTAAGAACTCTGGTGAATGTGTAATGACTATACGCTGAGCTGGACGAGGTAGGGATGACAGAACCAAATCTACCAGTTACTTTGTTCTCCTGCATTAACAGCTTGCTCATACTGACCCTGGATACAAAACTCAGCAATACAGATTCAACAGTGTTGTAGCCAACCCAAAACCCAAATCTTCTCCTAGCCGTAGAAACTATCCCGGGCCTTCTGGTAGCCAAAACACCAACCTTTGCTAGAAGCATGCACTTCCACTTGTCTCAGCCATAGAATTGCCAAAGGCACCTGCAACCCGGGCCGGGAGGGCAGGCCAGCCTGTCCCCAAATGCTAAGACTTCCGGCGTTGGCGTGATACCATCACCACTCTGAGCCCTAGACGAAAGCTGAGCCTTGACAACTCCACAAGTGCATGTCAAATTTCGGGTATTTGTCGGCCTTAGCGGCCAGAACGAGGCAACATTCCGTAGGTTTGCCCATTAACAACCTGCACCAGAGCCCTGCAGAATCGGCTTCGATGTCAGAAGATCTGGGTGGCAACCAATCCAATAATTTCATATCGGAGCATGCGCCGTTTGAGTGGTGTCTGCAGGCGCACTAAAGCATGCCTGTGTATGTATATATATATATGTATGATATATGCACCTCTCGCTTGCCTTCAAGTCCTCGCATTCTGCACGCAGCCGCCGGAGCCCTTCCTCCAGGCTCGAAGCGTCCAGCAGCGCAAGCACCTGAGAGCAGTGGCAGTTACCGACTAGCAGGGGGGCTTCCAAAAAAAAGGGTGGTTGCAAGTTCAAGGGGTTATGGCATGGGTTTGGTGATATGCTGGCTTGGTTTTGCTCTTGTTCCCCTTTTCGTGGGGACTGGGAACAGCCCTGATTCGGCAAGGTAGGAAAGGAAACACACAATAATTCAGAAGGCAGCCTTCGCAAATCTCCGTGGATCGATGACGAGGGTATGGACTTCTTGCGAAGGCCCTGCCCAAGATCCAGGCCTTCAACTCCTGAACTCTCCAAATTTAAGCGCCGAGCCAAACCTCTGTTTGGACCCCTGCTACCCTGAGACTTTAAAGCCAGGAGCTTGAACCCCAACAGAAATCCTCCTTCAGAGTGCAGGCCTGCGCCAGCTTTCCGGACAGGCCCCAAAGCCCTGGCGAAGGAGCTCCACCCCGCACTTCTCGAGGGATCTGAGCTTCGGGGCTCGGGTCTGAAAGAGCTCAAAAGATGGTTGCAAATGCATGTTCGAGTTCATGGTGGAAGTGTGAATATTCCTAGCCTGGTATGCAGGTGTAAGTAGACAGGCTTGCATGCATTTAGGTATGTGCCTCTTCAGGTATATGCACATATACACTAAAATAGTGTGCATACACTGTGCATGCATGCATGCCTAGCTGCATATGTGTGCTGCGTGCAAAGTGTATAGATGTGTGAATGTCTGTCTGGCTGCGTGTCCGTCCGTCTGAAATGTCGTTTGTTTGTAGGATGTACGTATGTATGTATGTATGCAGGTATGTCTGCAACTCTCTCTCTCTATATATATATACATATATATATATATATTTATATTTATACATCACTTACAAACACAGACACACTTCTGAACATGTTCAAAGTTCATACATGCAGACATTTGTATGCTATACATGTGTACATGCATGCATGCACACATGTGACCATGCATGCATACATGCACACATGAATACTTGCATCCCCACACACACATGCCTTACACACGGACATAAAGACACACAGACAAACACATGTACGCACATGCGTACATGCATATGTGCATGCATGCATGTATACCTGTATACATACATGCATACATATTACATTTGTACATCCATCCAGCTACCCATGCATGCAGGCATGAAGGCAGGTAGTCATGCACACACACACACACACACACCAGCACACACACACACACACACCAGCACACAAACACAAACACACACACACACGCGCATGCATAGATTCAGTAAGAACAAAACGCATGCTTGTATGCCTTGTATGCATATGTAAAAGCATACCTGCATCCATCCATGTATCCACCCATCCATACATCCATCCATCCAGCTTACATACATACATGGATGCATACCTACATGCATAACACATCTGCATACGTACAGTCGTGCGCACTACATGCATGCATGCATACATAAATACATACATCTGTCCATCCATCCATACATCCATTCATACAGCTAGCCGCCCGCCAGCCACGCATGCATGCATGCATGCTGATGTACAAAGATACATACAAAATCACGTTCATGCGTACGTACAGACATACACATATCATGTTCAACTTAACTTAGCAGTTTCAATGTTGCTGCACATTCTGGCCCAGCTGCCATGGCAATAGCCCTTTGGTGGCCCAGCTCGCTCTCAAGGCGGTAGACAGTGTGTCGCAAGTTTGCAGCCTGTTCCTCGCTGCGCAGTTGGATGTTGCAGCCGTTCTCGCTAAGGTCGTCGCAATGCCCCTCAATACGACGGTCACGCACTCTAGATTCATCTTTCTCTCTCTCTCTCTCTCTTTCGAATTGTTCTTTCTTTCTTTCTTTATTGCTTTCTTTCTCTCTCTCTCTCTCGCGCTCACTTTACGTACATAACCATGCTGCAGACCTTTACGCACACGAGAGCTTGTGGTGGCCGCTCTTAAACTGCTTGGCTTCATCCGATGGACCCGCAAGATCTGAGGCCTGTGCTGGGCCTGCTTTGAAATGTTGGTGCGGGGCAGTGTACAAACAAATCAGACATGCAAAGTGCCGCCTGAGTGCCGTAGGATTAGAATTCACAGAAGTTACAAGAATGGGGAGGTATTTACATGTACGCTCGCGATCCAAGCAGCCTCGAAGCCCGTCGCCCGCACTTCCGCCGCCTTTGCAGCGTCTTGCCTCAGGAAAATTATAGCAAGTACTTCCACTACTACTAGCACCACTACTATTAAATTATTGTTACAACTACAGTCCCGCCAGTACTACATTGCGATTACTACCACCATTAGGTTCCCCCCATGACCAGTCAGACTGTTCTTTCGCAGTCTTCTGTCTCTTTCTGTTGTCTCGCAAGTAGGGAAACCATCAGTTTTTACAGTGGCTTCTTCACTTCACCTAAACTGACCTCTGCTTCTTTTACTTGGTTGGGCTGCATTAAAATCACCTGAAACTTATAACGGACAAAACTGATTCTGTTTAGCCACTCCGCGTTACGTGCTACCTGTTGCTTCTCGATACGGTAGGGCGGCGACTCAGCCGTCGACTAAACAAGACACCCGAAATTTTCTGCTCCTACTCCTACCAGTGATATCACTACTACTACTACTACTACTAGTACTACTAGTAGTACTACTACTACGACGACTACTACTACTACTACTACCACTACTACTACTACTACGACTACTACTACTACTACCACTACTACTACTACTACTACTACTACTACTACTACTGCTACTGCTACTGCTACTGCTACTACGACCACGACCACGACCACCACTCGCGCTGCCACTCCTACTGCTACCGCTACTGCTTCTGCTTCTGCTGCTTCTGCTGCTGCTTGTGCTACTAGTACTGCTACTGCGACTACAGATTACCGGTGCTACAAGCACTGCTGCTGCCGCTGCTACTACTGCTACTACTACTACTTCTTCTACTGTTGATACTACATTATGCCGTCTAAACACTCTCTACCGCTCATGTGCCTTTCGCGGTGCCGTTCGGTATTTTCGGTTCATGTCGGATGCGATTCGGATTGTACCCAGGGCCTTAGCCTGGAAGCCCAGAGATCCCAATACCCCTCAATTAAGGAATACACCTTAAATCAATATTAAAGCCTCGATAATCCTTAGTTAAGGGGTATTGGGTTCTCTGGAAGCAACGTTGCGCGACCATCAAGTCAAAGGCAACCGCCGGGAGCCACGCTCGGTCCAACAGCACGCAGACTCCACCGCCTTGAGCCAAATAGGGGACCCTAATATAGTGCCGTAAATAGTAGGATCCTTATCATAAGGACCCCCAAATTTAGGAGTTTGAGCTTCAGGCTCGTTGGCCTGTCGCGCAGACGTTTGACACAAAACCCAGCATTGTTGCAAACTTTGTCCAGGTTTTAAGAGCCACGGCCATGCTGCCATTGTGTAAAGCATGCCTCTATGTGGCACGACATTGCAAGCAGAGTCATTATGAGTAAAGTGTGCGCCAAGTCTGCCTGCCGGAGGTCTGCAGACTTGAGAGCGGCTTCCACATTGGCCGCTTTCTGCAAGGATTGGTCCTGGTTTCGTGCAATTTGAAGTGGGGTTTGTTTCGGGCTCAGGCGGAGTTTTAAAGTTCTTTCGGGCTGTTTTTATTTTGTTTATGGCCTTGTATGCTGTCTGTTGAAAATCTTTTGCAATTTTCCGTAAAGGACTTCGGGAGGATTCATAGATTCGGTGCGCCTTGAGTCATAAACCCTTGCTACCATATTGAATCCGTGCTTCTGCACTTTCTACCTACTGTAGGATTACTTGTCAGCTCTACACTCCCAGCACAGCATACCGAACCGCCCGAAGAAGGGGTCGTTCCTTAAGGACCCAGGAGATAATTAAATATAGACTGTAGACAAGGACGCGTGAACAAGGACAGCAAGAGCTTCCTATGGGATACTGTATCCATAGTATAAATTATAAACGCGTAGCTATCAGGTTTGTCCGCTATCGTTGATATTGCAATCAAACTGTCAAGCTAAACATGATTTCTGGGAGATTGTAAGCCCAGCGGCGCGGTCTGCCATAAGCTGATCATACTGCCACTTCAGGGATGTCAGCTCCCGCTTCGTTTGAAAAAGGTTCCTCAGCATTGTGCTGGCAAATCAAGACAGGATCGAGGTTTCTTATGCACAAATGGCGATTGTTGATCTGCTTGGGTGTCGGGCGTACCGCTTCGCTTTCAGGGCGGTGCAAGCGAAGCGGCGTTCCCCGTAGACATTTGCTGTCATAACACAAGATTGGCAATACATCTCTCGCATACCCGCGAACCCAACTTCGAGGCCATGTCTACACGTGCACTTCGTTAAGGACGTGGAGCGGCTACAAGCAATGCCTTCGGTGCAGCTTCCTTTGGCTTGGGAAACCAGCTTGTTGTGCCAGATACGTCAAGATGACGCTGCTAAGACTGAGGCTAACAAAAGCCAGTGCGAGGCCTAACGCAAGCAACGACGACCGCTTTTTTTACCAGAGCTTCTGCTCCAGCTCGTCTTTAGTCTGGGCGTCATCCTGCCAAGTTGCTGAACCAAGGCATGACGAACCAAGGCATAAAGTGCTGATATTCTCGACTTTTTGCCTCTACCCTCCGGAAACTATCGAGCATCTCTGAACTAATTCAGCACCAGCCCCACATCAATACCGTGCCGCGGGAGATTGACCGTGACATCAAAAAGACACCACCGCCGCCGCCGCCACCACCACCGCCGCCACCGCCACCGCTACAACCACGACCAGCAACAACAATAACTACTACTATCTGCTGCTACTACTACGACTACAACTACTGCTACACAACTGCTGCTGCTACTGCTACTGCTACGACAACTACTACCTACTACCTACAACAAACAACCTACTACCTACTACCTACTACCTACCACCTACCATCTACTACCTACTACTACTACTACTACCACTACCACTACTACTACTACTACTACTACTACTCCTGCTACTACTACTACTACTACTACTACTACGACTGCTACTACTACACCACTACCATTACTGCTACTACTACTACTACTACTGCTACTTGCTATTGCTGCTACTACTACTACTTGCTATTGCTGCTACTACTACTTGCTACTGCTGCTGCTACTACTACTACTACTACTACTACTACTACGACTGCTACTACTACACCACTACCATTACTGCTACTACTACTACTACTGCTACTTGCTATTGCTGCTACTACTACTACTACTACTACTTGCTATTGCTGCTGCTACTACTACTACTACTACCACGACTGCTACTACTACACCACTACCATTACTGCTACTACTACTACTACTACCACTACTACTACTACTACCACTACCACTACTACTACTACTACTACTACTACTCCTGCTACTACTACTACTACTACTACTACTACTACGACTGCTACTACTACACCACTACCATTACTGCTACTACTACTACTACTGCTACTTGCTATTGCTGCTACTACTACTACTTGCTATTGCTGCTACTACTACTTGCTACTGCTGCTGCTACTACTACTACTACTACTACGACTGCTACTACTACACCACTACCATTACTGCTACTACTACTACTGCTACTTGCTATTGCTGCTACTACTACTACTTGCTATTGCTGCTACTACTACTTGCTACTGCTGCTGCTACTACTACTACTACTACCACGACTGCTACTACTACACCACTACCATTACTGCTACTACTACTACTACTACTACTACCACTACCACTACTACTACTACTACTACTACTACTACTACTACTACTACTACTACTACTGCTACTACTACTACTACTACTACTTGCTATTGCTGCTACTACTACTACTACTACTACTTACTATTGCTGCTACTACTACTTGCTACTGCTGCTGCTACTACTACTACTACTACTACTCCTGCTGCTGCTGCTGCATGTGCTGAAAGCCATACAAAAAGCCCTAAGCACCGAAATGTTTAGAGCCTCGAGCTGCTTTCAAGGTTATGAGAAATCTGACCAATTATTCTCCTGGCCTCGAGCATGCAGAATCATGGCACTAGTGAATCCTGCGTCCCTTCGTATGAGTAATGCCTCATTTTGACACTATAACCCAAAGGGTCCAAACTACCTGTATAGTAAAATGTAGGGTACCGGTTTCAATCTTAGGAATTAGTAATTTTGGTTTGGGAAAGTGTCTGCCATCACAATACCCAGGACTGCTAGGGTAAGCAAAGCAATGACCTGAATTCCTATAGACCCTAAACTCTCCTCGGCGGCGGCTTCTCGCTGAGCCTCGGCCTGTCTCCCGGCCTCCTGTGCAGGCTGCGCACGGCTTCACCGAACTTTCCCATATATCCATATATATATATATATGTATATGGGTATGTATCATACAGATATAATATAAATATATAATATGCATGTATACATAATATGTAAATGATTCAATATCCATATTTCATGCACATACATAGTTCAGTTGCGCAGCTCTCTAAACCCACAAATTGTTTGACATGCCGGGCCTGTTGGCAAGCCAGGTCTCTCTCCAGCTTCTTCCGGGTTGCCTCTCGGGGGATCCACCATCCAACGATCAACAACACTTGGGCCACTTGGGTAGTTGACCTAAAAGAGGGGGCCTAATTTAGAGAACCACCCACTTGCATGCATGGTTCAGGATCCGAGATGCATCAGGTTTTTTATCCCATAGCTTCGCCGCCCACAGCGTTCGCCTTCAAACCGCGCCTCATGGTAGCATTATGAACGGAAGACGCCGTGCTTCCCAGATTCTCAGTACAGTAGCATTTAGGTGCTACTTGACTCGGAGGCATGCGCCGCCCTTTGCAGCTAGCGAGCACATCGCGAACTCAAGGAGGGCACAAGGCCTCCCACTTCGTCTTGACAGACTCTTCGCTCTTACCAAGCTTTTCTGCGAGGACCGTCCAAGCCTTCTGCGCGCTCTTGTGACCCTCAAGTCTTTCAATGTCTCCACATCGGAATCTGACCACAGTTCCTGCACTTCGGGTTCGTTGGGACTGCGAGAGACAGGCTAAAAAAGCGGAACACCCATCCACCTGGCACCAGAAGGCTCCCCTGGCTCCGCCCCGACTTCCTCAGCATCCTCATGCGAGCGCTTCAATGGCCTGGACCGACCTGCTGGCGGCCTGTGACGTCCAGCTTCGTCTGCCACTGGTCTGCCTTCAACAGCAGCCCCGGCAAGTTCCTCATCCTCTGCTTGGATACTTGCCTCGAACTCCTGCTCGGGGAGATTGAACCCGAGATGGGTCAACAGAGCACGAACGAGAGCGGGCGTCTCGTGATAGGACCTGTTGATGGCATACAGTATAACGGCATAGCGAGTGCCTTCGAATGGGACCGTGCAGTGGATTTTGGTGCCATCAAACTTCTGGAGGGTGTGGATGTCCCGTTTGAATCCGAGCAGGACCTTGCCTTTTGGCCCGATGTCGCGGATGTCTTCCTGTAGCTCGTACTCTTCAGTCCCGCTGTGGTCTTGAACGAAGGTCTCGCCGCCTTCCGTCCAATCTCCCAGACCGAAAATCCAGCTTGGCCCTTTGTTGTTCTTGTCCCTGTGCGGCTTTGAGCACAGGTTCTTGGTGACTTGAATGGATGTAGCTTCCCCAACTCCGAGCTTTCTCGCGTAGTGCAGGATGTTTCGAGTCAGCTTGCGAAACTTGAACGTGTCAGTAGTTGGCATAGGTATTCCACGCCAATGCGCACCCACGACGAGGCCCAGCGTTTTTTGCAAACACTTTGCTTCTCCGTTGGGTCTGACGTTCTTTCTGGACTTGTTCCCCCACTCTTTGTCAGGGATTCTTTCAAGGTCAGCCAGAATCTGCTTTCCCAGCTCGTCAGTGCTCATGCCAAAGCAGAAGGATGCCGAGTCAAACCTGGAACTCCGCACCGACATCATGGCCAGCTGGGACCGCGCGAATCGCTTGCCGAGGCTGCTGCGCTTATCGGGCTGCTGTGAGGCCTGGGTCTCCGCAGCAGCCTGTGTGTACGGCTCCGGCATAGCCATATCCTGCGCCTTTGAAGCATCCTTGAGGGCATCTGCCACCAGCATCACATCCTCATCTTCTGAAACATCCACCTCGTCTGCCGCGACCTGCTGTGAAATCTCTCGCTCCAACCCCTGAGGAGCCTGGTCCTCGAAATCGACATGTCCGAAATGACGGTCCCATACATGGTCGGGGCCATCTAAAACGACGACCTGCTCCCATCTTGCAGGTCTTGGCGCTGAAGAATCACTAGGGCAGGATCTCTGAAGCTGCATCGACGGGAGAGCCACAGCTGCCGCCTGCTGCACGGCATCCTTCGTCCATCCTTCCAAGGTCGCGTATACTTCAAGAATAGCCGTATGTTGTGACCTCCACATCGCGTGCTGCTCCAGGATCCGATGGATCATTTCCTCTGTTCGGGTTTTGTATTCTTCACATAGCTGAATCCGCTCTCTCAGCTTGCCCAGAAGACTCACATGCTCACCGGCCGCCATTGTTGCACGCTGGCAATGCCGCATAAAGCACGTTGTACTCTCACAGAGCAGAATCTTCAGTTGAATGTAACACTGTGAGAAGTAGATGTTTCCAAGAAACATAGATGACAATTTGACGGTGGTGCCCGCAACTCGCTGGTCAATTATGTAAACTCATCATGTTCTTGCTTTATCTCGACCACAACACATACATGGCGGCGACGATCCATTCTTCCACACAATGCCGCAACCAATCAAACTTGCAGCTCGCCAACCGCTCCCCGAACTTTGGCGTGAAGTTCTGTGATAGGCTTGGGGATGCATGGCCCAGTGCTTTCCTGCGCCATGAGTCAAGTTGTGTGGGAAGTGTCCCCGAGCCATAAACCTCTATGAACCTCAACAACATGGTTTTGCAGCGAGACGCCAGCATTAGCACTGCGAGTGTTCGGAGCCTAACCTAGCGCCCATAGCCGCGCATGAATGTTGCGACGGTGCTGCCGTGCTGCTGCTTCTCTCTCTCTCTCTCTCGCTCTCTCTCTCTTTCTTTCTTTCGCCAGGGCTATGGTGTAGGGGTTTGACCCCCTCATTCCGTTAAGGGGCGTCCCCCATGCCGAAACTGGTCAAACGTCCATTGGTTGAAGGGCTTGTAGGATTGGAACGATCACAACATAAACCACAGATGGTTGACACTTCAAAGACAGGAAGTCATAGACTGGATAGCACAGCCTTCAGGGGCGTCCCCCTCCATTGGTGGTGCGACTTAGGTTGACCTCGAGGCTTGCAGGACAGGGTTCAAACAGAAGCTGATTAGAGGATAAGTGAGAAATACAACTTCATGTTTGAAGCACTCCGGTCGTCTCGGGCCATTAAAGTACGGAAATGGATAGCTCTTGCGGGGCACAGCGTGGCGTTGAGGAAAGTAAAACCCCTAAAAGACTGAAAAAGAGTCAGTGGCACAGAGGATAAATGGGTATGATGCGCCACAGTTCCGTTCCCCTACTCATTTTCCTGTCATGTTCTTCCCCGGGCATTGACAAGGGCAGCAACAAAGGTCAAGACGTGCTGCCGTGCTGCTGCTTCTCTCTCTCTCTCTCACACGCATGCGCACACTCGAGACCACCTCCAAAGCCACGAGCTGCTGGGACGTAGTCGTCAACTCTGCCTGACAACCCACGACTTTTCGCATGAGATGACTCGTTGGAACATGCTTGCACGCAACGCATGGGCGGGTAGTGTTGGATGCGCTCGAAAGCCCTGTGAACATTGCGGGAAGCTTTCTTGCTTTCGGCATAAATCATCCTTCACAGGACTGTGATGTACTACTTGCCAGTGGCAGCACATGCCTAACCCCAAAGGCTGCAGACACGCCAGCGGTGTGTGTGTGTGTGTCTCTGTCTGTGTTTGTGTGTGTGTGTATTTGTTTGTGTGTGTGTGTGTGCTGGTGTATGTGTGCTGGTGAGTGCGTGTGTGTGTGTGTTGCGTGTGTTGCGTGTGTTGCGTGTGTTGCATCTCTGTGTGTGTGTGTGTTGTGTGTGTGTTGTGGTGTGTGTGTGTGTATGTGTGTGTGTGTGCGTGTTGTGTGTGGAAATGGGTGTGAGCGTATAGGTGTGGATGGGTCGGTGGGTGGGTCGGTGCGGGGGAGTTCAGGCAGAAAGGACCAAAAGCTGTTGGAGCCTCAGCAGCCTCTGCGCCGTGTTCCAGAAAGCGACACCTCGAATCCGGCTTGGAGTCATCAAAAGTCATGCGAAACTAGAAGAACCTCTTGAATATTTACACATGCTGCTTGGCATAAGTAAGTCAATGCATAAAGAAATACACCCATAAATAAACAAAACACGTATATCAACAAATAACAAACGCCAAACATGTCTACACATAACAGTGCGTACAGTTACATGCATACATGCGGGTTCTATATATATATATGTACGTCTACACACGTGCGTACAAAAAAAGCAGTTGTCTAAAATATATGCAACGAAAGGCTTGAGGTCAATGGCCATCCAGCCGTGATGACAAAGATGAGTCTGCGAACAAAAAAGGGGTTTGAGGATCTGGGCCCGGCCCATATGTGCAACCAAAACTTCAGAGACACAGTCCTACAGTACGGACTCTTGATGATACACTACATAACGGTACAGAGTAGGTCCATCTGCTGTGCAAGTCCTGTGCAAACTGCACTGTAGCAGCAGCAGCAGCACTACTGCCTCGAGGCATTTCACGGGGCCTCTGTTCAAGGCGGCGCATGGTCGCAGTTTCGGTGGATAGCTGCAGCTCGTGCGAGTCCTGCCGTTGGACAAGCGATCCGCTCTCAGCTCAGCCTTCTGCAGCACCAGGCCCAGCCTATCTTCCATCACCGAGCGCAGACTGAACTCCGGAATGCTGGAAGTGATCTGATTGCTGCTGTGGACTCACTATGATAGTATCATTTTGTAGCAGTGACCATTGCAATCTAGAGTGCAGCTTTCAGATTGTCCGTCTCGGTGTCTAGACAGAAGCACATGAACGTTGCAGTGTGCACCACGACTGTACGCCTTCGGGCACTCCAGCAACAGCAGCAGCAGCAGCACCACCACCACTGCGACTACGACACTACGACTGCCGACGACGGGATTCTAGTGAAGTGGTATACATATGATATGTGAGTATATGTAGATGCACATGTATAACTGTGCATGTCCTACGGGATACTACCACCAGTAATGTAGGGGCCTTAATAATTTAATTAGAATAGGGTTTTTGCGGGTTTCCTCATTATAAATATAGTATGATAATACCCCCAAACCCTATTCTAATTAAGGCCCCGACAGTCTGGTACCCTTATAGACCCCTTATAGTAACCCTTACAGACCCTTTAAAGGATATATTTCCATGCAAACCCTGAGGCTCTGGCCTCTGCGTGACGCAAGCTCGCTTGAGCCGCACGCGCCGCCCGTTCAGTCTCTGCCAGATCCCCCCGAAGCCGCCGGAGCCTCGGCAAGAGATACTTTGGTCTTGGAGTTTGGGGTTTAGGGTTTAGGGGTAATTAGCGTTTTATGTGCTTTTTTGCTTAATGGGCCATTTTCCGACTGCAAGTACAGGGTTTAGGGCTCAGGGGTCACGGTGCAAGTTGCAGGTATCTTGTGGTCTACGGTCCAGGTCTGAAGAAGTTAGGCAAAGGAGTAGAGTATATGGAGCGTCTAGTTCTAAAGTTTTTCAGGCTGTAGATCAGGGTGAAGTTGGGCGATCGCTCCTTCGGTGACTAGGCAAAGTCGGTGCATTGCCTTGCGCTTGCCGGTTTAGTTTTACTTCCTTTTAAAAACCTCGTCTTTGCACGAAGAAGTGGCATCATGCACTGGGTCCATATGCAAGTTTTGTCGAAAAAGGCGGCAGCTGGGCTTTGGGATGAAGAAGCCATGACTGCTCTTAACCTAGTTATTAACGGAAGCCCAGTGGCTCTGCTTCGTGCTGCCTGGTGAGCAGCTGCCCACGCAAGTCCTCCCAAGCACTAGCAGCTGCTGAGCAGTTTCGGAGGTCGGCTTATAGTTTCAAGCTGCAGCATTTTGCGCAATCCAGCGGCAGGACTGCTGTAGTGGCGGTCTATAGCCCCAATCAGCTGTCCTCCGGGTAAAGTGCTACGAATGGGGCCCATTGCGTTGATGGCCCCGGGCTGTCATGTGAAGGCAGTTCTAAACTATGAGTACCTGAGGACCTGTCAGATTGCTTTTTCCAATTTTTGTTCCAAGAACGTGTCTGAGGACCTTTGCTTGGAGCAACCCCCACTTGCCTGGCTGTCTTGACGTACTTGCAGGATCTCGTTTCCCAGTGCTCGCAGGTCATCTCCTTGCCGGGGGAGAGCTGAAGGTTTGCTCAGGAAGAAACAAAGCCAGAGGCTGAAGAAATATATTGCTGCGTCCAAAAGCGCATCACCTCCCATGACCATGTGCCGTATCTTGTCACTCTGTTGAAGTTTGGGAGTTGAGGGCTGTTCCTCTAGGGTTGAGGCTTGCCAACACAACTGCTCCCAAGCTGTGATCTGGACTCTTGTACGACGCCTCGGCTTCTCCGATGATAACCCTCTGTCGGTATTCACAGGCATGAATGAGGGTGCATCATCAAGCTGCCGTCAAAAGCGCCTTAAAACCACTAAAATGTAGGTCTAGATACAGAGATGATCGGTGTGCAGGCTGTGTGGCCCACGCTGATCCTTGAACCCCTTTAAACAGGTATCTCACCAGATCCTGCGAATCCTCGAAAGAACGACTTTCCACTCGGAGGGCAGCAAGTAGCCCAAGGTAGGCACAACTCAAAAGACCTTCCCTTAGCCGGTGTTGCTTTAGCAGCTGGAGCAACAGAATCGTAAGTCCAAGATCAAGACCCTGAGCCATCAGCACTGGAATCACCAGAACCCTAAATCCCAATCATCTTATTGGGTAGTTGTCAAAATTATGGTCCCTTTTTGGGTACCCTAAATAATAGGTGCCGTATTATAATAGGGACCCAAAAAGGGACCATCCACAATTTTGACAACCACCCTTATGGAGATCCCACCAGGCTTGTCCTGGTCGCCGGCGTCGGGGTGAGCTCCTTCCTTCAGAATCAGCTCCCGGGATGCCAGACCCTGCACAAGGGGTGGTCATGGATCGGAGGCCCTCAAACCCTGAGCCCTGAATCCCATGTGTGAGGGCCTGCATGTCAGTTTATGTATAAATGCAGTTGAAAAGTTCACAGCTGCATACCTTTGTATAGATAACTGTCTACGTGCTGCTTGTGAACCGATGCTTCCTTGCCATGCTTGCCAGATGTAGGCAGCATCCTGAGAATCCTGGACATCTCGATGTAGCTTGACTTCACGGCGCAGTGTAACTTGGGACATGCCGCGCGATGAACGTGGCGATATGATCCAGAGGTACATAGTGCGGCTTTCGTGCGAAGGGCACGGGCTCTTACGGTCTGCGGCCTGTGAAGCTCATACTGGAACCCAGGGTGCTGAAGGCAGCAACTCACAGCATGCAAGTCTGCAGTCAACCCCTCCGAAGTCACATGGATTCACACAACAAGCATGAAAGCCGTGCCCAACAGAGCCACTAAGTTCCTGGCGCAGGACTTGCAGCTGATGCTGGAGTATGTCCAGGTCATGCTGCAGCTCATCTCTTTCAGAGTTCGCCACTCTCCTTGATGCTGCATTAGTAGCCCAACGAGTAAATCAAACCCACATAACTTACTTAGCCCTCGCTGTGCTGCATACAGCTGTTATAACTCTAACGCTCCGTCTTTCAAGCCGTCCCACAGACCGATGTACTTATGTGCCTCCCATACCATACTCGACCTAAAACCCCTCAACCTCCAACAAGTTGCTTCCTGAGCAGCTTAGTCCAGGACTTTGGCTTTACTATCCCTAAACCCTGACCCTTTGGGAACCCGGAAGCCCAGGTCATTGGTTGCAAAGGCGCTCGCCGCGCTCTGCGTCCTCTCGCAGCCCATGTTCATGGCGCAATGCCGCCTCCAGATCCTGTGCTTCGTTTGGGCCTACAGGATTTCTACATTGCGGGATGCACGGAGCTCGAGTTGAGGTCCGAAGGCCTCGGGGAACGAGTCGAGGTGCTTCGGTCGCGCTGTTTAAGGTGTGAACAAGAGATGCATGCAGCACAACGGCTTTTGAAACTGTCGTCATTTTTCGAGATAGCAGCTTTCGCAAAGAACAAACGCAAAACACTGCCATGTACAACAACAAGGAGTGATCTCGACTTACACCTCCATCCAAGCTCCCCACTCATGAGTGCGCATGAAGTCAACCACACGCACGAGAACCCTTGCACCGTAAACGTCAAAGCTCCCAATCCAAAAACTCAGCCTCTAAAACCAGAAAGGCAGGCAAAGTGTTGTTGCTAGGCCTGCAGCTGAAGCTGAAGGCGTGAGGCCTGGGGGATTGTAAGCCGGGTAGGGTTGGTGGGGTTGTGCATTGTATGCGTGTATATATATATATGTGAGAGAGAGAGAGCATGCATGCAGGGAGGAAGGGATGGGTGTGTACATATATATATATGTACATACACATACACACACACACATTTACCTATCTACCCATGTACCTATCTATCTACATGCC
Source organism: Symbiodinium sp. clade A Y106 (assembly GCA_003297005.1). NCBI lineage: Eukaryota > Dinophyceae > Suessiales > Symbiodiniaceae > Symbiodinium > Symbiodinium sp. clade A. Next base: position 189,218 of record BGNK01000669.1, on the reverse strand, counting down.
TTTGCACACACACACACTATTTACACTTGGCTGTGCATATGTTAATACTCATGCTTTCACATAAAGCATACGCCTGTTAGATAACGCATTGACTCAGCACATCATGGCATTCAGTCATCATCGATGTTCCCATCACACTTACATGGCCGCAGTGCTTGCATTCGATGCCGTCATTGTTGCTTCAGCTTGCAGGGGTTAATATGTAGGTCGTCTGAACTTTCAGATCGCCGCTCCAAGACCTGCTGCACATGTTTATGCATGAAGAAAGAACATCAAAGAACCCGAAGCCAAATCCACATCGAGCGATTAACACTGGCGGCCTGCTCTGCAGACCTGTCTAAAGTCTAAAGTCTGAAGCTCCAAGTGTCCTGAACACACTCGAGAGCATTGAACCCAAGCCCTGAGCAACTTAGACACTCCCTGAGATGGTTCTTACAATTTCGACCTCCCAACACATGAGCACGACTTCAACTCAGCTGACTCGAATTCTGTTCTGACAGGAGTTTTCTCTTTATGATTTGTGCCTGGCAACTAGCCTTGATTTCTGCAGCTCTTTGCCTTGTCTTGAAATCCCAAACTATTTCAACCATGTGCAGCCCAACTGATCTGCTCAAGCCCCGGTACTTCCCCAAGCACGCAGGTCTTTGAACCTCTCACCACATCCGGGCCTTGGATGCCCCTTGATGGCAAAATATTACCCTCAACAGGGGACTAACCCCTCAAAGACCCGTAATCCCCTGACCGTTCACATGAGAAGTCTATGCCTATCAACCCTACAGCCTAAATCTTACCAAAGCCTTACACTAACCCTCACAGTAACACTTCTTGTAAGCCTGTACTATAGGGGCCTTCATTATTAGTCAGAATAGGGTTTGGGAGATATTATACCATAAGTATACAAGGAACCACCCAGATAATAGCCCTGATAGTATTGCCCTTGTAGACCCTTTCAAAGGAACCCTATTTTACCGTAAGCCTATACCCGCTCCGAAGAACAGGATTTCCTTCGCTGCCTCCTCGACATGGGCTGCCTTGCTGCGCTGGAGCAATGCACGGAGCTCCAGAACCTCTCCGCGCAGCCTCAGCTTTTTGGGCTTCCTTCTTCAGGTTCCCTTTAAAGGGGTCTATAGGGGTTACTACAAGGGGATCTATAAGGGTAATTAGAATAGGGTTCCCTTTTCATGGGGTCTCCTGCAAGGGTTCCAAAGGTGGCTCCTTTCTAAGACTTTGAAGTTCACGGCTTACGGAGAGATTTCAGGTCGTCATGGTTTGCAGATACGGGTGGCCGGGCGGGAGGATGCATGAGAGTTTTCGGGGAGGTTGTGTACCGAAGCATGGAGGCTTGAGGGCAAACAACGTTAATTAGCACAATTTCAATGCCGTTCAAAGCTCTCGGTTCAGTCTGTGAGCTGCAAGTGCTGTTAAATCGTGAGAAAAGATGAAGAAAACAACACCTTCAACTCGGAACCCTGTCGCGGCAGATCCCTGTCTCCCAAAGCTGTGACAACACCCTTCCATTATACCATTCTACATTCAGACTCTGTGCGTGCATACGCTCATGTTTTTTGTTATTTGCCGCTTGAGCCCTTGAGCCCTTTTTGCCGCTGCTGGAGTTGGGGCACTAAACGGGACCCAACACCTTCATAGCCGTGGCTAAATGTCGGATGGCGCAGAACCGATTAACACAAGTATTTCCAATAGTTGATGAGGCCTTTCCCGAGCCTAATTATCCCAAACCCCTCAGCCCTGAGCCCCAAAGCCAAAAGGCTCTGAACCCTGAGCCCTAAATCTAAATGACCATCCCCGAACTCTACCTCCCCGAACACCACATCCCCAAATCCAAAAGACCCAAACCCTAAATTCCCAAACCCAAAGCCCCTGACTTGAAGCTGTGGGGCTGCTGTGCTTCGTTGCAGGCAGCAGTGCGGCTGCTCGGGGAAGCCGCTGACAAAGGGCCACTGCCTACTCGGCTTTGGGATCCCTTTAGTGTTCAGGGATTTATAGGGTTGATAGGGTTTGGGGTTTAGGGGCTTATAGAGTTTAGGGTTTTAAGGCTTTAGGGTTTTAGGGTTTTAGGGTTATAGGGTTTAGGGTTTTAGGGTTTAGGGTGTCGGTCTGCTGGGTTTTGGTGTCGGTTCCTCAGGTCTTCCCAGACCGTTTATGGCGCTTATGTTGTATTGTTTCGGGGTTGTGGGGTTTTGGGGCGTATCAGGTCAGGACTTTGGGGCACGAGGGAACTTCCAGGCATGTGAGCTCAGCAAGGCAACTTGCACAACTGCGTTGCGCGAGAAGCCAAATCGCCAATGCTACTGCGAAAACTAAAAACATGAATCGGACACGAATAAGGGACACAACTGCTCCAAACAACCAATTTCAGGCTCTTCCTCCTCACTGCCCTTAGACTGGGTTCTTGCTAAGGGATGTACTTTAATATACCATAATGGGGATCCATCTACAGTAAATACTATGGTTTCCTTGTTATGGTTCTGGTAACTTAAAATAAATCCCGGTAGAAGCACGAAGCTGGGCCTTGCAACCGTCGGCCCTCTTCCACTGGCGAAGTAGGGCGGAGGGTACCGCAAGGGCTACAGCTGCCCGTCCTCGTCCCACACATGAGAATGAGTATGAGAAAAATGCGGATCAGATACACGGTTGAAACGCTGTGTTCAACTGTTCTGGTGTTCTGGGACCAGAACTGCTTCAAGCAAACTCCATGGCACAGTACAGTCTACAGCTTGGCCAGGGATGCATCTGAAAGTTCAGCAACCAAAGCAAACACTCGAATATTAGTCTCCTTAGCCCAAGCTGGTTATCCTACCCTTCCTACAACCTCCAGTCGAAGAATGCAGTACTGTATTCTCGGTGTTTTTAACAAGGGTACACCCGCGCAAACCAGCAGGCCAAAGCTCCCAGGAGATCCTCTCTTCTCCGCCTTGGTTCTGAGAAACCATGGGCTTTCCAAATCGTGCAGAAGAAAGAATGAGTTGCTTGCTGCTTGAAACATGGAAAGTCTGGAACACCAATAGGGAAGGACAACTTTTGACCATGGAACCAGACAAGCCAGCATCAGGTACGACTGGATAATTGCTGCTTGTCTGTCTTTGTCTTCCTCTCCTCTCTCTCTTTCCACACCATTGTTTCGAGGTAGTCGGTAGGTGGTTATGTGTTTCTAAGTTATATTCTAGTTTCAAGAGTCAGAGGCCTTGGGAGCCTTCGTTGTTGTTGTTGTTGTTGCTGTTGTTGTTGCTGCTGTTGCTATTCTTGCTGTTGTTGTTGCAGATGATGTTGATCATACTGTTATGATTACGTCTATTGCTACCACCACCACCACCATTGTTGGTCGCTGTTGTTGTTGTTGGTGGTGGTGGTGCTGGTTGGCGGTTGCTGATGGTTGCTGCTGGTTGTTGTTGGTTGTTGTTGGTTGTTGCAGGTTGGTGTTGGTTGTTGTTCGTTGTTGTTGGTTATTGTTGGTTGCTGTTGCTTGTTGCTTGTTGCTGTTATTGCTGCTTTTGCTGCTTTTGCTGCTGTTGTTGCTGTGTTTGCTGTGTTTGCTGTGGTTGTTGTTGTTGTCGTTGTTGCTGCTGCTGTTGTTGTTGCTGCTGTTGTTGCTACTGTTGTTTGTTGTCGTTGCGTGCGTGTGCAGATAAATTTGGGGTCATTGAGACATCAGGGTTGCACCACTTGTGTTTCGGGTGTGTGGTGTCTTCCGTCACGCTGCAAAGTCGCATCGAATCTTTGCATGATGACTCCCTGTCGTCTTGGACAGCCCTTGCAGTTTTGAGTTCCGGGTCCTTGGCGGGTAAGCAACGCGGGTTTCAGAATAGAGCCCTGCCGCATACTTCGTTTCGGAGTGCAGGGCTTGCGGATGCGCATAATGCCAGACCCCGACTGTTTTGAAGCCATGCATATGGGCTTGAGGTGTGTCACACCACAACACCAGGGTACATGGAACAGCACTGGGAATCTTGGGCAGCGGCACTTGTCCTACAAGTAATGCTGCGAAGACATGTTTTGCTGTCCGCCGCGGTTTGCACATTCGACCGGTAGAACGGTGCGAGCGGCAGAATGGTAATTGTATTTTGGTGTGGCCGTGGGTGTGTCTACAAGCTACAGCTAACCAGACTACTGCGAATGTTTTCGCAAGAGCACGCACATTGGCGTGTGTTGAGACTGGCGAGGTGCTGTCTTTGCACTGTCAGGTGCACGTTGCCGAGATGGCATTGTCCCCAGTGCATGTTGATTGCGACATGGAGTCGACGACAGAATCCAAGCCTTGCTTAATGCCAACGTCGGAGCAGCAGTCGGAATCTTTGACGCAATTCACATAAGCAGCCACTGCAGCACAGGTCCCGGCTGTATCCGTGCTTGCCGCTTCGATGGCACTTTGATAAGTGGTCACACAGGCCTGACCCACGGCCACATTGCAGCCCGATGCTGTCGTGTCACTGGAGCTGTCTGAGTCCGAGCCATTTGAGCAGCCATGGAGGCTCAGGGCCATTGCAATGGCTGCTAGTGATAGCACCTTCGAAATGCGCTCCATTTCATCCTCTCCAAGGGCGGAGGCTCGAGCCAAGCACGGGGCAGGAACTCTTGAGGCTCAAAATGTGCCACGCGGCATGCACACGCTCGTGAAAAGTCGAGGAAGCTGAAACTGAGGCGAGGGCTCGTGCAATCTTCGAGGGCTCTCCGTGCTGGCCCACGATGGACACACGCGTTGGCATGCAGACCTCCTGAGTAAGACAAGCTTCCATATTATGGGACTATACTTACTCAAACTGAAATCGAACATGCCTTGCCGTCGAACTGACTTTTGAGCCAGGGATAGCTTAAAGGGCCATCTCTAGCTCCACACGCAACTCTGCAGCCCGAAATTCCTTTGTAACCGAAGGCCGAATGCCAGGAAACCCATACTATGCCCTACTCGAAAACTTCGGAAATCCCTCGGGTGCTGTGCAAACTGCATCAAACTGCAGAAACCCCAAGCTGCAGCTGCAATGACATGGCTTCTGATTCTAGTGAATGGCTAGAAACCTTGAATACAAGCTGAATCATATCAGGCAAAGGTCTGCTGCCCCAATGCCTAAACAGAAGCCCCTCGACAAGCCCGCAAGAACCACCTACAGAAACGAACGAAGCCAAGGATTGACAAGCTCCTCAAATCCTGACAGAACAAAATATGCCCGGAGACCAACATAGTATAGGGGCCTTAGCAATTGCAATACGGTTTTGGGGGGATCTTATTCTATAGTATCTGAAATGAGGTAGCCCCAAAACTCCCATGATCCAAGCTTGGGTAGAGACTTCAGATATCTATGCAGGGCCTCAACTCTCGGGCGAACTTAAGGAAATGTGCGGGCGAGCGGCTTTTGCAAGGCTCGGCCGTGGAGAGCCGCGTTGGCCTCAGTGCTGACAGAGATGGTGCAGTAGGGGTGGCGGTGGTAATGCTTGTGTTGCACATTTTCGGTCATATTAACTTAATTAATTGCAGTCCTGTTGTCCATGCTATTGCTCTCAACCGTGGTAGTGTCGTTGCTCTTTCGGCTTCGTTCTAAGGTGCGCAGACATGAAAGTCTTACAAAGTTTTGTTACTGGGCCTATAGAGACAGCTGGGGCAAGACCCGGAAACCAGGAAGGCAAAGGCATGTCATAAATTGCGGCAGAATACGACGGGGCTGAGGGCGTGAGTGAATGCCGTAACTCAGCCAAGAATGGATGTAGGAGTTCAGCACAATCTAGCGCCATACCTGTCTTCAAGCAAAGCTGAGGTTGCCACTGTCTGCCCATCGAAGGCCGGGTCCTCCCACCTCGTCTGACACAGGTTCAGGGTTTACAGGTTTGAGGTTTCTCAAATTTAAAATCGAGACAGATTTCCAGCCGCTGCAGGATTTTCACATTTAACTGCCACTCAAACGTCAGCGGACTGCCCCGACAGGACTCTGGAAAGCAATGGTTGGTGACCTATGACCTATGTGGCCTGCCGAGAACGTGACAATGGCTACTTTCTGCGGTGGGGCACGGCTCGCCGTCTGGATCAGACGCGGGAGTCTCCTAACATATCACTCTAAAGACCTACTCTTCGACTGCTGCTCTAAGGACCAAGTCGCTGTGGAGGTGCTGCCATCAAATGTCACCTCTGCAGCAGGGATCGATGCCGTATCCTCGATTCGTCCTTAGTCTCCATAGATGGGTTGTGCCTTGAGTGTGCGGTCGGCGAAACGGCCTTTGGGCTTCACGGATTATGTTCTCCGCCGAGCTTGCAAGACCCTTAACCAGCTGAGCCACCACTAAGCAAGTACGACATATTTGTGCCGCAGGCATTTGGACTCGAGACATTGCGCGCCAAGACCCGACATGCAACTGCAATGTGGATCTTCTGAATAGACACACGGCCTGAGCTCGTTCCTACTTGTGATGATGCTGACTCCGGTGATGATGCTGATGATGCAGATATTTCTGTTGGCGACGACTTTTACTAGCATCGCTACCGGTGCAGGTTACCATCATTATGGCAGTATTGATCTCGCGATATGCTGGCTGCGAGTGGTGAGTGGTTGCTGCGAGAATGCTCTTGTGACTGTAGGACTGTCTGGAAGTGATAGGCCAATTGCTCTCGAGGCAATGTCGTCTGGCACTAGAGAATGAGGTTGCTACTAGGGTACAAGGCTTGAGCCTGTCAACGCATCACACAAGACGACATCTTCTACCGAAAAGTTCTAAATAAACACATCTCATCAACACGACTCCTCACAAATGTCTACGACCGGTCCTGTTCCAGGAATCCCTAATCTGCCAAGCATTCCTTGCACTCGCATATGCGACATTTCAGACAGTGAGAGACCCTCTGAATATTTCGTAAGGGAGCAGAGACCCTCTCAACCCGTACGTGGCTGTAGTATTACAAGTAGCATAGCAACTGTAGTATTACAAGTAGCATAGCAAAATGCAATCATATACTGTTACACAGGAACACCCTACTAACATTCACAAGAGTAGCCGGTGAGCATGGCTCGCACAGATGGTGGAAACGACGCGGGCTGGGCCACGGGACTGGCCAGAAGGAGAGGGGTGTAATCATATTGCAGAAAGTTCCGAGTTTGCAGGAACTGATTTTGGAATCCAATACATATAGAGATACTACAGGAAGAGTGTGTATATATCTGTATATATATATAATATACACACACACAGAGCGGGACTACTCCTGGATCCTATCGCAACTTCTTCCTACCCCGATGCTATGGTGTTGCGGTATCAGTGGGATTGACTGCTTCTATATAGAATGCGCAAGGTCTGTACTGGAAGTTGGAGCCCGCTCTTGAAAGACTGCTGAGCAGCCACAGTACAGAAACTGCACAATGATAGTTGGGATTTAATGGATCATGCTGCCATCCGGTCGCTCCTCTTCGCTACTACCCTGAAAGGACTGACAATGCTGGCTGACTGGAAGAAAGCCATCTTTCTCTTCCGCACACCGGGGCGTTCCACACCGAAGGGAGATTGGGACGTCTCTGCCAGTGGTGGAGCTGAAGAGACAGCCAGAACTTCGTGTTCTGACCCGAAAATTTACAAGCCAAACGTGGCAACTGACTTCTCCCAGCTCTTGCAGTATGCCACAGGTATCAAAAGATCCTGCTGTCTTGGGACTGGGACCGCTAGACCTTAGCCTTATGAGTACCCTTGTGTTCAAGGGCCTACATCCGGCCAGGGCTATCCCTAAACCCGAAGCCCTAAGCCGGATGTAAACTGGATCTCAGAGTTTGGCTGCGCATCACTTCAAGCGGAGCGCTCACCCAGTGGTCAAACAAACCTCGGTGTTCAAAAAGACTAACTTACGATGTAAGATGGTATAATATAGTAGAATATCATACAATCAACATGGTTAGAATACTATGACGTAGTATTATGACAAAGTTCTATCCCCAAAATGTCTAGCCAGACACATAGCTTCAGCTCGTTCGCTCTTGTTTTCTGCGCGACACCAAGCATGTTCGCATCTAAGCTGTCCCCTCCCAGGGCCTCCCAAGCGGAAGCCCTGTCAAGCTTTGCAGAAGCTCGAATGTGGCGTCACGCAAGTGCCGGACATGGGCACACTTAAACTTTCAAACAACCACCTTTGCCACTTCTTGCTCCGCCTTCGCGACTTGGGAAACTGCCTTCGGGCTGCGTGGGCTCACCTTCGTGACACCTCGGACAATGGTCTTCTTGTCCACTCCACCTTAGCCATGCGTCCAGCCTTAATGCAAACCTTCTTTTCGCGAATGTAATTACTGAAGACGCCCAAGCTACTGCCCAAAATCGTTATGCAACTGCACTTGCTGGATGCCGAGATGCCATGGGAGTATCTGGTGATGTACATGGCATCGTGTTGGATGACGACGTCCATGAAGCCATACCCGTCATCCTCCCCTGTTTTGCTAGGCAGGATTTCAGAAGTTATGCCTCCGCCACCTCCTGAAATCACAAATGCAGTCTCCCCAAAGGTCGTGTTGGTGTGCTGCAAGTGGGTGTGGCCGCTAACGTAGAAGTCGACGCCATATTCGACCTCGGAACGCCGTCGGATGCAAGGCAGCACGTACAGCAAAGATAGCTGATCACTTCGGGTCCAAGGCACAGAGCATTAAAATCAAACCTCCCACACCATTGAACCTTAACCCCCCCGAAGCCCCGAAGCCCAGACCTGTCAAGCAAGAGGCGAGATAGCTCTCCCAGGTAGAACGGCAGGGCTCAAAGTTCGGCGGGTAGTGGGTTACGATGATCCTGGGCAAAAGGCTAAAGATTTCTGGGGTCTGGGCTGGTAGGTTCATGTTTTCGTCGTGAATCTCGAGCTCTTCAGGCTTGTATTCGTTCATACTCTGCTCCAGGATATCTTGCCGAGGCCCTAAAACACTCACAAAACACAACAGATTTGATTATATATTGGTGGCATTGCCAGAAAGTCTCTGGACAGTCGCGATCGATGGAATGGAAGACCTCTAAATTTAAGGCAGCGTTCCGGGAAGAATGATTTTGACTGTTTGCGTGATGTTGAAGCCTCAACTTCAAATCCGAGCTCTCTGGGGAAATACAGTTTCGAGATCCGGGGCACTGCCACTCAGCAGTAGATGCCTGAAGCTCCTTCGCAAGCCAGTCCTTCTGCGCCTCGCATGGTGACGCTTCTCGGTGCGAATCGTGAAAATGCTCCTATCGTCTGCCTACCCACCATAAGTCAAACACGAACATCGAAGCCGAGCAGAGCTCATCAAACTACCAACCACAAGCTGAGTCTCCTTCCACAGGTCGTCAAAAAACTTCCAGCAGGTGTCTGGGCTGGACATCGATGTGCCGTTGCATCCCAGGGGCTGGGGTGGCTGATTGTGGGATCGGGCACAAATGTTGTGCTCCGGGTCGGCATCCGGATTGCCGTAAGTATCCACCTTGTTGGTGTCCACAAAGAAGAACTCTGCCTTACTCATGAACATCTTGAGGCTTTCGCTATGTGCCAGAGTCCAGGGCGGGGATCTTTGGGACTGACCTGTGCCATCATACCCACACATCTGTGTATATATATATATATGCACACACATGAAAATATGCATATTGGTATATATGTATATACATATATATATATATATACGTATGTACATGTACATGTACATGTACATGTAGATGTAGATGCATGTACGCATGCCTGTAGGCATGTATGTATGTATGTATGTATTTGTATACATAGATGTGTAACGTATGTGGTTTATACATACATATATATACACACATGTATACACGTATGTGCATATATGTAGATACACGCATTCGACGACGTCTACACAGATGTACACAGGTATCTCTCAAGGTCTGCACGTATATGTAGGGTTATATGGGTGTATGTACCTGCCTGCCTACCTGAATCCTGCTTGCCTTCTTGCCTACACCTAACTACCTACCTGCAGACATGCATCCATCCATCCATGAATCCAAGCATGCACACACGCTCGCACGCACATGTCCATATTAAAGTTAGTGGAGACCATTTCCATTTTCTAACCATGCACCCCCCCTAGGCCAACTGAAGACCCAAACCATAACAACCTATACCTCAACCCTAAACCCACCGAAAGACCCACGTCAAGACCTCACCCCAATACCCACCTGAAGAACCCATCTAAGGAACTACCCACACCCACATAGAAAAAAACCCAACCTCAACTCCACACACCCGCACCCCCATAGAAAAGGGAGTGCAACGCCCTGGTGGCGTGTATTTCTCGGTAATTTAGGAGTTTTCACACGAGTCTTTACATTTAGGTTTTAAAGCTATTTTATGAGGATATCCAGGCTCTACCGTGCATACAATCGCCTCCTCTGCCAAGGCAGCTTCTGGCCTGTGGGATTCCAATTCCCGCACCACCCACTCGACTTAATGTTAAATAAAAAGAAAAAGCATGATGGGAAACGAACCCGATACGAAACAAGTATGCTGGGTAGCAAATCCGCTATCACTCCTTTTTTCGAACCCCCAAAACTAGAAGGATATATTCTGCCCTGAACCCAAATGCATATGGTGGTCCAAACCCTTTCAAGACATGATGGGTAGCGAACCCAAAGCCCAAAGTTGAAAGTCGTCATTGGTTCCCAAATTCCAAACCGAGAAAAACAAAATCGACCCTGAAACAACAGCTTTGACAATAGAAGATGAGTTGCGAACATTGACAAACTACGATATTTATGACAGAAGATGCATACTAACCTTGAAGCCAATCTACAGCTATGTATATATATATATATGTACCACACATACAGATATGTGTATAAGTGTACATACACATACACACACATATATATGTATATATGTATACACATGTGTATGACTCATGTTCATACACCTTCAAAGCATATGCGCGCACACACATAAATATGTGTATCTATATGTGTATATATATGTATATATATATATATATACATACATGTATATAAATATAATTGTAGTTAGATGCATGGATAGATACGTAGGTCGATAGATTGATTGATAGATAATGTAGGGACCTGATTAAGAAACATTAGCCCTATAACCCCCAATATTAGTAGGGTTCAGACAAGGAAGCCAGATAAAGTCCCAGGCTTTCTGAATCAGGCGATATATATATATATGCACACATATACACATACATACCTACGTATCACGGGCACGCATGCATTGTTTCTGCGGTATGCATGCGAGCATGTGTGTGCAACAGCGGGGCTGGTATACAGTTATACCCGAACTGGAGGGCCCCCCCCAGATTCCAATTCCAAACCTTAATTAATTCCCAAATTCCAAAACCTAGGAAAACATGTTGGGCTCTTATTCGACAGCTTTCACAATAGAAGATGCGTTGGGTGCAATGAGAAACTTCGACATTCAGGATAGAAGATGCATAGTAACCTTGAAGCCAACCTACATATATATATATATATATGCATATATGTATTATACATACGATTATGCTTATATGTGCATATACACACATACATTTACATATAGACTTACGTCAAATTCAATGCGACAACCGCAGTTCTGGCAATTTCCGTTTAACCTCTTCATAAACCATTCCACATTGACAAACTTTGTATCATCTATCTTTCTATTCTTCGCTTCATCCTGTAACTTATAATTCTTAATTTTATGTACTAAGTATCGGTGCAGATTTTCTTCGTTTAACTCACCATTGTTAGTAGCACCTTCATAAAACAAAACGTCATTAAAATCGTCAAGGCGCACCATATCCACTCACGGCCTACTAAATACGATTTCTCCCACTCGTGGATCGTGATTTTACCTTTGATTGATGCCCCCTGTGCCGAATGACAAGTGGTGCAGTAGTCGTATCTAAAATTATAATCTGGGGTGTAAATGTCGGTGGGGTATCTATCTTTTGATTTTATGTTCTCTAATGTAACTACATTCCCTGATATATTAATGACTTTAAACCGATACTTAACATTAAAGTTTGTGTTTCCTACCTTTTTATGCTTCCGACATATAAGCGTTTCCTCTACTTCGTATTTATCAGTTTTACCTAGATTGCTTCTAATATAGTTGGATACATATTTACACCTTATGTTGGTATGTTCTTTTCGGATGCCATTAAGTCGCCAGTCGTTTTAAAATATTTTCTTACAAAGTCGGTTTATAGGAATGCGGTTTATCCACATGTCGTCATACATACGGTTTAAGGTGTTGCGTTTCTCATTCGCTTTTGGGTCGTCCTTCGCCCCTAACCTCTTACAAATCTTAAGCATCATGTTGTATTTAAATATTTGGTTGATACAATCGTCGGCATACTCGTCGGGCTTTCTGGTATTGGTTAGGTCTTCAATCGGGGGGAGTTGTTTAACATCGCCCGCGCCTATAATAATTTTATCGGGATGTTGCTTCACGAATTCCCTGATTTTTTTTAAATATATAAACTGTTCATATAGATTTTATCAAACACGATACAGTTATATTTGCTATGGTCAAACTCGGGCAGTTTCTCACCATCACCAACCGGAATAGCAAAAAACTTATTTGTTGGAATGGCTTCATCGTCTATATTTTGCGATAAGCTGTTCTGGGGGACTACAAACAACGTTTTATAACCTAATTTGCTAAAATGCTTCGCTATATGCGATTTACCACCGCCCGCGTATTTACTTCTTATAATAAGTGGGCTATTTTGAGTAATTTGTTTTGCGATGCTTTCGGTGTCCCACTCGTCTTTAAATTTCTAGTGCTTCATTAATATATTCGGGTATAGTAGTTAAGGTATTTTCTTTCATTTTGCGCTGTTCTGTCGGTGGGATTATTGATTTACCCTTTTCGTGTCTCCATCCTCCGATATTACTGTTAGATGTTATTGCTTTCTTCGCCTTGTTTAAGTGCTCGTGCCTTTACAAAGGCATCTGGTTTAACACTCCATATATCAACACCATTTTTAATTAAATTTGTATAGCCCTCTTGCATTTTATGGTTATGGGTTTGAAGCAGTGGTTCTTTTATGTAGGTATAACCGTTTCTTAATGCCGCTCTATCAGTCACTGTTAAGCAGTAATATTTTCTGTCCAATTCTTTGTCGGTTTCAAGGTCGTATCCGGAGATTTTATTTATCTTTCCTCCCACTTCTTGCTGATAATATAACGCTTCCCTTAAACCGTCAAAAGCAAAGCTTTTAGATGATTTGTTCGTTCCCTTCTCTAACAATCCAAAATTTACATTTGCTATAAGCTTCTTTATTTTAGCATCTTCTGGAAAGTGCTCTGATATTACGGTTGCCCATAGTTGTTTAATAAGTTTCGTGTAATTCACCTTATACACTCTAGAAGGTTGTTTGTAATATAGGATTTCGCATTTGTCGGCGTAGTGCTTTGGAAAGTTACCATACGCTAAACAGTGCGCCCTATTAAAAAACAATGCTTGTTCCTTCGGCTTCACTAAAATCAAAGTCAGTTCGTGAAACTTGCTGTAATCGTGGGCTTTGTAACTAAACTGCTTCCATATATCAAACTGGTTAAACACGGGGATTTCGGTAATTTGGTTGCATGCGTGGGTGTAAGCTTTTCTTACATCTATTTCGGTGGTTGCTTCGGTCATAAATGCGCATTTGTCGTATTTCTCCGTCCGTTGGTTGAACACCTTATAAAAAAATTATTTGGTTGTCCCACTGGCGGGATTGTTCGGCATTCCTTAAGAATTTGTATATGGGTTTCGTTGTAATAGGATTTGTGTAAAGGATTAAATAAAGCCTTGTTGAATTCATGCATCGCTTTAGACATGTTGTTATAAATCTGTTCCGTTCTTACTGTTATAGCTCCATCAACGGAGCTTGTCACTAGATTTTGTGTTTTAATCCTGTATCGTATGCTCTTCTTCGTAATGTAAAGTTTAAAGTATAAATCGGAAACGATACAACCAGCAATTCTCACTTGTGGCTCGTAGCCCGCCATCTTGCTTTCATAAAACAGATGGGCTAAATCATTACCATCGTAAATTAGCGTATATTCGTCTTTTTCTCTGAATTTCTTAAGGTCGTTTAAGGACTGTATCATTTAACATTCAATGGGTTCGTCTGTCTCGTTTATGTGGTAATCTGCGGATGCCTTAACCGATACATCTTGATTTTCGCGGATTGCCACCATCTGTCGTAACATCTGTAGGTTGTCGTTTGCCGTGTATATATGATTATATTTAACTAAGGCATATAATGTTGGCATCTGGTGGTTGTATTTGGTCGGCGAGTATTTGAAAATCGGCGTTATGAAGGGGTTAAATATCCTTACTTGAATACCGTAGTGTTCAAACACCGGCACCATATCTTGTATTGATGCCCCGTTCGCATTGAAATCCTCTTCGGTCTTATTCATCAGTTTCAACATACTTTCTTTTGTTAATCTGTTCTTTTCCCTTCGCTTCTCACCCATTAGTGTATCCTTATACCAACCGGTTATGGTGTTAAACCAACACTCGTTTTCTTTGTAGTGTTTTGCTTGTATTGCTTCCTTAAAGGTTTCAAACTCGGGGTCTAAAGGTGTTTGAATGTAGATATTATACATACTTAAATTAGCGGTATTTGTTAGTTTTTCCTTTTCTAGTGCGAAGTCCGTTTCTTCATCAACTCGTTCAACGCTTAATAGTTTGATACATTCAATATATGCTTCAATATGATGCAAGTCGTCTTCCAAAACTGGGTCAGTCTTCAATGTTTCCAGAAGTTTTTTGTATGTGTTTTTAGTGTCCCTTCTCAGAACGAAAAATACACTTTCCAGCCAAATCCTCTACATATTTTGTTGTTTTTACATTTGCTGTTTTGGGTTCCCTCCAGAAATAGATTAGGGGTCTGCCCTTTGGGTCTTTGACTGCGATCTTAATTGCGTTGTCCTTGTCCAATTTTTGTTTATAAAACATAACGTCTATAGAATAAATATGGGTGCCTTTTCTTGGGTTCCTTTTGTTTTCTTGCATCCGTTGCCCTAGAGGTTCTCGGTCTTGGTGTTTGTCGTGGATTTTATCGTATGCTTTGTTTGCGTTCGCCTTTTGTTTGTCGGTTTTTGCGGTTATGAACTGCCTAATTAAATTGTCGGCGGTGGTGAATTGTGCTATTTTTCGGTCTTCGTAAAAGTTGATTTGGTTTTGTATTTTGTCTCTCGTGGTTTGATTTAATCGGTTCTTGTAGTTGTCGTAGGTCGTGTGTAGTGCTCTCGTGTTACGCTTAATATTTTTGCTCACAAACAATATAATTACTATATAGAATATTATCTTTTTAAATGGTTTTTCTAAAGATGTTTTAAACCTAAATAGAAATATACATCTAAAGATAAATTATAAATATATGGTATAGTAATATGACACATTTCAAAAGTCCCGAGGATATGACAATGGATGAGATAAAGCAACAACTGGCATTATATCAACGACTGTATTATAACAAAAGGAAAGACGAGCAATTCATGCAGAAGAAGCGCGACGCAAGTATAAGGCACAACCAGAAAAAGAAAGTGCAGGAATACATAGAAACAAACAATATCAGCGAGGAAGAACTAACACCAAGTCAGATTGATGAGGTTAGGAATGAGAAAAAGCAAGTAGGCAAGAAAAGGGGGGCCCCTAAATACGATATGGGCGACTACAAAGTAATTATGCTGAACGCTTGAAAATGATGATTTAATTCTATTATTAAATCATGATTTTTGTTAGTTATCTCTTATGAGTGAGAAGCAAAAAATAATTAGTGACGTATATTTTGATAGAGCTGGGTATGGTTCAAAACAAAGGACATTAAGCGAAGCACGAGAGAAGGACAAAACTATAACAATGGGCGATATTAACGAGTTATTTAGAAAAAATGTTGAGCAAAAAAGAAAAACCAGTAGGTCAAAACAGTTGTTTTCTTGATTGCAGCTCTGCTGTAATGTTCCAAGCAAAACCAGCAACAACACGCAAGGGCTCCTCAAAATGGACGAAGAATGTCGGGTTGAACCCGCCGACGATGGATCCAGATGAACTTCTTTTTCCAGCAACGACCCCCGGCACAAACTTCAAGCAGCATTCCATCAGAACCCCCTTGCCATTGTCGCATCATTTGATTTGACGGGTGTGTGTGTGTGTGGGGGGGGAGGCATGGCTAGAAAATGGAGATGGTATATGCTAACTATTAACACTTGTAGACGATGTGCACACACACATACACATTATGTAGATACTGTTATAGCTATACAAGTCGATATAGAAAGAGACATAGACAAAGATTTATGCAGATGTAGCAGTACGTGATGGCACAGGTGTGGAGATAGAAATGATGACCGGAACGGGATGCAGAGCTCCAGAGAGAGGCTTCGACATAGACTTAGATGTAGACTGGTGACTACTACGGTTGATGATATAAATCCTGCATTACCCATAATAAGGAATCTACCATAATTCCCTAAGGTAATGCAGGATTTATATCATCAGCAGTATGTCCCCAAGGTCACAACCCCCATGTCCGAGGACCCTTCACTCGCAGTAAGCATCGCCAAGCTTCGGAGAAGTTGCGAAACTGCGCCGTTCGCTTCCAGTACAAGGCGGGCGTGAGCCAGCGACTCTTGGGAGAATTCCAGGTGTAGAAGATGTTCTGATCCTAGGTTCCCCAGTAGCCCCTTAATCAGAAGGATACCCTTACTCCTGCTATTTGGTTTTAATAGAGGAACCCACAAAGAAAAAGGGCAAAAGGATACTACTGGGGAACCTAGGATCCCAATGGACATTGTAGTGGTAGCCTCCATAGTCGTGATTGCCCAGCACGCCCCACCACTCAACGCCGTCCAAACCGGGGCCCTGCAAGGTTGAAACGGGCAGCGGGAGCAGGGTGCAAACGAACAGGAAATCCGCTGCGAACAGCATCTCTCCCGGCCTTGTACACATTCTCGAAAACATTCGTGAATATGATCTGCCCCGCCTTGGAGTCCAGTTGAAGTCACCGCAAAACTCGCAGAAGTGAGATATCTACTGTACGTCCTCCCTGCACCGCTGCGGTACAGCTTATACCCGTACTTGTCAATATGCTAAAGCGCTTAGTGCCGATGCAATGAAAAGTAACAGACACTGGACACTGCAACGATAAGAAGTATACAATCTTCACACATTTGGACTGCGCCACCATTATTGATTTGCAGGGTTAAGCGGCCGGATCTGTTTTGTCCGTCTCGGCGTTGCAGGTGCCAGGACTACTGATTCCTGAACTGCGCTTGAAGCCCGACGTTGTTTATCGTAGCTGTGCTCGTCCTTATAGAGTCATAGAGTCTACTACAAAGGAAGAGAAAAACTGTTCCCGAACAGAGACTAGATTCCACCAGGATAGAAGTTGTCACCTGCAGGAGAGGCATTTTGAGGAATGATGGCTACTACGACTACTACTTCTACAACTACTGCTACTACTACTACTGCTACTACTACTGCTACTACTACTACTACTGCTACTACTACTACTACTGCGACGACTACGACGGCGACCACGACGACCACTACTACCACTTGTCATAATGCTTTGGTATTGATAGTAGTGCTGCTGGCGATGGCAACTTCTTTTGGGATGGCAGGTGTTGTACACTGTATTCACCACGAGTGTCGACGAGTGGACTAGTACTTCGTTGATGTGGTGACTGTTGCAAAGCTGCTGACAGTCTTGCCCCCAGGTCACCCACGTTGAGCACAAACTTCGGCTTCAAGTCAGCAGCGACTTCAGCCATCTTGTCCGCGACATAGGTTTGAGCATGAGTGTCCTGGTCTCATCTTTGGATCCCTTTGTATACCCTGAAGTCCATGACGTTCTTAACATTGGACGTCCGACAGGCAATCACACTTCGGGCCTCAAAAGTTCGTGGACCCTGCCCGGCTTCATTACACGACGGACATATTAGTATCAATGTGTACTAGGCACACCGTATACCTGATAAGAGCCGGGAATCAATAGGATCGATGACGGTCGGCCGGTTCTTAAATGTGACCGGTGGTCCGGAGCCACTAACGATGCCGCCCCAGTCACCTGCACATCGGGTTTCAGGGTATAGATTTGCGCCAATGCCGTGCTTGATATTGCACACCAAATCTACTGACAGCACAAGCGCAGGGTTTTTAAGGTGACCTGGTGGGGAGTGCCGGCCTGAACGGCATGCAAAAATGCGCAAATCAAAAAAACAAACTACACTACCTCACAGAGGCAAGAGGCCAATGATGAAGTAGCGCTGCTCCTCCGTTCCATTGAAGCATGCCGCGGGCCACTCCTTGCCGTTGTAGTCCAGAGCATTCTTCGGCATCACGGGCCATGAGACGTTGCTGGGATCCGGGCATTGAAAGGCACAGCTGCCGAAGTGCAGAGATCCGGTATCCGAGCTGTTGGTGTCGTTCAATTTGAGAAAGGCATAGGGCTCTTTGCAAGCGACGCACCCAACAGCGCTGCTGCACTTTTTGGATTTGCCGATGCCTTGCGAGAAGAGGGGAGGGGCGGGCGAATGCTTTGAGGATCTGCAGTTTCAAAACTTCAGCCCTGTTGCACATGCATTTCGAGCACTGCCCTCTCTTCATGGACTCATCACAGGCCGTCTCCATTGGTCCGGACTTATCGCCTGTGCTCGGATCGTTACATCCGCTGAGACTGAGGACAACGACGACTAAGCCGCCCAGCAGGCATGGAATCTGAACCTGAAGCACACGGGACAACGGGACACGACATGGGCGGATAAAAGCACAGGTCCCCTGCACGCGCTTACCCTTGCTATCCGCTGCTGCCGTGCCATCTCAAAAGACACACAGTCAACTGCACTGCGAGCCTGCATCTCGCTGCAGCCGGTGCAGCGATGGCAAGTTGCGGCTTCGGAACAAATCAGCTGCGGTGTCATCCGATCACACACTCCGGTGTACGCGATCTTGCCAGGGCTGTTCTGAACTAATAGTGGGCACGGCACCCAAACGACATGAAGCAGTTCAAGCTTCCACCCTTCGTCTGGAACATTCGGCGGTTCTACCGAGACACCGCGAAAGCTCTCCGATTTCGAGACACGACCACCGGGCTTAACTTCAGCTCCGCTCTGGTTTGAAGCACCACCGTGCTCCAGACTCTGCTCAAAAAACTGAAGACCATGTTAATGTTCCGACACTTGCGGGACCTTCCGCCTCCTCCAAGCTTCAACACTGGCAGGCTCGTGGCTCGTGACTCATGACACACCAGATTAGGAGGGTTGCCAAAGACCCGAGACTACTAAACTCTAAAATTCCCACCCAGGCCTGCTTAGGCCGTACCCACCCTTTTTCGAGGGCGCCTGGACCCAGAGCACGCCCGGCAGGGATCGACACCATTACCTGGATGGACAACGGGTGGAGCCACTGGAGAGTGGTCAAATTCAGCCCCTAGGGCTGAGCCATGCC
The DNA here is from genome assembly GCA_003297005.1 of Symbiodinium sp. clade A Y106. Classification (NCBI taxonomy): domain Eukaryota; class Dinophyceae; order Suessiales; family Symbiodiniaceae; genus Symbiodinium; species Symbiodinium sp. clade A. The sequence continues at coordinate 169,828 of BGNK01000669.1, read as the reverse complement.
ATTGGGCCACCTGGGTGGCGCCCATATTTTGAGAGGGGAATTCCCTCGATTCTCAAGAGATTCAAATGCCCTAAACCCGACGGTGGACCCCCCTCCCCCCCCCCCTGCCCCCTCTGGCCCAAGGACCCACTGCC
>BGNK01000669.1:131319-169642 GCA_003297005.1 Symbiodinium sp. clade A Y106 | reverse complement strand
TGCAACCTTGTGTCTAGACGTGGATATGCCGCCCCCTCACACCCCTGGGAGTGTAGGGGCGCCATCCTACAAAGAAAATACTGCCGCTGCGCGGCGAGACGCCCTAAACCCTAAACCCCAAACCCTAAACCCTAAAACCCTAAACCCTAAACTGCCAGCTGATGGGATCCGGGCTCACCAGCTGCAAGCCAAGGAAATCGTCGTCCAGCCATGTTGGGGCAACCCAGCCAGCAGGCCAAAACGCCTGCAAATTCTGAAAGAAACTAGCGGAGATCTTGCAAAGCCAGTGCTAGTTACGCCTTTGCCGTCAGTTGGTCAGGCGACCGTATAGGAAAACTTTGAAACAAGCTTTGGGCCCAGACGTCGCGCAAGCAAAAGGCCAAAACGACCTATCCCAAGGAACAGGATGGCCGACACTACGGCATGTACGGCAAGCCTTCGTGCATATAGGAATAGGGAAAACAGTATGCGGACTATGCGTGTACGTGAAAGCCGAAATGCAGCATTGGCAAAACTGCTTCGAGAATTCCACAACAAATGACTCGAGCGACGCATGCTTCGCATGACTGGTATCTCCACATCTATACACCAAATGCACAGTCATCGACGTTCTTAGCCGCCCTTTTGCGAACCGGCATGCAAGTTCATCAACATGTAGTCAAGTTGGCAATGCTCAAGACATGCATGTGGGATGCTTCTGGTGTCCGCAACAGCCTTATGATGACTCGGGCCGTCGCCATCACCATCAGCATCCGCATCATAATCATCATGATCTTCATCATCCCCATTACCATCATCACAACCCCATCAGCGTCCGTAGTCATCACCATTCCAACCAATCATCATCACCTTGAATATGCACAACTCATTACGGCATAACGTCGTCATCAGCAGCGATGGCATCATCAGTCTTATCGTCGTCGTCATCTCGATGAAGGCGATGATCATCATCACATGCATGATAATCGTCATCACTGCAATCACCAGCACCATCGTCACAATCATCACCATAACCATCATCGCCGTGGTCCTCCACATCGGGAAGAAGCTATTCATTACGGATCACCGCCCGCAGCTATGACAAATGTCAGTATTGCAGCGACTGTATTCGTGATGATATTCATGACGGTGATGATGACAATGATGACGTTGACTGATACGTTAGGGAGACTTGGATATTGAGGTGTAACAACATGATGACGGAAACCAGGATGCGGCCTACGACTGTAAAAGGAGGTTCGGCTCATCACCAACTGTGAGGTCATCCTTAATAACCGGTCCTGAGCATTCATCGGCACCGCTGGGCCAAATCCTTTCGAACGACGCCCCATTGCTTAGCTCGCAGATGGATCTTGGATCCTTAAGACCAAGATGCCATCTAAAGACCATTCGAACCAAGCTAAGCTTTGTAGCAAACTGCTGTGCCGGAAGTTCCTGAACTTGCACACGAGCCTCGAAAGAGCGACCTATTCTGAACTATTTGGCACCTGTTGCTGTATTGATGGCCCCAACTGGGGCACAATCTACACGTCACTAGTTCTTGATTGGGGTCGGTGGCTCCTGGTTAGGTTTCGATCGCTCACGTACCACGATTGAAATTAGACATTCACGCCTGTGCAGAGCGTCGGCAAGCCCGAGCAGAAATGAGACTCTATACTGTCGGGGCCTTAAGAATCAGAGCAGGGTTTGGGGCTCCTTGAAAGTATAAGGAGCCCGAAGGAACAATATTGCCGAAATATTAATATTGATTCAGGCTTCTATAATAGACGTTAGGGAACAGAAACTTCCCAGGGTACGAAGCGCAGCCACAGTGGAAAAGGCTGCTGTGGGCATGCTTCGGTTCACCCAGGTCGGCTGTCTCACCTTCAGAGAGGGGTGACCTCAAACTCAGGACGCCTCCTTGGAAGGCCGTGCACCTGCCTATCTCAACAGCTCAGACATTTGCATCTATGAAGAAGCCATGTCTTCGACAAGTACTGCGAGTACTTTGCTGCGCATTACGGCGATATTAGCCAAGATGGCTTCCGGATTTAGGGTTACAGGAACTCCAGTGATCCGGTATATTCAGGTATCTAGATAGGATCTACAGATATTGGCTCTACTTGGAACGTGCCACCCCAGGGTCGAAGCCTCGCGGCGCTGCGAGTCCAGTGCGGCAACGCGCGGCACTGCGCATCTTTGCCGCATGCATCCGCAACCTAACCTAAATCGGGAGCATCCCTTTAGGACTCCCCCAGCCATTAGCACGGTTTAGTGTCTAAGATAAACGAACAGTCAGTCTAGTATAATTGATAGAATCCCTTAGGGTCAGCCTTGTAGTACCCACTTTAAGACTTAAGACGATCATGTTATTGAAGATCGAAGCCTTACGGGACTATCCGACTATACCCACTGCTGAGAGCTCACGAATTTTAAGAGAACCGCTCGAAGCTGCAATCTGAACTAGAACAGGATGCATTCTTCAAACCTTAAAAGCGTGGATAGCAGCTCAGTGCGAGCTGCTCCGGCAGATCTGGCGAAAGTCGCCAGCTTCCTGGCCGAGTGAGGTTCAAACACGACGCCCAAGTAGGCAGTTCCCTTCCAGTTCTGGGTACATTGAAACTGGTCAACTATGCTTTAGGGTCTTGTGGTCCTGCGGGGACTTGAATACTTCGCAACTACTTTATGAGTCCAACTCAGATTCTATCATTAAACTTGAATTTTCGGGGCTACGCCAGTTGGGCAGGGAGTCAGCTGCAGGACCCTGATAAATGCTAAACCTAAAGCCCCAACCCCTAAAACCACGGTAATCCAGCACCCAACAGTGTGTAGTTTCGCCTGCTATCTTCATGTTACCCTCAAATGTGATATCGGCTGGCACAAGGCAAGAAACAAACAGCTACTACCCTCGGGCTAGGGGTGTCGGCTGAAGGGTTTAGGGTGTAGGGATGAAGTATCGCTGCCACATTCAGACAGAAGTCTTTGTCTTGTGTTTCACAGCTTCATAAGGATCCTTAGGTGGGTAGGGGGAAGGGGGGTAGGGGGCTTTAATACCCATAATAAGGACTTAATACGGCCTAGTTCAGGAGCATAGTCCCCTACCCCTGCTTGACCCTCAGGAAGGCCAACGACCAAAACCCCCCCTTTACACCCGAACCTGGCACATCCAAAGCCCATGCTTAGAGTCCTGCTTATATAAGAACCAATCGTGTGAAGTCGCCGCAGTTTCTGAGGAGGCAGCTGTCTAATCATCGGTCCAGCCCGGCGTCTCGCATCATCCTAAATCAGAATAGGATGTATATCTGAACCATTCCTTTCAAATCATATTCTGGAAGTGAGTCTTGAGGGTGGGGACACCCTGCACATCTTGGCTTGGGGCTGGGGGGTTCCGAGCGGTGACTTATGTATCTATAGCCAGCCATGTGCTTTTGAACAGCGGCTCAATCCTTCGGATTCAATTCAACTGCCAGCCCAGATGCTCGAAAATGCTCGTAAGCTAGAGGAGCTTTGGTATGAGGGGTATTCCATGCCGTCTAGTTCCGGAAAATCATAAGGGCAAGGTGGTCAAGACTGAAAGGGAACTGGAGGACACATCCACTTAAAGTTAAAGCCACTATACAGCGTCGTCGAACAAACCTAATATAGGGGCCTTAACAATTAGAATAGGGTTTTGGGGCCCATGATACTATCTATCTATATATATATATACATATATATATATATATATAGGAACCTCCAAAACAGTATAGGTAATTATTTAGGCCCCTATATTAGGCGGTGGGGCAGGGCAAAGATAGTGGCATCTTGCTGGATTCAAGAGTAGCACCTCGTGCTTCTGGCTATGGTCAAAGCTGGGGTTGGTGAGAGATGTTATAGTACTTATAGTAATTATTGTACTATTATCGTACCACCATAGTAGTAGTACAGGCATCGTATCACCATGGTATTACTTTACAGTCATCTCATTTCGTGTCCCGGTCCTTGTAATGGGCGAGATGCGCTCGCAGCAAGTGCAGGGAATGAACGGGTACTCCTTCGGTGCGCGTGCATAATTTCGCAGGCGGCTTGCCGTCGACTTTTCTTACCCAGCAGAAATTTTCGCCCAATTACAGGTACGTCCCTGGAGCAGGAGCTTGCAACCACTCGTCAGTAGCCGAAGCTGGCATGACAATCCTGACCCATCACTGCCATCCCCACCCCACCGCCAGCACCAGCACCGGCACCAGCACCGGCACCCGCACCCGCACCGGCACCCGCACCGGCACTCGCACTGGCACCAGCACCAGCACCAGCAGCAGCAGCAGCGGCGCCACCACCACAGTACTACTACTACTACTACTACTACTACTACTACTACTACTACTACTATTACTACTACTACTACTACTCCACCTCTGAGTACCAAATCGCACTTCAGTCATAAAGTCAACGATTGAGACTGCAACAGGAGCATCTCAAAGCGGACCGGAGACACCGAATGGGACTCGCCAGCCCGAAATGTCTCATTGACTGCAAGATTAAGAATGATACTGACCGGAACACCGACGGCGACCTGCTGTAACACAAACGACGTACCGGGGAGGACCCGGACGGCGAATGCTGAGCGGACAGTGCGATGACCCGGACATCAACTGCGTTTCGGACGTCATGTTGGGCATAAGCAGACCGAACGACACCCAAATACAGCTACAGCATTCGTAAAGCCCCAGCCTTCCCATCAGCCATCAACTTGGGCTTCTGTTGGAGGGCAAAGGCCTCCTTCCTGGAACGGCCTCAATCCAACACACGTAACTACAAGGCAACAAAGATTGAAAGGAGTGGAATAAGATCCATATCAAGCTGCAGACTAATGACTAATGAAACTGCTGCCATCGACGGGTCGTGTTGGCAAGTGATCTCAACCGACAGAAAGCAAGAGCATCGACGCACATGGAGAGATGCTGGCGATGCACTATGCGTAACTCTGTCAGCATCATTGTCGCAGAACTTCCGTTCCTGCCTGTAGGACTGGGTTGCTGCCTGACACGGACTACAGGAGATGTTCGGATATTCGTTGCATGCCGAGGCTATGATGCTGGCCACAGCACTAGAGCAAAGCATCAATTACGGCGGGTGGCAACGCAAGTTCTGCATTCATCACCATAACAAGTTGCCCTGCCAGCAGTTCTTATCCGCCTCTCTACGATATAGGGCTCGTTGTCAATTCTGGTTAGGGGATTGGAATGCCACTCAGACATCTCCTTGAGCTGCATTTCTAAGCACTAGTCTTCACCTGCCTGCAGCATGGACTACCAAGGATCGCCCCAAATGAGGCTTCCTGGAGACACCTGAAGTCAGAGCAGCTCATGCGTTGAATCCTGAACCACATACCTAAACCCCAGACTAGACCCTAGACCCTTAGCCCGAAACCATGAAGCCTAAACTCTGGGCCCAGATTGAAAGCTCCTTTCAATCAGCTCCACTGGCCTGGAGCTGGGTGACGAACTGCCACCATCCGATGCCAGCTCCTCGCACGCACCACCCGTGGCAACGGTGAGGTAGCGAAAGGGGGCTCTAGGAGACATCTCGGAGCTTTAAAGGTTGAGGTCTTAGGGTGTAGTTGAATGTAGCTGACTCTAGTAAGCTTTTTGGGCTTGGAATTTGGAACTATGGGGTGGGGGATGTGACGGTCTAGAGTTTTAGAAGTGTGCGGTACGGGATAAGCCCCTGACTTGCAGATAGACAGTGTGCAGGATGTCATACCGAGACGGGGGATTGATGTTGGAAGGTCGAAATGTTGCAATTATGAAGCTGGACATATCGCAAAGAGCTCCAGAGAGGAATCCAAAGTTCGGTCCAACATACGGGTTTTATGAGCACACGCACATACACACACAGACACACAGACACACAGACACACACACACATACACCTACCTATCCACTCCGCTCTGTAACCTACATCTACAAATGTACATCATGTTATGTGAATGATTAGGCACGTATATACATTCATAGTGGAACACAAATTCTAAGGACCTACTCTGGTCTCTGTGTAGCTTTCATACCAGACTCTACAGAAGCCTTCAGCCAGCGACAGTTTAGGAATAAGTTCAACTTGCGCACCATGATCTTCTTTAGGCCTTCCAGGCGGTAATCCGATCCGCAAGGTCCCTGCCAAGAGTCAGAGTCAGGGTGCTGGACGGGTTCAGGCTAAAGGGTTTAGCGTTCGGGGTGGAGCTCTTGCAACCTGAGCTGCAGGGTTCCGACATGTTCAGGGTCTGTTTTCAGAGAAGCGTTTCTGTTCACGGACTTGGGTTTTGGGAGTTTCAGTTTTCAGCTTTATATAGCAAGGTTTTCAAGTCCCTGAAATTGACATCCGCGGCAGGCAATCTCTGTCTCTGGGTCCCTCTCTTCCAAAGGTAGTGAGCAGCTAGCAGCTGAGCAAGAATACATCCAGCAAGAATACCAATAATTCCAAGAAGCACGGCACCCAAGACGTACGCTTGACTACTTCCGAGGTCCAGGGGGAAAGGCGAAAATGTGCAACCTGATAACTTTGGAAGTAAAATGTTTCGATGATCTCCGACTCTGAGTTTTGGGGTGCCTTTGCTGGCTGGCAATGCTCCCACGACATCTTCTACCAAATGCCACGATACAGAGGCGGCCGACACTACGATGTCATGCTCCGAGCATCATCAAGTGGCAGCGCAGCAGGAGGAGCACGCGAATTGCCCCAGCAGTTGTTAGGTTCCCTGCAGTTCCGGATGAAGCTTATTCCTTGTATCCTCCCGAGAAGCACCAGCGAAGACAACAGAGCTAGCAGCAAATGGCCCCCACTGTCCAGCACCCCTCCCACCCGTCCGTGCTCGCCCCCCCTCGCCATACCAAATGTTGATGCCAGCCGCATACTCCGTTCCCGCAGGTTCTCTCGCAGGCTTTCGCACCACCCATGAAGCTGGCGGCCCCGTGTGTCGGGCGTGGTGTTCGGGAACCTGCTTGTGCAATTGCGAAGACACGCCACTCAAAAGCTGCGAAGCTCTCCCCAAAACCCCCTGCAGCCCGTCACGACAGACTCCACTTTCCATCCCTCTCCAGGCCTGTCCACAGGGCGACCGGTGGACCTTGCGGTGCGAAAAAAAAAGCTGCAAGGATTCTTCTATGCTGCCAGCAAGGAGGATCCCAGGCCAATCTACACAAAGAGAGGCTGGGGAACGGACTGGACAGAGATGCCACGATGTAAGTCTATTGGACGAAATAACTGAGCTCCCCGCGGCATCGAGGACCAGCGCTTTAGAAGCCTTCGGGCAGTTCAGTTGACGGCCATACGGGTGGCTGATGAGGACATACATCAGCATGAAATCCGCCCGTGCTAACGAAGAGAAACCACTTCTGCACGGAAAAGCCATGGTGCATGATGAAAATTGCAGGTCAAGGCTTATTCTTAATCGCGGTTGTGGATTGATTGAGCAGTCGATAGCTCTGGCGACGATAGTTGCTGCAGATTGCAGGAATGCTCCGGCATCGACGAATGCTAAAACGACGACGGACGTGCAAGCAGCACTGCTGGTACAATCAGGGCGATTGAAGATATCATGGATATGTGTCATGTCAGCTGTGTCACGGTCCAGTGGCCACCCATGATATTAAAACAAAGAGGTTGATATATACTTCATGTACATAAGAAATGTATGTGTATATATATATATGTATGTATAAATGCAAACAAATATATGTATCCATATGTATCCTAAAGAATCCAAATGCTGTTCCTACCCCTACGCCTATCCTACGCCTAAAAAGCTGCCGCCCTTGCAAGTTCATCCCAATAGTGCCGAAAGATCGCATGACCTGACATGCTGAAAGGCTAAAAAGGGGATATGTATATGGCAATGTGCCTTTCTGTATGCATGCATGTGTGTGTGTGTACGTGTGGGTGTGTCTGTGTCTGCGTCTGCGTCTGTGTATGTGTGTATGTGTATGTATGTTTGTGTGTTTGTGGATTGGGGATCTGTCCCCCCAAGATGGTTGAAATCCATGCCACATGTCTGGTTGTGAAGGCCATTTTGCTATGTAATGTCCTCCATGTTCTGCTTAAACTCTGATTTCATTGTTACCATCATCATCATCACCATCACCGGCACCATCATCACCACCACAGTCACCATCATCACAATTGCCATCACACCACCATCATCACCATCACGGTCATCATCATCATACGCCACCATCATCAGCATGATCAGAATCATGAATAGAGAAACTCATTGTCATGATTTCAACCAGCATCGTCATCACCATCAGCCGCAGCATCACCGCCATTGAATCTGCAAGGAGTTTTGCAAGTCTTGCATTGTCCAAATGCTCAGATGTTACCTTCAGCTGAACTGTGCCGACCCATTCGGATCTTCAGCTGGTCGGACGAACTTACAAAGATTGAAAAACTTGGTTCTGGACTCACTGTCTAGCTTGAAGCCGTGCTGTTCATACAACCTGATAACACAGTCATGGTAGTCTCGAAGCGTCCACAAGTAGACCTCCTTACCGTCCGTCGCTGCCAGCGCTTTCTGCAGAAGCATTCGTCCGAGGCCTTGTCGTTGGTACTTCCCCTCGACGCAAAAGCCGGGGAGCTTAAACCCATCACGGGACGGGTGAATACCCAAAGTGCCGGCAATTTCTTCACCTCCAATAGGTACCCCTGGTAAACTCTTCAGGCTGCACAAGATTGTCAAAATCCTCCGGAATGTCCTTGGCTTGCTCGCTTGCTCGCGCCATTGATCGGAGCCCTCCTTTCCTCCGGGTGCCGGGAGATCACAAAGTCTGCAAAGGATTCCCGGGCTTCACTGGACACCTCCTCCAACGAGAAAGACCCGCTCAAAGTCCTGGAAACAAACCTGTCTTCAGTGAATGCCATGGCAGTGAAGCTACATTCAGCTACGTGTTGTGACAGACATAGACATATAGATAGATGGGTAGATAGATAGATAGATCTAGATGTAGATTCAGTTGTAGAGCTAGATATAGTTACAGATACAAGTATAGACATGGATTTAGAAACAGATATAGATATAAGTACAATCAGTATAGATACAGATTTACATGTACATATAGATATGGATACGGATATAGATGCTGCAGATTTTGCTACTGATGTCTTCGCCACACTGCTTACTTGTCGTGGCAATACTGCAATTGTTCTGCCTCGCAGCACTCTGGTTTGGCACGTGGTGTGCTGCTGCGGCTCGTCGTCACAATCGTCTTGCAGTGTCTTCGTCGTAGTCCTCGTGTTGCTGGTGGCGGCGGCGGCTGCCATGGTGGTGGTGGCGGTGGTGGTAGCACTAGTAGGAGTACGGTAGCAGCAGCCGTAGCAGTCGCAGCAAAAGTAGCAGCAGTGGCGTTGGCACTCGAGCGGTGGGAGCTACAGCCCGAGTTTCATGATCCCGAAAGAGCATCAATCTGAAACCTGAGACATGCCTTTTCGGTATCTGCAGCATCGGCTTGGTGCGTGCTGAAGAGCGGCTATGATGACCTTCTTGTGCAGAAGGAGTTGTTAGGCTAAGCTGCATGCAATTATCCTGCTGGTTCTCTGGTACCACAATGAAAAAGCCCGTGTCGAAGAGAACGCCGGAAACTAGATCTGGATCCAGGAGGACACAGCCAGGAAATTGAAATCCGCAGATTCCAAGTCGACTGCCCCGCCCTGGAAAGGACTGCGCAACATCGACTTTCCTGGGGAACAAAAAACGAGATGCGAATTAAGATGCGGGCCTTCAGCTTAAAGGGCTTTTGTAAATGATTCTGGTCCCCTCGAAGCTATCCTCTGCCATCGCTGAGGCCGCCGAATTCTGCACTTGCCAGACGTAGACGTTCAGCTCCTGTGGCGGACGCTGATAAGCCGCATTTTCCTGATAAGAACATCTTTGAAGCTGGGTCTTCAAGGGTGGGAACTGATGCGCAAAGACTGGCCAGTACCTCCCGCTGCGGAGAGCAACTGCATGTACAAAAGGATGTGGGGAACTCAGCAGTCGCACGGCATTCCGCCAGAGCCGCCTGCATCTTCCCGAATTGAAAGTGAAGACAAGGCAACTGACCTCTATGACTGCGTCCTGACTCAACCTAAGAGCAATCCCTAGGATCTGACAGAAACCTGGAGCTCATTGCAAGCTGCATCCGCACTTTGGCTGACCTGCACACACGTCCTACGATAGAAAGGGATCTTCGGGCAGGGGTGTGCAAGAAAAGCAAGGTCACCCTAGGAACAACAACGACAATACTCATAGCAATGGCCAGCAGGGTATCTCCTGGGCCGTGACGGCGGTTCAGGAAGCTTGACAGGCTTGACAGACATGATGAGGAAAAGGAAGGAAACAGCTGTGGCAGCAACAACAGCAGCAGCGAAAAAAACAGCAACAAGGATCATAGCAATAACGACAACTGAGTGCGCAACAGCAAAAACAACGGCAGTGGCAACATCATCAACAAAACCAACCATGAAAAAGCACACAGATGGCAATGGTTGCCGGAAGCAAACATTTAGTAAAGACCGGCGTGTCAGCCCTCATAACTGCGAGTCAGGAACATACTCCGATATACTGCTCTGGAAATGCAACTTAACTTTCATCAGCATACACAGAATCATCAAGCTAACCCAACGACTAAAACACAAACGGGTAGCAACAACAACCACCACAACAACAACAGCTTAATGGAGCAAGCGAGAAACCAACAAACACGTACAGCAGCCCCAACGAAATGTTCGTGCAATTGCAAGCTCCAAGCTTCAATGGTATAGGCACGCAGTTGCTCGGATTTGCTAAGAACTGCTGCAGGTAGAATGCTCAAGCACATTACGACGTCTCACTCCGCTTGGGCCTGCTGCGAGGTCGTGGCGATTCGGATGGCTGCAGAAGGCCTCCTTGGATCCCTGTGACGAAAGGAACTGAAACCTTGGCGCTGAGGCTTGTAGGCTTGGGATTACGAGCTGCTACGATGACATAAGGGAAGAGGCTACAAGAGCAGGGAATGCTACAGAAAGGCCCCTGGATTCTTTAGGTATGTACACGCTGCCAAGTGGTAGTAGTGGCAGTGGTGGTGGCAAGAGAAACGGTGGTGGTGGTGGTGGTGGTGGTGGTGGTGTGGTGGTGGTGGTGGTGGTGGCGGGGTAGTGGGGTAGTGGTGTGGTAAGGTAGTGGGGTAGTGGGGTAGCGGGGTAGCGGGGTAGTGGGTTGGTGTTGGTGGTGGTGGTGGTGGTGGTGACGGTGGTGGTGGTGGTGGTGGTGGTGGTCGTCGTAGCAGCAGCGGCACTGGTCGTAGTAGTAGTAGTAGTAGCAGTAGTGGTTGCTGTTGTAGTCGAACAGCAACAGCAGCAGCAGTAGCCGTAGTAGAACTGGATGCACTCGGAACAGTAGCAGCAACAATAGGTGAAGTGCCGTTGTAGAAGGAGCTGGCAGTGAAATGATGATTACAACTACTACATATGTATGCGGCCGCGAGACTTTGAACGGAGGTTGTTGATGTGGTCGCTGCCGGCTTCCAGCGCTTCCTCTCGCTCCTGTCTACCGGCTCTAAGAGCGAAGCAAAACCAAGAGCATTAGCAATTGAATGTCCAGACGGAAAACACAGTATGTCAGTGTGTATGTATGTAGAATTGTATGTGTGCCTACGTATGTGATTTATATCTCTATATGTATATGTAACTGTATATGTATGTGGATATGTACATGTATATGTATCTGTATATGTATGTGTGTAGGTATGTACATATGTATGTGTGCGTATACATGCAAGTATGGAAGTAATTATGTGCCTAGGTGTGTGCATGTGTGTCTGCATGTATCCATCAGGATGTGTATGTGTGCGTCAGCATACATAATTACACGCACAGATGTTTATGCCCAACTTCCGTTCCCTTCACGACAGTGGGTGCCTATGAGGTCTCAGTACTTGCAAGTACATCTGTATATATGGTACCACGGATGATACTAACATGTACTCGGAGGAAGCACGCACACCTACATTATATATATATATATATGTATATCTATGTGTATATATACACATGCAGTATACATGTATATATATGCTCAAACACAACGGCACGTGCAGTTTGAAGTACCCGGGAGAACACACATTTCGCCTGCCCTCTGCCGCAAAAAGACACATACAACCTTGAGCATGGTCCGGGGCATCTGTGAATTGGCTGTCTTTTGTAAGCTTGCTGCAATGGTGGCACTTATTCTGAGCATCTGCTGTCATACGTGGACACTGTGTAAGGGCAGTTTCAACAGACGCGACAGTGCCTAGAATCTAGAAGCTTGGTACTCCGACGTTGGGTGCTCACGACCATCCTGAGCAACCAGCAAGTCGCCCCACAAAAACCACGAAACACTCTGCCTGTATCTCCTTTTCCTGCGCGGCAAACTCCTCTGTCACATCCTGTTCTCAGGTCGTCCGACAAAACCCCCCCCCCCCCCAAACCCGACAGCCAACGAGTAAACCCGAATTGAATAAAGCAGCGAAAATGTAGCATCAGCATTCAAGCTTAAAAATGATGATAAAATAACAAGAAAAGAGAGATTACCAATGCAAGAGGTCTCGGGCAGGACAGGTGGGGCCAGAAGGAAGGTTTCACGTTCATCATACTCTTAGTCGCGGCTAACATAAACAGGAAAGAACGTCTTTGCAAATTGCTGCTTTGTTCTCAGTACGAACATGTTGATAAGCGCTGTGTTGCTTTCACTGTATGGTTTGTTTCAGCCATCGGCCGGCGATCAAGAGCGGGGGGTGGACGAGCTTACTTGGCCAATCTCGGGCTGAATGAAGAAGCGCAGCTAACATCAGTCAGCAGCCGGCAACACCGAGAACAGTCATCAATACCATACACCCGCAGCCAGTCTACAAACAACTATGGACAACTCTCGATCCTCCAGTGCAACGAATCTCTCTAGGTGCGCCTGCACCTTTCGATCCGTCTCCTCGCGGACCTTTGCAGCTTCAAGCTGCGCCTCCGCAGAAAGGTTGAGATGCTGAGACAAATCGTGCCAGTTAGCCTGAGCTGATAGCTGCATGTTTAGAATATTCTGCAACTCTCGAGTCCGAAACGACTGCGCCTGTATTGCAGTTCTATCAGATTCTATCACAAGCCGATTAAGAGACTTCCAACAAAAGACCTCCAAAGCCTAAAAGCCTAAATCGCACAAAGCCCTGAGCGCGATCGTCATGATCTCGCCCTGTCCTGATGGATCCGGCCACGGAGAGTCTTCTCCCTCAGGACCGGACCGCAAGTTTTGGGTGTTCCATCCTTTTTCGCACATGCTCTTCTTTACCCTATGATGCTGGCTCACTGTCAATAGTGAAAGCCCTCTGATTGTACCTGCGATCATGCGCCCTTCGATTTGTGAGATTTCTTCCGGAGCGAAGCAACTTGTGTCGCTTCATGTTAATGAGAACTACAAGCCAAATTCCGGTGTTGAAGAAAGCTACAGAAATCAAACTCATGCCGGTGTGCCCGCTTTGTTCGAAGAGTCAGTAGCACCCAGAGAATATTGTCAACAACAAACATACCCTATCTATCTTTTCTACCCCTATGTATATTTATATATATATATATATACACACACATACATACCCACATACACACAGAATCTACAAGTTTGTACGAGTATGTACACGCGCACACACACACACGTTCATGTGCATTTGCCTGCATACATGCATACATCACAGTCCATCAATGCGCTGATGGACCACATGAAGGAACAACAAAAGTGCTAATGCCGGTGGCGGAATGTCAAAGCTCGATGCTATCTGGGGATTGGGCTCCTCCATGTACTGTCGGATGGCCAGCTCCGTCTCGTGCGCCTGCCCGAAACCCCAGAATCTCGAACCCCAGAGCCGAAAACCCTAAAGGCCAGAACTCCAAAGGTAGACCAGTTAGACAGGGGCAGGCTCGATATCGGGGTAGTGGGAATTGGCGGGTGTTTTGGCATAGGGACTCTCCATGACAGGCTTTGGAACGGATAGGATAAGTTATTGTGTGCATGCAGAGTCTAGGAAGTGCAGACTCTGCAACTCAACACAAGGCTTCGTGACTGTTGGTTACTGATGGTTGCGGCATGGACATGAGTGAGGTTACTGATATCATTCGCGGTTTGGATGCAGGTTGTATCAGGGAGTGTTGATGTGGTGGGCTGATTGAGGCTTAAGGCAAAAGCACAGCGTATAAGGGGATCTATGGCCTGCGTTTTGGGCGTAGGATGAACTGGGAAATGATACTTGTTAGCTCGTTGAGTCTTGCTCCAAGCATACAGCCTTCTCCTCCAGGGCTTGAAGTCGCTGGCGCAGGCCCTCCCATGCAAGGACGAATGCAAACTCGTGATCGGTGTTGGCGAGAGAAAAAAAGACAGACAAGGAGACAGGGAGGGACACAGAGAGGCAAACAGACATAGACATAGAGTACTCGAACGCCAAGGGTTTAGCTGCGAGGCTGGTCTGGCTAAAGACGAGCTTTGATTACGACTGCTTCAATACTGCGTGCGGCGGCGAGCATAGGTCCCATTGCAGGTTCGCCTGCTCATGCAAGTTCGGGATACTTCAGGATGGCTACCGCCCCAGGGGCCATGCCAATGACAGTAACCACGAGGCACAGGCTCAAGCATGCATTGTGCAAGCCTCCGCAGTCAGCCCAAAACCCACTAATGTGCATCCTTCTTCCTGGCAAACGATATCAGATCCGAAACCGATAGCAGCCACAAAAACATCATCATATTATATTATATTATATATTATATATTATATATTATATATTATATATTATATTATATATTATATTATATATTATATTATATATTATATTATATATTATATTATATATTATATTATATATTATATATTATATTAATGCCTCAAACCTCGTTCAGTCTTTCAGGGCCTACCTTGTTTTCCTCGGTGTTGGCAATGATCTTCCCCTCGAGCACGCCCGCAGTCCGACTGTGCTCGAGAAGGCGACCCTGCGAGACAGCACGAAGTGATAGTTTATTATAGTATATTATGGTATATTATGGTATACTATAGTATATTATGGTATAGTATGGTATATTATGGTATATTATGGTATAGTATGATAATGAGTCCAGGTCAGGCTTTCTGGGTCTGGCGAAGGCTAGCGGCTAGTGCAGAATCTAGAGAAGCAAACGCGGCAGGAGACCCTAAACCCTAAACCGAGACTATAGGACGGCCTGGACCTGGGTTTGAAGGAGCTTCTTCAAACTGGGCAGAGGGCTTTCGGGCAGGTCTTTCAAGATCTGAAAGAATTCCAAAAGGTCAGCTTCCAACCGAAACTAAGGCAACCTGTCTCTCAAGCTACGAGGTCCGTGTGGTGATTTTCCTTTTGTTCCTTGTTCATTTCGCGTTTCCATTCCATTGCATTGCAAATGAACAAAGCACAAAGGGAAAAGGAAGCACACAGGGGAAAGGAATCAGGAACTTTGTGTAAAACGATTATGAAGAGAGCTCTGTGTTTAATTGTGTGCTTTTGTTTCAATGTACGCACTGAAGCGAGAACAAAGCACACAAGCAAAACAAGGGAATTCCCTGCTTTGATGGAAGCCACGTGGTTCGTCTGAAGAAGCAGGGCAGGCGAGGCCTTGTCATCGTCTTTGGTCCTTGTATGGGCATGCCGCTCGTTGTCGAGCTGCTGTCTCATCTCCTGCTGCTGCACAGCTGCTCGTCTTGGACTTCATTGAGTGTCGTGGAATCTAAATCACACCAGCGAATGTGTTCGTGGTAAGCTTTCAGGCCACTGGCACACCTCGGCCATTCGAGAGTGCTCGTCGCGGATTTGATCCGTCTTGCTCCTGCAGAAAACAAAAACGAGAAGGCCTAGCCGATGATGGACACAAGTGTGCTGTCGAGCAGTCCTGAGGAGCGTCCTTTCGTCTTCATGCTTGGAGCGAAGATCCTTCCACTCTGGATGAGTGGACTCGGAAACTGCCAAACTGCCTGGGTATAATGTAGGAGCCTAAACTTCATACCTATAAAGGCACCCTAATCTAATTATTAAGGCCCCTATCTTAGGCGCTTGATATACGAGTCCCGGGGCCTGCAGTTGCCTCGAAAAGTCTGGCCAAGTTCTGACAGCAGCAGACAGAATGGAGCAGAAACCCAAAAGTTGGAAACCCAATAGCCTCAATCCTTAAGAGTAATGTACAGGGAATCCCAGCACTATTTGGCCTTAATGCGGTTGCCAACTTTATGGGGTGTACTGTAACAAAGAACTCTCAAGTTCCTGCCTGAACTCGCTGTTCATGCTCCTGGAAAGGAGCGGGCTTGGGTTGAGAAGTTTCGTAAGGGTTGTCATGTGGGGTTTACGCACCGGATTCTGTAGCATCGGGGCCGATGTCAATAGGAGGTGGACACAAGACCTACGTCAGCTTTTTGTTCGGATTGGGACGTGCCCTAAGCCCTGAACCCTAAGCTTATCGCTGCCGTCTTCGCTTGGCTTGAAAAGGCTCCTGCTGCACGCGAAGCTTCTCGTTGCCATGAGTCTCTCTCTCTTTGCCGAGCTCCAGCCTGCAGTGGTACAGCATTCAATCTTTGTTCCAAGTCATATGCCATTGCTCACACTCCGCGAGGCCAGCCGACAGGAAAAGAGACATACGAAGGACTGCGCCGATACGTAATTAGTTAAATCCATGCCTTCACCCTCCCTGCTCCGTTGAATTCTGCATGTCAGCACCCAGGTATCATGTTTCTGGACCGCAAGCCCTAAACCCAATGCCCTAAGAACCGCCAAAGCAAGGGCTTTTCCGAAGACCACCGTTAGATCAGTAGTCTGCCGGTTATAGCCGACTCATGCCAAACCAGGGCCGATTCTTCGTGTGTCCGGGGCTTGAGGCTTAAGGGCCTAAGGCTTTCAAGGGCCTTAGAGCATTAGGGATTTCTAGGCTTACTGGTAGGGTAAGCACCACCCATCGAGATTGAGCCGCTCGCTTGATATCTTCGATATTCTGCCCGACCTGTTTGCAGAGGTGCGATGGAGGCAAGTGGCATCGCTTTGTTGCGATGACCGTCTGTCAGAATACTGTGAACACAGAATCGAAACAAAACGCATGCAATCAAGGAAGCCCCACGGCTTTCACACCGTCATATTTGCCTCTTTGCACCGCAATTCTATCTTCCTGTCTGTGATTGGGCCCAACGTGTTTCTGTTGTGTGAGGCATCTTGAATCTTGGGCCTGTCGGCCTGACGCTCCTGTGGCACCAGTACCGCACTCACTCTTTACCGGAGCAGTGAGAAATAACCACGGACATCCAGGCAAGTTGATGAATACAACAAACGGGGTGGGGGCACTACAGACGGGACCATTGAACAACGACTGAAACTAATTGAAACTCAGTGTACCTATCACACAGACCTATCGCCAAGGATGATAATTGACGGCCCATTTCAGCTGGTCCTGAACTCCTCCGTAGAAACCAAGAGCAGGACAGCTGAAGCCCAAGCCTCTATATCTCAAACACATGGGTCGTGGATATTCCTTTCGTGTAGCCATTGTCAATATGCAGCAACATCACACCTTAGCTAGACTAGGACCCAAGCCACTGAACCTTCAAACCCTAAAGCCCAAAAAATCAATGGCATGACCGGTACTGTCATCTTTATAGTGGCAGGGTAAAGGGAATTTTCTGATGTAAGTGGACCTGGCCACTAGCTCAGCCCTCAAGCGAATCTGCAATACATGATGCGGCCGTGAAGGTGCTTCAGGAACCGCAAAGACAAGCCTGCATCATGCTTTGAGCCAGTATGTAGCTGCCCTTCAATCCCAAAGCCTACATGCCATCCCTGAAACCCACAAGCCCACTAGTGGCCTCCTCAAGGAGTTGCTTTAGCCGCTGCTGCTCGGCCAGGGATACATCTGAGGCATTTGCGGCCTTAGCGTGCGATGGGGCTTACGAGCTAACTGTTTTCCTTCAAGTGTTTCTAGTATGATGGGGCTTATGAGTTAAGTATCCGTTTTTGCTATCATTATGGTCGTGTATAGAGTGCCGAGTCCGTGGCAGCACGCTCCTCAGCAAAGCGCTCCGCATCCTCACGAGCCTCGACGGTGTCTGGGCTTTGGCTTGAGGCTGCGGAGCCGCTTGAAAAATCTTCGGGTATCGAACCCAAGACAAAGACACTGTAGTTCAACTTTTGGGGTTCATGTTGGCTTAAGCCCAGCAGTTTGCAGCCGCGAGCCTGTGAAGCTATTTATTCGAGCTGTGAAATCGCATAGACATTGACCAGAGGGCTTCACCAAGACTTTGTGCTGCAAGCCCTGAGACGAAAAGTCGCTCTCGAGTTTGAGTCCATGGCAAGATCAGCGCGAGCCTGCAGCCGCCAGTACAAGTTCATTGAAAGGCCCTAGAAACTTTGCATTTAAAGTGAAAGGTCCAACAACCAAGAGCAATCACAAACTAATCGTTGTCCCAGCCGAAGCACGATGCTAGCAATGCTACAGTTTCACCGAAAACAGCAAGGTCGCATCCAGCTTAACAGTTTCAAGATCAACGACATGGAAATACCGCCAAGCACATGCCATGGTCACCCCCAACAAAGTGAGCCAAACAGACTCGATCAAGGATGCTGGCAGGAATACAACCGCCAGCAGCTACTAGTGCAGTGAGTTGAAGGCAAGATTTCTATATAGAAGAGCTGCTGTTACAGAGTTGACTAAGTGCATGTAAGTATTATGGTGGTACAGTATCTCAGTGCTTCTGCAATCGTCTGCCGGGGGCCAGAGCCCTTCAAGTGAAGTTTGCCGCCTGCTCCAGCTCCTTCCGAAGGGAAGCTTCCGAGTCGCCAACCACCTTCGGTGCCGCCAGCTATGGTCGGTTTACATGATACACTGCAATGATTAGTCAAAAGCCTGCCCGAAACGAACGAACTGCGGCAATCTGAACCCAGAACGCCGAAACCCGAAGCAGTAAACTGGATTTGTAACCTCACTGTAACAGTACGACCCAGCGCCCACGCCGAGACCGCAGCGCGCTGTTGCGCTCGAAGCTCCTGCTCTCGCAAACGCGAAGCCTCCCGAGGTTGTTGTCATCCGGGTTGGAACTCGTTGTTACTACTACGATGGATTATGGAGTTTTGAATATGAAACTCTAACCACCGATAACACACAATGCGCCCGGAAAGCAGAGGGCTAGGGATTTGGGTAGGCCAGGGATGCTACAGGGGTCTGTGTGCACGTGTGTGTGTGTGCGTGTGCGTGTGCGTGTGGGTGTGTGTGTGTGTGCGTGTGCGTGTGCGTGTGCGTGTGCGTGTGCGTGTGCGTGNCGTGTGCGTGTGGGTGTGTGTGTGTGTGCGTGTGCGTGTGCGTGTGCGTGTGCGTGTGCGTGTGCGTGTGCGTGTGCGTGTGGGTGTGGGTGTGGGTGTGGGTGTGTGTGTGTGTGTTTGTTTGTTTGTTTGTTTGGATGCGGGGTTTAGAATTGACAGGGTTAGCGGTATGGTTGAAGTAGAGCTTTGGCTTTGTAGACTTATTGACTTGACAGTTTAGGAACTTACAACTTACAGGCTCGGCGATCCAAGCTGACTGAGTTGAAAGAGCCGAGAAGAAGCGGTCACCTTGTAGCAGCCCGTTGTGAAAGCAACAGCGGAGAGAGCTTTGCCAGCTGAACGGGGATAGAGATGGCGGAGAGGAGCTGCATGCACAAGGTTGGTCACATGGTCGCAGAGGAGTTTCGTCAGAATGGCGAGAATGTCTCGGGCACACAACAAGGTTATCCTCCAACATTTGAGAAGCTGATGCTGCTAGTAACGTTTGTGCACTGGCCTGCGCAAGATGTGACGGCCCCTGCAAAGCAAACACAACCGCCTGCAAAATCTCTACAAAATAGGCGGAGGCTAAAGGTAGCCCCGACATCCGCGGCTAGATTCCCAGGCTCCTGGAGTCCCGAAGCCCCAGGAACACCTCGAGGCTCTGCATGACCTCCTTCAGGCTCTCTCGCTGAGCATCCAATTGCGCCTGCACTCGAGGGAAAGTTCATATGTTATCACAATGATCACACAGTAGTTCCTGAATCTAGGCGTGGTAGTAGAAACGGCAACAGTAGCAACAGTGGTAGTAGTAGTAGTAGTTGTTGTTGTAGTAGTTGTTGTTGTTGCTGCTGCTGCTGTTGTCGTTGTCGTTGTCGTAGCAGTAGTAGTAGTAGTAGCAGTAGTAGTAGTGCAGTAGTAGTATAGTAGTAGTTGTTGTTGTAGTAGTAGTCGTCGTCGTAGTAGTGGTAGTAGTGGTAGTAGTGGTCGTAGTGGTAGTAGTCGTAGTAGTAGTAGTAGTAGTAGTAGTAGTAGTAGTAGGAGTAGTAGTAGTAGTAGGAGTAGAAGGAGTAGTAGTAGTAGTAGTCGTCGTCGTCGTCGCAGTAGTAGTAGTAGCAGTTGTTGTTGTCGTTGTATTTGTCGTTGTCCTTGTCGTAATAGTAGTAGTAGTCGTCGTCGTCGTAGTCGTAGTAGTAGAAGCAGCAGTAGTAGTAGTAGTAGCAGTAGTAGTACTAGTAGTAGCAGTAGTAGCAGTAGTAGTAGTAGTCGTAGTAGTAGTAGTAGCGGTATTAGTAGTAATAGTCGTACTGGGAGTGGTCGTGGTAGTGGTGGTGGTAGTGCCAGTGGCAGTGGTAGTGGTGGTAGTGGTAGTAGTAGTAGTAGATGCTGTTTGCAGCATTGCAAATAGTGGTCGTGGTCGTAGTCGTGGTAGAAGCAATAGTAGCAGCTACTTCTACCTAACGTTCCCGAAACTTGAAACCTTGGACGTAAATCCTGTTCGTTGCGAATGTGGAGGACTTGGAAGCTGCTGCTAATGCATTTTGGCATCTCAAGACCTGGTCCTCCGCCAGACCACACCCTCCACTTTGGTTGGTCGATTCGTCAAAACGTGCCGTCCGAACGATGATCAATATGCTTTGAGGTATAGTATGTTCACACCTGGGTCGGGGATTCGTTGGTTGTGGCGGAGTTCTGTCGTCAGGTTCTCTATTCTGCACGCCTGCTGTATTGCTTTCGCATAAAAGGCTGCTTTAGCTCTCTCCACTCGATCCAGCTTTGAATTTGGGGGTGCCTCTTGGCTCTCGACTTGTTGAGTCAGCTCATCACACTCCTGCACCAAGCAGTTCTGCTGAAGATGTCAAGAAGATGGGAATGCCTGCATATACGCAGTGGGTTCCTGCCGTCTGATTGATTCATGCCCTGTGTGCCACACACACTTTCCAACTCACTGTGTTTCTCATCAGCAATATGGTGCTAGCTTACTGCAAGGCACCAGCTCTCATGTGCAGGCAAACTGTGGGGTACTGCGCCGTTGCTGCCTGTCGCAGCTATCCCCCCCCCCCCCCCCCCCTTCCGGTCCTGTTCGGCCTTGTCAGCCCTCGCATATGCAGGCAGGAAGCAGGTCATACAGGATAGTACCGTCTGGAGGGCTTGGACTGCTGAGTGCTCTTTCGGTGGGGTGTGTGTTGGTATACTTGTTGGTGACACTGACATACCCCCCCCCCTGCAGTACACGAACGTGCGATGTGATGTACTGCGTTGCTAATAATATCGATGCGGCAAATGTTCAACATGCATGTCTTCCTCTACTGTACTTGCAGGTTGAACTTCGCAATGCTGCCATGCGACTTGTTTCCTGCACCAAATTCGTCAAACAGGTTCAACACACATGCGAGTTTGTATACAACCCTACATAGTAACATGCTAAGTAGTCTCTTGCACACGTCGACTGTGTCGTACCGTCCGTGTGCTGCTATCTTGCTATGCTGTGTCCATGATCTCTGTTTGAAATCTCCACGGCAGTAAGTAGATCATTAATGGAATGGAACTCTCGAAAACGCCACATGGTTTTTCAGGCTCATGGCTGTAAACGTGGCTTTTTAAGCTCACATGCTAAGCTGTCTCAGGCATGGGCCTCTCTACGGCCTCGTCCAAGGCTGCCTGGGACACGGAGTCGTGAGCTGGTGTACCGGGAAAGAAGTACACTCGTCCACCAAGTGATCCCAAATATACAGAAATAAGCGGTTGCCAACACTGTACTGAAACAATGATGCTGCTAGTGGTGGTGATGAAGGTGGTGATGAAGACAAAGGCTTTTCTGACAGCTCGCCCTGTAGCTGTTTGCTGATGTTATGCAAAAACGTGCCTTCTGTGTCTCGAGCTCCGATCTTGCGGTGCCCTCCTTCGCGAGAGAAGAGCGCTTTCAAGGCGAGCTAGGCTGCCACTCCGTTGCTATGAGCATCGCGGGCTGAGTACTCTCTTCAGGTGTTTCTGACAGCTGATTGCTTGAGGCCTGATGACACTCCGCTCTCATTGCTCTCGTTGCCTAGATTCTGTTGACAAAATGGATGAGCACGAAACCATTACACCCAAACATTGCTGAGCCTGGTCCTGCCATAGCCATGTCTGTCTGAAACAACGCTTGGAATGCAACCGAAATCAGAAGATGCGCAACAGGAACAGTACTGATTTTTGAAAACACATAATTAGAGTTCGTGCTAATCGTAGAAACACTGCGCTGTTACGACTTTTGAAAAAACAGAAACCCAAGCTGGTTGGTCTCCTGCTGCGCAGCTTTCTCGCCCCATGCGACAGCCTTCCGCTGCAAGTCCTCGGGAGGCAAGTTCTGATGGGCTCAGGAAGAGACTGTTAACCAACAGCATACGTGTATGGGGACAACAGGGGGAGACTATTGGACTATTGCCACATATTAGCCTGTATGTCACAGTGCGGTCCCTTTGCTGTTCCCCTTGTTTGTAGTTTGTTCCTTCTTCTGCAAGGTGCCTGATTTCGAGCAATGGGAGCATTGGAGCAGGAGTAATTATGGAAATTTCCCATGTTCACGCGATGAAAAGTGTTGCAAACCATGAAGATTATAGTGTTCATTGTCACTATCATGATGATGACTCTTCCTGAGCAAGTACTGCAAAGTACTGACTTCCGGGCTTCATGAGACCAGGGTGGAGACCCAAGTCCAGGAATCTCAGACTACCCGAGTTTCCGACAGTCTGCCGCTCCAGCGCATGGGCCACAGCGCTGCGGGTAGCAGACATGCGCCGGGCTGCCGCCTACCGTCGGTGCAGGCGGTTTAGGGTCTGCGACTTCAGGGTTCTGAAAGTTGGCCATGGAGAACTACGCGCAGATTAGAGTCACGAGTGACTGGGTGGTAAGCTTTTGATTCACGCACATGCTAGGTGTACATATATGCGCAGGCCTGCCTTGTGTCTCTCCAAAGTTAAGCTGTTGGTCTTGGGCTTCAGCTACGAACGGAGAAGTACCAAGGTAGACTTGAAGAATCTGCCTGGATGGCGATCCGGCTGGCCCTGGACAAGGAAGCGCCCGGCATTCTCGTCATCAGCACCTCGGGTCACCAAATGTTCCTACCTGAACTGTCTCCAACCTCTAATTCGATCGCAGAATGCCCGATGGAGATGCTAAAAACCGAAGGGGCCCTGGCTCCCAGCAAGTTGCAGATCTCGTCTGTGCCAGTGTCCTCGTCCTTGTCCAGCCACTCCTAGCAACCGCCATAGGAACAGTTCGGAGGATGGAGAGAGATCTGGTTGTTGCGGGCTCTCCAAAAATCATGATTCGGCCGGATTTCCGCGATCGCAAAGCCACGACTTGCACACAGAAAACACAACGAACAGTGCAAGTAAAACAGCTAGGCAAGCACATAGAAAAAAGATATGTAGCCTGCGAGTTGTACACGCATATGCTCATCTCTCTATATATACACATACATATACGCACATATACACATATACAGATGCATCTACATGTATGTGTATATCTGGATGATGTATGTGTGAATTTGAATGTACATATATATATATATATATATATATACACATACACGTATATGTCTACATTTTTTAACATGTACATATATATATACACACATACATATCTGTATATACATACATTACTAACTACACACAGATACACATACCAGCGTATGCACAGTCTATGACGCAGATAGCTTTGGACGTACCTGCTTGCAAAATTGGATAAAGCAGCACACGCGAGCAACATCTTGCTTTTATGCCTACGTGCAGCATATGAATAGCCACGAAGCCACAGACTAAGCCCAACAATACAGCACCAACGAAGTAACAACTGCTTCAAAAAAGCGCACGCATGCTCTGGAATCTAGAATTCTGTTCTTACCCTGTCTTTCCAAACACGCTGCTTTGCTCACCACATTTTCATTGCTTCAAAGCATCTGCGAACCAGGACTGCATGTTGAGACAGTGGCCAGCAGGGACGGGTGGCATATACATAAACATAAACTCATAGCCCTACTAGGCAACAGGAACATATGATTCTAAATCGGTCCGTGAATCTACCAGTCTGTATGTGTATACACATATGTGAGTCGATGGGAGTAAACAGACATAAAAGACCAGACAGGTAAGTAGAAGGATATACACCGGCAGAGATGTACTTGACAGATTCGTGGTAAACACGTAGGTTATGCCTATGATTACGTTTATTCCCAAGTTGCGGTTTCTGCAAAACCGCGAACCACATGAAGCTCTACAAAAAGGCTTCCATTGCAACTCTTCAGGAAACCACTTTCATGACAAACCCATGAAAGTTGAAGCACACAGACAGGGGACGACAGGGGCTTCCAGGCCTGCCAGGCCTTGACGCCTTCCATGAGTTGCTGGTCCGCGACTCGCGCATTCCTCGTGCTTCCGGCAAGTTGCTAGGGCCTTAGGGGTTTACTGAAGTTGGGCAGGTCTTGTTGTTTGCTCGTTGCTGTCAGTAGTTTAGCTTTGGGTTAGGGATTCGGGCTCAGGCTTCAAGGCGAAAAGGAATCAGGCTTGTGGAGAGGCCACAAGCAGTAAGGTTCAGAGCGACGACTCATAGACCCATACTACTTGTTATGGCGAATGTGCGTTGTCCTGGCCGGGACTGCGTTGATGTCTTCGTTCATATTCAGAGGCTGTCAGAGACCAAGCATGTAACAGTTCGAGAAGCTAAACATTGATTGAAAGCACTATGCCGAGTTCACGGCTGCGTCTTGACCATGCTCTCCTGGCTCCCAGCGATGTCAACACCGAGCCGGGTAATTACTTCTTACTGCTTGCAGGAATTCGCAGGAAGGAAAGCCACATGTAGCACTCCAAGTCTGCCGCGCCTCCCTCGCAAGGGATGTCTTCAGCTCCTGCGATCACAAAGTCATGCGACAAACATCCAAAAGGTCAACTGCGGAACCCCAAAACATCCTGGGACAACGTCGCTTGTGAGGAAGAGAAGAAGGGGCAGCCCGTGCTAAAATTGTCTGCTTGCATCCATCTTCGGATTCACTCATGCAGCTCCGCGCTGTAAGCACCACTGCGACCAAATGCTTGTGCTCCCTCGGGAAGAGTGTCAGCAACAGCAGCATCAGACTCAACAACGTCGGAGTCTGTATTAGTATGAAGTTCGTCACGATCATGCCTGACATACTCGTCCGAAAAAGGCTCCTTTCAATAGGGATCCGAAAACTGATGGGTTGAGTTTCTCGGGTTCCCTACTCTCTGACAAAACAGAATGTCTGAATCCCGTCAACAGAGGCTAAACAGTTGAGGCCCTTGTGGATCCTGTAACATGTTCTGTGGTGACGGGTCTGCAGAAACACTCTGTCAAACAAGCTGTAACTTTACGTCTTGGTGGGCCTGAACATCAACAGTGCGTCTTATATAGAAAATACCAATTTCGTTTCAATGCAAGACTACCTGATAATGACAGTCTAGAGTTGAAGGCTCAACAGTCGATAAGTGTCCTTCCAGTAGGTGCGGCGAACCGTTTCATCTCCGAATGCTCGCTCCTGCTGAAGCGCACGAGAGTCCACTTTTCAGATGCTTCATTTCAGCTGGCCCTGCACATCCTCTACAAGTAGGGCAGGACACGGAAAGTGCATGCAAACTACTGACTCCGTTCAGGGCCACGACCAAAACAGGCAGAACGGAAACCCCGTGCCTCCCATTGAGCTTTCAGAGCACGCTTGCGGTCGCGGACAACCGTAAACAGTGCCTGAATTTAACAGCTGGAGAGAAGCCAAACTGTTCTGAGGGCAGGCAGCTTGTGATCTCCAACAAACTGGGAACTAGCGAGCTTCAACCACGGCCGATTGACGCTCTTCGGGGTGGGGTCTGCGGCTAGAACTGAAAGGTCCTGTATTTGAAGACACAATGCATACTGATACTGGTTGCCGGACACGCATAAACAGCAGGTAGATTCTACAGGCAGCGCCAAGCCGGTGAAAGGTGACAGCTCGAATGCCACGAACCCATAGCCTCTGCCCCTTGAAGGAAAGCATGCCTCCTCGCTCAGTGGAAGCTTCGCCCCGCCTGACCGCCACCCGCAAGTCATTTGCAATCTATGAGTGCTGGCTGATACGCTGACCCTCGACATCTCAAAAGGAGAATGAACCTAGGTGAACAATTCCTCGACATGCGAACGGCGCAGCCTGATCCTTGAGGGATATGTGATCTAAACTGGGACGTCGACTACTATACCTTCAAGATTATGAGTATGCACGCGCTTTTTTTGGACATGCCTAGCTCGAAAAGACGTTGATCCCCGAACGGCATACCCACTCACCCCGGAACCTGTAGAAGGACCTGAACCATCGGCCCTTTCAAGCCTCAAGCCGGAACTCCCAAACACAACAAGAAACGAGTAACAAGGGCACCGCAGGCCCCCTGCCTTCGATGGGGCGCCCCGCAGCCAAAGATTGGAACAAAGACGAAGCCTCGCCCTTTGCCGGCGGGTTTAGTAACTACCTTCTGGGGTTTTAGTGTATCCTTCTTTGGGCTTCCTTTCCGCATGCGTTTAGAGTCTAGCTATGCAGCCGTTTCATCCGGAAAGCTACGGAGCTCGGCCCTGCAAGCAGCTTCGCTCTTCTTTTGCGAAAGCCACGCTGCCGTTTTTTTGTACATTGTGAGTTTTCCTGGAGGGCAACGTACTGGCACGGGACGGTTGAACGATTACTAACATAATCTGCCTCATGTTCAATTCTTCGCCTGGTAGCTGCAGCTCACGAGGAGCACTGCTGACACACGCTCCGACCTGCGTCAAACCCGAATCTCTCCCAAACCCAGCAATGGAGTAGATGCAACGTCTCCGAATCCGGAAACTGCAGAGCCCAAGGATCCCACCCTTAGCTCATCTGATAAGGAGCCACCTCAGCAGCGTGGGGCACACTAGTCTAATCTCCTGCGACAAGTCTTTGGTTACATGTGAGTGCTACATCGCGGCAGTTTTGATACTTAAGGCTACCAGTATGATTCGTTTTGGTCGAAGGTCTGCTAATTGTGATTGTGCTTCTGGTGTCGCCCATAGCATTGTGGTACGACGCTGCGAAGCGACAGCTAAAGGTAGCAAGTCACCTGTGCGCCGGGGAAGACGTGATAAATCACAGAGTCATGTCGAAGCCCTGCTACACAAAGCAAGCCTGCCTCAGAGCTCAACACAAAAAAAGACTGCACACTGTGGCGCTTCGGACTAAACCACCAAAAGAAACAAAATAACACTCAAAGCCCAGGTGCATCCTCAACACCCAAGGGGAAAAGAGCGCCAAAATCCCACCAAACACTCGTCCCAGCCCCTGTAAAACCGATGCAGACCCAACCAGCACTAAAAGAGTACCCCAAATGACCTCAACCCGAACACACAGGCCCCAAAGCAGCCCTAAAGCCCTAAACCCGGAAAGCTTTCAACTCAACCCTAAACCCTAAACCCTGAACCCTAAAGCCCCCAAAGCCTTTTAGAAGCCGAAACCTCCTTTGACAGCAGGGGCCCGAGCAGGAGGTGTGCTGGACCGACTCCCAGGCTGCGTGCAGGCTGAGAATCCTCTGAAACAGCGTAGGGCTAGGGTTTAAGGTATAGGGTATAGGGTTTAGGGTTTAAGGTATAGGGTTGAGGTAGGGCTTTCAGGTTTCTGGGCGGTTTCATGAAGGGTTCTATAAACATTTCTTCGTGGGTTGTATGAGTGTTCCTTGATTTTTTTACTGGTCATTTCAAGGGTTGTTCATTTGTAATTGAAGGGCTTTATAGCGGTTCTGTCAGGGCGTTGAGGGAAGATCTTAGGAGTTCAGGGCCTGCAGGGTTTGCAGGTTCCCAGGCTGTCAGGATATAGAGGTTTAGGGGTTTGGGGCTTGAGGTTTGCAGATTGGGATCTATGAAGTTGAAAGGCTCTGAGGTCTGGTTTCGGGCTCACAGTTAGGATTTGGAGACCAAGTACGGTGCCATGGAGTTTAGGTCATGGTTTGGGTGTGACTCGAAACCAAACGGGCCAAATAAACGAGAAGCGCGTAAAAACCCTCCCTAAACCCTAAACCCCTAAACCCCTAAACCCTAAACCTTAAACCCCTAATCTCCGGGTTACCTCACACCAGCCATCTGCAACTCAAGGCCTGCCATCGTTCACGGAGGCAACGAGCTGCTTCAGGAGAGCCTCACTCGGATGTTGGGAAAGCTGCTTTGGTAGGCCCGGCTTCATCTTTGGACTAACTTTCGGAGGTTTACGGGGGTTGGGATACATGGTCGCGAGTTTGGAGCCCAGAGTTGAGGGTTCCTGGCTTTACAGTACCTATAGTCTCAAATCGATATTATAGTAGAACCCTAACCATGAAATGAGCTAACCACAGAAAGGAACTACAATGGAGACTATAGGTAAGGCTACAGAGTTGAGAGATTGCCAGAAGACCGAGCGCTTGGAAGCCCACCACGAAGGCCACACAGCCCAGCGTCTTGCCATTGACAGCCTGGTGCAACTGAAGGGATGGAGCCGGAGTAATAAGATAAGCTATTGCCCTAAGGCCCCATAGTAGTTCCTTTTTGGGGTTCATATTTGGAATCTTATGAGGTAATCCCAAAAAGGATCTACTATGGGGCCTCTGGGTATAGCATGATGTACTTACGACACACCAAGAATGATATAAGATAAAACTTCATAAGATCAGGCTGTATATGACGGCAAAGACTAAGGCTGCAGGCCAGTCTGTGTTTGCATTTAGAGCTGGGAGACTAGAGAAAAAAGCTTGGCGGTCGAAAGGCTGCTAGCCTTCACTGACGAACATCATTCAAACTCTGAGGAAACCTGTGAGAGAGCCAGGAATCAGGGCTTATGGATCAGAGAAGCAGCCGTTTGGGCATTAGGGATTACACTTTCCGAGAAACTAAGGAAAAAGGCCCGCAACGGCGCCTTGGGCCTGGAAAGGCCAGCGGAGAACAGCTTCGACCGGAACTTTTCCACAGCATCCTGGCTTTGAGAGGTGGAAGGCTGTGACCATGATAAGCGGTAATGAGTAATGGTTGCACTAAATACAAGACCAGAACATACTAGAGCTGGAGCGGTGATACAATAATTTTCGAACGATTGTACTTGATGCTAACCGATGAAGTGACAGTTTACATCATACATAGAAATCTACTGTAATCAGAGGTTGCGGATTAGCGCCGCTAGGCGCAGGTTTCAAGGTGTTGTTGGCTGCGTAGTTCGAGCCCATGTACCCCGCACACACACACACACACACGCACATGTGTGTCGTATTGAACATGCGGTGAGATGCTTCAAAAGCACTTCGGAATTAGGACGCACATTCTTCCTCAAGCCTTCCGGACACTTTGAACACCGTGCAACAAAGCAGACGGAGGCCTTAAAGGGCTTGCCCAAAGAGTCGTAGCTTGCGCCTCCAGAGTCGGTGGCTTTTGCTTCGACAAGGGTGGTGCCTAGGAGATTGGCAGCCCGTTTTTTATCCGAGACATTGGTGATGATCAACCCTCAACCGCAAGCCCAACGTATTTCATGCCAACGCCCTCAACCCTCAACCCCGGTGCCATCCAAGCATAACAACGTATAGGACCACCAAGGCAGCGGCTCTCGAGACGACTTGCTTGGGGACTTGGGATGACATCGCAACTCCGATGCCTGCGCTTCAGGCTTAGGCTTGAAGGATTCTGGGCAGAGCTTTCCTGTTTGGCGGGAAGGGTTCTGGTTCTGTCTTGGTTGAATGTTCTATCATGTTTGCTGGTGTTCTGTGGTTCTGTCTGGGTTCAATGTTCTACCATGTTCGCTGGTGTTATGAAACTTTCTAGGGCCAAAGAGGCGACTGCTGATGTATGCTGTGTGCACAGGGAAACTGAAAGATATGTTGCTCACTCAAGTCCTGCGATCAGGTACACATGCCTTTGAAGCAAGGTTCCTTCCAAACGCTACCGTTCGTCGCATGATCTCGCAGAGTTCCAATCAGACCGTCCAATGGCGGACTTCTGCTAAGTGAAGCCTTGATGTGTGCAGAAGACGTCGCAAGGCCAAGTTGCCAGGACAACTACATTCCTTAAGCGACTTTAACCGGCCAGCGAGAAACGATCCAACACATGCGGCCAGGGAGCACCTCAATTATCCGACCTTGCCTTTGCATGACCTCGCCCTAAACTTAAGCCCTAAACTATCCGACCGATGCCAGTGATGCGAAGTGTAACGCAGCGCAGTTCGGAAGTTCCATCATGAGTATTGCAGCAGATACACCTCTAGCAAAGCTCACACCTGACCCTGGTGCGAAGAATGATCCAGTAGGGTCCGGCCTGAAAAACTTCACGAGCCCATGCCGGACACCGCAGGCTTTCCGCGCGCTCTCCTGGCCAGGGTCATGGAGCAGTCACACCTTCGTATCAAACTCCTCATTTTCATGTCGAAGACTGAAGGGCTTCAGATTTCGGATGCAGGATCTTATCCGACCGAAACTCCCCACGACGATTCCGGTGTATAAAAAGTTTGTGTATTTTGCCGTCCTTCGAGAGCTCTCGCGAATCGTGCAGGCACTGCTCCAGGTACTCGTCGGAAGACAAGGTCCGGCCCTGCGAATGATTATGATTGTTATCATATCCATTATTAATTCTTTTCATAAAATATGAGTATCATTACTCGTGTTATTGTTATTTTGGCTATTCTTTTTAGCACTGTTCTTACTATTGTCGAAAAGGCATTGGCACCTCTCGGCGTAAGCAAGAGCATCAGGATTAGACTCCATAGATCAAGGTTTGTTGGGCCCGTTCTTGAGCCCACTAGGTTAGCGGCTGGCACCTCCGGCAATCTACAGGCTTCCAGGCACTCCAACGAAATCAGACGAGGACAGCAAAGACCAGATGCAAGCGACGCATCATAAGAAGCCCAGCCGCCTCAAGTCAGGGATACAGGAATAACAACAATGCAATAGTAGTCATTACTATAAAACTACGTAGTAGCCAGTACCGATTATACTATTATAGTAGCAATTAATTAACCATCTTAAATCAACATAACTGTTGCCGATATGGGAGGAGTAGTGCCACTAGCATGAAGCAGAATCCCCGCTACCCCTCTCCCCGAGGGCCCAAGCCTTCCCATCGTGAGGAAGCTCCTTAGCTTGGAAATAGTCCCAAAAGGAGGATCTTATTTTTGTCTTTTCTGCTAGGGCTAGGGCCGAATTATTCGCTGCCCGAAAACTGCGTGAACTACTGCAGGACTCTGCGGCCAACTCCCGGGAATCCTTCGGAAGTCGAGGCCCAAAGCGAGTTGGATGCGTCTTTAGCCGAGTCTCCGCAAAGTCACGCAAAGCCCACAGCAAGGCCGGCTTCCCATAGGCCTTTGCAAAGCGAAAGGGTGTGCTGAAAAAGGCTGAGAGACGCGTGCAACGGTGTACAAATTCGAGTGGACGAGATGTTTCTGAGAGCAACCCCCAAAGCTCAACCGCCCCAATACATGCGAATGGTAGAACCCCAAAAGTAACTAGCGGCATAAACAAGGTAACATATACGTATATTACTTTCATATCCCAATGGGGGTACTTATAGTTACTTATAATTTACAATCTACTCCCCAAGCAGGTCAAGGGGCCTCAGTCCCCCTCTCCTCGACGATGTCGCTGAAGTGGCTGGCTGACTTCAGCTGGTCGAAGGTTGCCTTCCAGGCTTGGGCGCTGTGGGTCTGAATAGTTTCGGGTCTAAGGTTCGAGGTGTAGGTTATGGGGCATGCGAGCCTGGGCTCTTGTGAAATATAAAGCCAGGCCAGGCTAACATTCCAACCTGTTGGAAAGATTCGGCTGGATGTTTGGAGGATTTCGGACCTTGCCCCTCGGAAGATTGCGCTGTTCGGAAATGGTGGCGCGGTCCAGGAACAAGAAGCCTGGCCAACCACAATGCCCAAAATGCCGGAACCTCAACTCGAAGCCTGGACCTTGATGCGGCACAAACATCACGAGCCTACTTAAGGGGCGAAAGCGGAGCTGTCGTCAAGACAGCTGCTGAGAGCGAACACCGCAGACCAGCCAAACATTTCGGGCAGTCTTGAGAAACGAGAGGCTGCATGTTTGCGGATTGCCAGCTCTCCAGATTCTGTGAGTGCTGCGGAATTCCGTCCCCGACAGCCTCGTCCAAGGTGCCAGTGGTGTTCATCACCTGCAACAAGTCAGAACACAAAGACATTCCTTGAACCGGCCTGGCAGAAGACATGGAATTGACACAGACGCACCATTCCCAGAGGTGGAGCTGGGTCGCGAACGATTGCGGACGACAGCCTGGAACATCGGTGCATCTTGCATGTTTCGGACCCAGATGTTCCCTTGATGTCTGTTGCAGGACCATGTCGAAAGTCTTCGGCACCTTCTCACCAGTGCTCGTGTTCCAGCGACCCCCACAGTTGTCACACGCTATTCATGGCTGTAGTATTCTCAGCACCAGGTTAGCTTGACCGATGAATGCTGTTGGTTGCTGGTGTAGCTTACAAGCACCAATGCCGATTACAATTCCGCCGTCCGCAGCTAACCCTGTGAGAAGCGCCCCTGTCTGGAGGTCCAAGTCGTCGAACCATAGCCCTGGACCTGTAGCTACGGTTCCTTCATGCAGACGCGAAGCAACCAGCACAGCGCCAGCAGTTGCATGTCACGGGAGGCACCGTGACCTGGAAGATTGAAATTCAGAGTGTTATATGCTCCAGTTGAGGAGTTGACGGTTGGGTGCTTTGGTGGCTGCAGGGCTTCGAGCTGTTGGGAAATTTCAAAGGCCGGAGAAGGCTGATTCTGTTTCGTCGGGCGCGGTTTTTGTCAGGAACCAGACCTTGGGCTCTTGCACAGGCAGTCTGAAACATCACACCACAACAACTACATTCTAGACCCCAAGCCCCCAAACGCCATGACCCTGATCACCCAAGCCCCTAAACCTGGGCATCATGTCGGCCAGGACTGCGGCAGCTGTTGTCCGAAACAGAAGCTCCGGATCCGCCAAAGCCCTGACAAGCCACATGTTTGACAGATCAATATGCAGAAAAATACAAAAATAACAACAATAATCAATAGAAGAAATATTATTAATAATAACTAATAAGAATCGTAGCACACGAGGGCACGTTCCTAAACATGGTCGCTGTATACGGTTTCCCGGAATGAAGAGTAGTTTGATCAACGGTTCTGAGAATAGCACCCGACAAAGAACCGCAACGAACCCCATGTCAAGATGGTCGACCCAAGATAGGACTGGACCTTCCACAGAGATGCTTTTGAAACTATGGGGCCTCAGGCTGGGTTATATTGTGTGCTTGCAGTAGAAACAGCGGTAGAAGAAAGCAACAATCAGGCTTCATGCCAGTAGCATGCTGACAATTATCGTGATTGGTACATGGGACACCTCCAAAGTCTTGAAAGCAAAACGAGTTTTGGGCAACAAGCATGTAAGCATGTATTACGACTTCTGCAGTTCGTGCTGCATCTAACTCCACAACTACTCCACATGAGTTACAACTTCGTAAGGCCCCCGAACCCAACACCCTTGTTGAAGTTGCGGGACGGGTTAGAATCAGGGTGTCGCCAAATGCAGCCATACCGAGAACTGTACGCAATGGAACTGTAGGGCACCTGTAAGCGGCGCGAAAACTACCAAATTCCCCTGCTCAGGGCATCTGAATGCCCATCCCTACAAGAATCCGGCTCAACAAAAACGCCTCGCAGTCCAGGAGGAGGATAACAGGGCTCCTGACAAGAGTGTACTTGGCTCATAAAAGGTCGCAGATGAAGGGCTGTGAGCGTTTGAGGAGGGCGACTTTAAGGTCAGTAGGATTGAGGGTTGCATCTGCGGAGATAGCGGTACGCGGGGGGTCAGTTGTTTGGAGCAGGAGTATACAGCTCTTCAATGTCATGTTTCAACGGCTCCCCGACACAACGCCATGATCCAAGATATCCTTGTTGCAAGTATGTGAGCGTTTCAGAAAATGTGAAACTTCAGAGTAGACTCTAAACAGCCTCATTTCCAAGGGCCACGGACAAGGGACCTCAAATTTCTGGCACTCCGATACGCCGGTCGTGGTAATTGCCACTTAGGCTGCGCAATCCGGCCTCTCGTCTTTGTCTGCCCCTCCTGCCCACAGCCAGACACCTGCTGTCGGAAAGTCGGTTTGTAGGGACCGGCGGCAAAAACAGAGCGGGCTCTTGCCTTCCGTCCTTGTAGTAGACCAAAGGCTTCCACCGACTTGCAGCACCTCAAGGAACAAACGGGACCATGGTGAATTTCTGAAGTGTCAAGGACGTACTACGAGGTGAGGGCGTTATTTGTGGGTCATTACCAGCGACATCTGGTGCTGAAGTTCGAGAACCTTTGCTCAGATCTTCTGCAACACATGATACAGGATTTTCGAGAATTAGGGCGACCAACTCCTACTACCCAAGCTACATTGGGGCACCTCGTTTCCGGAAACTCCCTCATGCATACCACTGCACATTCTTAGGCATCGGCGGGAAGTCCCTGCTGAGGACGATCAAGGAGATGATTCGCCCTTGGCCCGAGATTCAATCATAATAGCAATACTATACAAGTACTAATTTAATTGTAATAATAGCAAAAAATCATAATAACGGGGCTTTGTGTGCCGCTGCTGATCTCATAGTGTGGGAGCACAGGCCGGAAACATTCTCTGTGTAGTTCTGAATCAAACACACAAAACACCACGACCCATGACGCTGACATGGCTTCAAAAGATCCAAAATTGCCAGGAGCTTTCGCAACAGAGATCAGGATCGAGCAGATATGTCTTTCCACTCTGGCAGGTCCCGCAAAGGGCAATGGCCTCAGTCGATCTCAGCTGGCAAAGAGTTTGTGACTTGATGCTGCCTTGTGCCCCCCGAATCGAACAGAGTGTGCTCTACGTTGGCAAAAAGGGAATCCGAGCCTTTACTGCAGCACCATTGCAGTGCTGGGATCCGTGCGACGACACCACGCCTCAGGGCTTCCGGCAACAGGCACAGTGACGTTAGAAATCTGCCTTGAGCTTGCACATATATACATATAAATTGTACACACTTATCACATGCGCCATGCGGACAACCATGATACAAATTCTACCTTTACAATCGTGCACGCACACACTATGCTGCTGCAGGCATAATTCCTTCATTTTGCCTGCCCCAATGTCGAGCCTGCAGCTGTCGAACCAAGACCTGCAGCCTCCGAGCCCATCCCCAATGAGATAATCCGCAGGATGAGACGGCCGAAGCCTAAACACGAAACCATGAACTTAGCTGTCAAGAGTCAAGAAGCAACCAAAAGGAACTACAAACGCACAACTTTCCGGGACAAAATATTGATAGGTATGCCTGAGGCCGAAACTGTCCCATACTTTCCAGCGCGGAAGCCGCCTCGGGGCAAACCTCGAGCTTGTACCTTTCGTGAACACGGCTCGGTGGGGACATGAACTGGGATCAGTGGCTTCAGGTGGGAAATTCCGCATTGCCGAAAAAACATGAAGAAAGGATAACAGGCAGGATAAGTGTGGGTGACGCTCCTGCGTCGATAAATCGCACAATGACAATTCACACCAATGGTCAGACTGTTGGGATGCTTGCAAACGAGTGACGAGCATGCCCGTACGAACTGCACTGTCGATGCACCGTATGGATCCCTCGACCTGGAATCCAGCTCTGAAGCCAGCACCCCTTCCGACCGGAGATGTTTGGACTTGTTTTCTTCGCGGCATCTCATGTCCAGGCAGTCTTCGGAGGCGAGCCAGCTGCGGCCTCTGCGAAGCGGTTGGAAGTTATATTTTCTGGCCGTGCCCAAGGCCCTAGATTTTATAAGGTTTGTTGTTCGGTGGTCTCGTTTCTGCTTAGAAGGGTTTAAGATTCAGAGTCTCGGGGCCAACGTATGGAAAAAAATTGCAGAGAGTTGCACCTGGCACCTCACAGCAAACGCACCAAACATAACACTGAATTTCTGGTAACAGCAGCGATAATAACATGCACGTGCTCCGAATTCATCTAATAATCTAATATGTTGGGCCACTGCCAGGTGTCTCGAAGTGGCTGAAATGCAGAGCGAGTGCAATAACCTAACCACTGACGCCTTCGACCTCGAAGCCCTCCACAAGGCTCATAATATAGGGGCCTTAAAACTTTAGAATACTGAAACCCTAATTATTAAGGAACCACAATAGTATTGGTAATTGCTTGAGCCCCTATAATACTAAACACTCGAGAGACTGGTGACCAGAACATACAAGTCTCGGACCAGACTTGTCGACAAAGTCCGGACTGTCCGGACGTGGTCTGTCGAGTACCCGGGGGTTCGAAATCCGAACAGAATGCCTGGCTTCAGCCGCTAGTGGAACCTGAAACCCCGAGCCCTTGTGAAATCCCTATCCCTGGAACCTTGCGGCAGAAATCTAGACCACCACGGACAATAGAATGACGTGCAAGCACCTCGGGGGCGAAGGACACGCCACAAACGGGGCATGCACCTTCGCTCCAACAGTGGAGCAAACACTCCACGTGGAATACCTGGGCGAGGATCGTTCAGGTGCTTTGACTCTCCACCAGTACAAAGGAAGAGCAAATGCGCTTCAATGAATCACTAAGACTCCAATTTATACAAATAGAACGTTAGTGTCAGAGTCTAAAGTCTGTAGACAATGCCTGCCTTGGGCAATTTGGAGTGTGAGGGAATGGCCGACCGGATGGTACAGTATGGTTCTCTCCGACAGGCCTGGACTCTCTAAGCCCGCGGTCCAACTTGTGGCCATCTGTGCTTGGGGTTTCGGGGCCTAGGGTTTGGGGTTTAGGGTCGGGGGTCAGGGAAACCGAAAGATGATGCTGCGACGATGAAGTCGCCTTGCATTCGGAAATCTTTGAAGACGTCAAGTCTCCAAGGCTCTGTTGCGTTCATGCCGAAACAAGCGTAGTTGTGAATCGGCCAAGATGCATCGCATGTCCCATAGAAAGACTGGGGTGCATGGGAAATACTTCAAACTTCGAATCATCTTCTTTGTCGAAACTGAAATGCAAAGGGGGTGCCATGGCGACCCAGTCGCTCTGAAAGGCGCATAAATACTAAGGCTCAAGGGCCTGCCAATTGTTTTTGTTGTTGTACTTTTCTCGTGCAGCTTGTTGTAAGGTCTACTAAGCAGTTCAGTCATCGTCGAAATCTGAGGAAACCTTGCCAATCCAGCCAAGGCGCGTGGCCGCACTTCCGAGGCCGAACGCGATAAGCGGCTTCTATCGGCTGACCGCACAGCATGCACTCCTGTCTGCATCGCACATCGTGTCAGGCTCTTGGTTGCTACACTGAGCAAGCACTGCCCCAAGGCAACTAGGATCTAAAATGCACGAAGAATCCGGAGCGACTTAGGAACACCGCGAAGGCCTGCGGCGTCTGGTCCAAGAAAACCTCGACGTCGCCGAACTCCTGCAACGGACATCCAGCAGCAACTGGACGCATCTACTATAGGGGCCTTAATAATTAGAATAGGGTTTTGGGGTATATTCTACTATAACTATAATGGGGTATACTATACTACAATAATTTATATAATTATAATAAGGTTAGGTAAAAACGACTGATGCTGACCCCGACCGGCATGGCTGACGTGCACAGGAAAGTGGAGTAGCAGACCCACGTGACTCCCGTGGAACTCTGTCTACTTGAGTCGCCTTCAAAAGCGACTGTGTCGAGGCCTCTTGGAAAAGCAGACATCTGGGGCTCACGAACGGAGTAAACTTCAGGTGAGGCTCGTGGGTTCTTCTAGGCGAGAGTCCGTGATACAGCGGCCTAGAGAACCACACAACTCCAAAACCCCCAAATAGACCCAGGAACCCTCAACCCCTAAACCCTGAACGAGAACACTTAGCTGAGCCCCCTCTATACGGAAGGGAACAGCGGCACAAAGGCACAGGCCTCCAGGTTGGCCTTCATGGCTTGAAACCTGAGATTTTAAGTCACTTAGCTGTTCATCCATGTCTCGATTGAGTGTTCGAAATTTCCTCGACAGGAAGGTCTGCCGAATGCACGCATTTACACGTATACATGGTGCAGCGCTGCTAGGCCCCCCCCCCACCCCATG